>VXBQ01008648.1:1000272-1064711 GCA_013400175.1 Phainopepla nitens | reverse complement strand
ATAATAATAATAATAATAATAATAATAATAATAATAATAATAATAATAATAAAATTTGCCATTCCATATGAATATAACACTGTGTATTCTAAAAGTACTTCCAGTGTGGCAACAGTGACAGTGCACAGTTTATCTATGTGCCTGTATTTGCTAATGCTGTCACATATTTGTGTGACTCCATTAGGACATAGATTCGGGTTTTGTCACAGTTACTTCAGACTTGACAAGATAAAAAATTAATCTTCTTTTAATTTTAATTTTCTTAAAGTATGTTAATATTTAGACGTACCTGTGCTGTTTTGTCACTCAAAAATACTGNTCACCAGAACAGTTTAATTTTTTTTTTATATGAATAGTGCAAATGTTTGCACATTTTTGGACTTTCTGCGAAAGCAGACTTTTGAAGAAATGTGAAAATTCAGAATATACTTAACCTTGTTATAGTCAATCCTTATTGAAAAAAAAAAATTAAGTAGTAAGTTTTACACTTGCCTGTTTTCCAGACACCTCATAAAACCAAGTGATCATTTTCAACAGTGTGCAAGCCAGCTTTCCAAATGCTATCTGAATTTGGCAGAATTGTTTCCCTCAGTAAATAACTGTTAATTCAAGATATATTTTCTTCAGGACAGCAGACTGGATGACATTATGGTGTTTTCCAGCTTTAAAACCTTATGAATCTGCTGTTACTGAAGTGAAATCATAAAATCCCAGCTTATTTTTGCAAACTTCATTTTATCATATTTTTACATATATTTATCTAATACTGAATGGAAATTGCTTCTTTCTGTAAAGAGTAAGGCAAAAGTGGTTTTGTTTGGTGTGGCAACTTTTCTTAAACTCAAGGGTTGATCAGATGCTCTCTTTCCTCTGCAGCTGTGTCAGTGATAGATTTCTCAATGCTTGTCACAGTGTCACCTCCAATCTACCTAGCAAACTGTTTAGAAAATGCTCAATTATATTTTTCTGTCAAAATGAATAGCAAAACCCTGCTAATTAGACCATGCAATTTTAGACTGAGGTAAGTCAAAGGGTTCCTGTACAGGTCACCTGGCAGATCTGAGGGAAAACTGTCTTGTGTGGGTGGAGATGTGCAGTTGCAGGATGGCTGGCTGAGTCAGGAAATTCCTCCAGCAGATCTGGTGCATCTTTTCGGCAGGATATATGATTAGTTTTTTTCTCTGTAAAACCCATATGGTGCTTCCATATTGCCATGAAAGTTTGAAAGGATGTATTCAGAGTGAATCTAATCTTAACTATCAGGGAATAAGCACACAAATCACTAGACTATGTCTGAAGAGGTTCTCCATGTCCCCAGACTCTGCTGTGCAAGAACAGTGAGCCTTAAACATTTTTTACCTCTAGCTTTGAAATAATGTCATTAAACCAAGTAACAATCCATACAACCCTGTCAGGAGATTTAAGAAAATGTCTTTTCTATTTACATAGTGGTAGTCTAATAATATCTTGTTTACATAGATGTATATGTAATTAATAGGTCTCTAGAGCTTTGGTTTCTCCCGGAAATAGACAGATACCTAAAAATATGGATTTTGGTGTTAGATGACAAATATTTGTTTTATTTTCACCTCTTAAATAAGAGAAATCAGATGGTTTTGAGTTACTTGTACTTAAGCACATAGCTGTTTGAATAAAATAAATAAAATAAAATTATAAGTAGTAATGCAGCTAGGGTTTTTTTTTATTTTCAAAGATGGCAAAAATCTCATCTTTTCCTTGTAGTTGCAGGCAGAAATCAAGTTTGCCAAATCTGTCTAAAAGACATTAAATCTACCATCATTACTTTTTAGGTCTATAATTTTTATTATATTTATAATTATAATAATAAAAATTTTAATAATGTTTTGTAATAATAATAATAATAATNCATAGATTCGGGTTTTGTCACAGTTACTTCAGACTTGACAAGATAAAAAATTAATCTTCTTTTAATTTTAATTTTCTTAAAGTATGTTAATATTTAGACGTACCTGTGCTGTTTTGTCACTCAAAAATACTGATATGTTAGTTTTGGCATGTGTCTTTCATGCACTTTTCATTATCTTCAAGAGTTCCAAAAATTATACTGTTTAACCATTTTTCTATATGCCTATGCATACAGAAACATCCAATTGCTTTTTGTTTTTTACTTCTTCAAAGTTTTTTTGAGAAAAAAAGATTAAACAAATTGTATATTCTTGTATTTATGCTAAAAGCAGCATTTCAACTTTGTCCCTAGGAAGGGTCACTCCTTAATATAGCACCCAGCTATTTCTGTATTTTCCTAAGGACTCTGAAAACCGAGTAGTTTTTATTATATTGTTGGTTACTGGTTTGTCATTCTCCTTTAGTTTTGTCTCAAGTTTATATGAACAGTTTATGAAATTTTTTTCCAAAAT
The DNA here is from genome assembly GCA_013400175.1 of Phainopepla nitens. Taxonomy (NCBI): domain Eukaryota; kingdom Metazoa; phylum Chordata; class Aves; order Passeriformes; family Bombycillidae; genus Phainopepla; species Phainopepla nitens. The sequence continues at coordinate 1,062,312 of VXBQ01008648.1, read as the reverse complement.
TTTTGTCTCTAGAAGGTAGATGCAATTAAATTTGAATGTTATTTAAAAAAAAAAAAAAAAAAAGAAAAACACGTAATGAGTGAGAACATTAGTACACAGAGTTAAGTGAGGTTGAAGAATATGAACTGAAATGTGCACTGCAATAATGCTGAATTCAGCTGTTCCTGTTATGTCCAGGAGAAAAACTAAACCAGATATCATTTGTGATTGCTGAACTGAACATGTTAGTTACAACAAAGTTTAGGAGGAGTTTTGTTCTTGCTGCAGATGCTGAGTCATTTATAGCATTGAATTAAATTTGTCTAGCTGCAGTGGTTACCATCTTCATTTCTCTATCCCTCTGCTCTGCCATAAATTTACACTCCCACAGCAGGGCTGCCTGAGCAGGCTGTGAAAGGCATGGCTGATGATGAACCATCGTAGTTTACAGACTGTTGTGCTAACATAAACCACCACCAACTTTAATATACTTTACATTAATATGCCTGGCAGGAGATAGGAAGGCAGACTGCAGGAATGGAAACTGTTTCAGCTCTCTCAAATTAATTCATTCTATATATGAGTCAAAGTCTTTAATGTCTACAAACTATTCAGGCAGAAGCTGTTGAAAGATAATGTCCTCCTCTCTGCCATAGAAGAGTCATGGAAAGATACAGAGAAATAACATTAACATTTCTGGAAAAAATATGTGTATAAGGAAAGCCTTATCAAACCTTTACATATTTTTGAAAGGCAAGATCATAATATTGTAAAAAAGTTCATAGGAAATTAATTTTTTTCTTTATTCAATTATGAAAGTATGGCAAGTGTTTCAAATAGGCTTTCATACCCACTTTAAACATGTTGGGGTTTTAAAATTATTTTTCTCTTTGTGATTACTTAGAAGATTATTTTATCTCCCTTCAAATTTGATCTTATTACTGTCATCTCCTTTGCCATCACAAAATAAAATTACTGCTGGTAAACACTAAAAGTACTTGACACCAAAACAGAAATTAAGACTAGTCAAGAGGTAAATTTATTTTAGTAAATTTTTCCTGTGTATTTCCTTGTATAATGTTCAGACAGTGCCAATATAAACTTGCAAGGCTTTTAAAACATAAATTTGGGCATTTGGAACCTAAAAAGTTATGAATCCACTCATAATTTGCCCTTTTCTTTCTTGATTCTGGACGGATTGCAGAAGATTCTGTAGCAGGTGTTGCAATCTTGCTGATTCTGAAAATAAATTAAAACATCAGCCTTCAGCTGTTTTAGCTGAACAACTAATAAACATAACCAAAGGCATTCTCCTTCCTCTTGATTATATTTCCATGGGTTTATGCTTATATTTCTATATGTGACATATACTGAAAGAGCAAGAAAGGACAAAAGAAACTTTGTAATGGAAGAAAGTATTGACTGGAAATTGGAGTGGGCATTTCTTAAGACACATTTGTATTTTGCCTATTTATGGCTTGCTTTTAGGGGTTTTCTGTTGATGGTTGTGCTACTTTGGAATTTTTATTTGTTCATAATGGGCTTTCAACAGAGGAGTAAGACACTGAACAAATTGTCTCATGTCTGGGCTTTACCAGGCATAAATGAGGAATTAGTAACCACTACACTCCCTCTTCCACTATTCCTGAAAGGTGGTAGAACAGGAAGTTTTTCTTTCAAAAAAGATCTCCTACACAGGGCTGAAATTGAAAATAACATTTACATCTAGTCCAGAAAGTCTAAATAAAGTAATCATTTGCTCAAAATCTATGTTTGAAAAATCAGTTGTAAAGCTGTTCATTTTTATTAATTGCAGTGATAGAACTGAAGTTGTGAGCTCATTGTTAAAACCACATAGAATTCAGTGCAGACATGGCAGAGGACTACTTTCATTTTTACCGTGTCAAACCTGATGCAATTTATAACTTCTGTATCTCATTCAGCTGAGAAGCTTAAGGACTAAAACTTTGCAGAGTTCTTCCACGCTCCTTACAGGTTTCATATACTAAGTTATGAAGTCAGCAGGATGGATACAGCACAGGTGGCTTTGCTGAAGTGCAGCAAAAGCCAGCCCTGGTGCATTTACCAGGAGAGACAGAGATTAGACCCTAAAACAGCTCTTTGCTCTTATCCTGGTCTGACACAGCTCACAGCAAAATTTCTTTGAAGATTATGCAAGCAGACACTGTACACCTGTGAAACATCTTCATCTAGTACAGAAATGGCAGGGGTACAATGTCCTGATGTTTCATCTGAATGGATGTTGCGGACAAAACTGTTGCCAGGATACACACAGTTTTAAGAGCAATGAAGAGGCAATAACAGAATCTTTAGGAAAATGTTACACATGCGGAGATTGTTTCTCTCCAGGGTTCACGTGATCCAACACAAGACACCTCTCACTGTGGTGAGATACAGCTGTTTTCAATTTAAGACATTTAAAACTGAAAAGAGGGAAGCAAAAATTATGACAAAAATTTTCTTCCTCCAAAAGATCCCTTTTTATATTAACTTTTTGTTACAGAGAAAAACAAATGATGTAAATTTATTTGCTCAAACTATTCATTTAGCCTCTAAACCAATTTTAACTGAAAGATAACATTTTTTTATAAAGTGGGAAAGACCTGTCAGAAAGCGGGACTGAAACATATTTGCCTATATAAAATATTATAATTAAAATAAAATGTTCAAAATTTTAAAAACACATTCATTTAAAATTTTTGTTAAAAAGCAGAAGAAATCCTCCAGTGTTAGGTAAAATAGATGCATACAGAATTCTCATCCAAATTTCAATGAAGCGCTTTGAAAACTTTCTCTTTCAAATTCATTCATGAAAATGAAGGACTAAAAGAAAATTTATTCATTTAAAAAGTATGTACTGTTCATTAAAATAGGTGGTAGAAAGCAGAAGGCAGTCTACTGTTATAAAATTCATATTTATTCATAATTATTATAATAAGGACAAGTATTCAGCTGGAATACTTTGAATGGAGTTGCTAGAAGGCACCAAGGATTCTCTTCTCAGAAGGATATATTTTTGAAATATCTGACATTTTTGCAATCCAGCTAATCCCCAAGACAAGGAAGGCCATTATGAATCTTCAGGTTCAGGTTTGCTCTTTAGTACAATTTATCAGTACTTTACTCATCCAAGACTCACACCAGTCTCTCAGAAGTAAAAAACTCGATCCAAAACTTTCTTGAGATTGTTGGAGAATTTTAACAAGTAGACCCAGGAGAGTTTGAGATCCTTCTCCAGGCAAATGCTACAAGAATTTTACCAAATAAAGCTGATTCTTTCAAAATGATGTCTCAACTTTTTCATGATATACAGGAAATAAAGTAGACATAGCACAGAAAGGTGTAAATAGAACTTTAAAGCCTTTGTTATTGATTCACAAGAGAGCAAATTTATTTTGGAAAATAATATACTTAGTTTATTCTGGTATCCTAGAAAAGCTGAATACATGGAGGAAAACCAAGACAGAAGAAACTTGTCAGATAGAAATCTGAATAAAAAGTCAGTGTGTTGCCACCATTATTTTAATACTGAATCCAAAACACAGCACTAGAAGCAGAACACTGACTCATATACAAAGCTGTGATAGTAATTTCATTGTACTAGTTTTGCCATATGATGTATTCAAAAACAATGTTGCAGTCTGGGTCAGAGTCTCTACTAAACTTGTATTCCAATGGATATCATCCATTTAAATTTTGATATTGTCATAGTGGAGGTTCTGTTCTGTATAGAAAGAAAATTAGAGGGCAAATTTTCCCTTAGTAGATTTTGACTGTGCTAATTCAAATGTTTGATTTGGTTTGGTTTAGTTTTAAGGGAAGATGAAAATATCGCTTTCATTTCCGCTTGGAGACTTTGGAAATGGTTCTAAGATGAAAGAATATCAGGGGGATAGCAAAATGCTGAAAAGAAGTTCCATCTTAGCTGTTTCTAGCAAATTTCACCTCTTTCCACTGTGATGTAGAAATGAATCAGATACAATGATAGAACTGTTCCAGAGGTACACAATAGTCCCTTTTCTAGTGGAAGCCACATAACCTGTATGATTCCTGGGACAGCAATAATATCCAGAGAGCTCAGAAACTCAATTCAGCATTGTTTTATTTCTCTTGGGATCATATTTATAAGCACTTTTTGTCCTTTATTTTCCCTTAAAGAAGAAAATTAAATGCCTTATTTTTTTTTTTAAGTTACTGGCCCATTTTGTTCTATTTCACTTGCCCCAGTCTTTGAGCCGGGAAGGGGGATTTATTGCATTGATGGGACTGTCAGCCGTGTAGATCCATATGCTCTTGGGGAGGTAGCAGAAAATCCTGTGTGTGACTGTGATGTGCTCCAGCTCGAGACTTGTTCCTTGTCCTTTCAGTTAGCATTTTCAGGGCCTGGATGTATAGGCTTTCTTCCCATTAAGATTTGATTACCCCAAGGTTAATCATGAGGCTATAACTTTGCCTAAGAATAGGCTTCCTTCCTTGGTGCATTCATCCATTTCAAATTTTATCATCTTTATTTGTAATCAGCAACAAAGTACTACTTTCAAATGAACAAAGATGTTCGTCTTCAAGATATCCATGAAAGGCTATTTATATTGAGATACTTATTGAAAGTAAATATTCTAGAAATAATGTAGGCAGAGGTTAAGTTATCCATATTTAGACAGTTATATATTTTTAAGTGAATACTAAATCACACAGAGAATTTCTGAAATAAGAGTACGCAAAGCTCTATTTAGATTAAGGCATCTTTTGTCATTAATGCTGTCTGTTTCAACTTACTAGGTTGTCTCATAATGAAATAATGCAAAATTCAGGAGAGTGTTTTCTCTAAGCATTCTACATAATTATTTTAATTTATATTGAATTTTGTGTTGTCAGTTATGTGTTGAATCTCTTAAATAAGTGAAGTATATAAACAGCAAATAAGACCTTATAGAGGACGTCTTGTGTTTCATAACCATACCCAAAATTTGCAATGTGTCATATTAAAATTGTCATATGATAAAAAATCTCATAGATTTAAGAACTCCAAAATGTTGAAAACTGCCTCAAACATCCTATTCACATTCCTAGTGCATATAAATATTTTATTTTGAACAAGAGTAGAAAAGAAGTCTCTTCAAATATGCAAATTTTCTCTGTGAGAATTTTGGTTTTGTGAAGATACAGAAAAATGTTGGCAACAATGCCATTACTGCTTCTCAGTAATTCTCAATCCACTGATGACTATTTTATCAATTTAGTGGTTCAGGTGTAGATAGATTAATCATAAATTCATCTATCCCATACTTCCTCAGCTTAAGAGGGAATATAAATGAGAAAAAAAGGCTACAAAAGGACCTTCCAAGGAACATTTCAAGTGGACTGGTTTTCCACTGCTGTTCAAAACCAGTGATTTCAACATTGAGGGCAATCAGTTTGATCTAACTTTGATACATTCATATCCTTCTGATACATTTCAGCTGTAGCAGCATGTTTGAAAGTGGTAGAAATATATATTCTACAATTTTTCTTGAGACTGAAGCCCTGGAATTCTGGATCTTCCATTTTTCATTTAAGGAGGATAAGCATAATGATAGCTTTTTTTAATGTTAGCTTTGTCAGGTGAATGCTAGCCAGCCAGTTGGCTGGCTGGCCCTTCTCAGAGTTTTGAAATACTCAGTGCAGCACAGAATCCTCCTGGCTTCCTTGTACTACACTGTGTTGACTTGGGAAATGCCTGGATGGTTGAAATTTCCTGTGCAGATGAGGCACAAAGGAACAGCAGAAATCCTCTGGCTGCCAGCCTTCATCCTTTGCATCCTGTTGAGAAGGTGGTTGGTAACAAGCACTCACCACAACAATGCCAGTGTCTTTTCCCCTTTTCTGACAACTGCATCTTTGGTTTTATACTGGAACTCTGTGTGGTCAAAAAGGTATTTACATGGAAGATAAATACCTCCTAAGCATTGAAATCAGATTCTTTTGGTCCTTTTATTTCATCGTTCATTACTATTGCATACAGTATTGTCTACACAAGTCAGTGTTATGAATTAGATTGCTGTAACATTAGACACCTTCCCATGATATTCTAAGATCAATATTTTGTAATATTTGTTTTTGTGAAAGCTGTTTGAAATATAAATAAATGCCTAGAACAAAAGAGAAAACCCAAATGGCTTTTGATCCCCTTCAATAGTTTAGGGGGCTGCAAGTAAGACTGAACAGATGGTAGATTAAAAATTGAAAGATGAAACTCTATTGGAGGGAATTAGTTGACTGTGATGGCAGTTCACTAAGAAAAATCAGACAAACCATTTTTTTTCCCTGAGCGTAACATGAAATGCAATGGTTCAAGAAATAAAAAATTGAATGTTTAAACGTTTCTATATCACCATATTTAAGGAGAGGTGGCATTTTCCAGTTTACACATTAAAATCTTTTTTTCTCTTTTAGGACTGAGACAGCTGCAGATGACTCTTCATTGAAACAGAATGGTTTTCTAAGTAGTATGGCAATAAAACATCAAGAAATGTTTCCTAGATGTCTTGTCTGATGTTATTTTCAGAAATTATTTATCCAACAAATAGATAAGAGCTTCATGCAGTGTATTTGCATGGAATCACATATGCAGACAATAATTTAGGCTGGGAGGGATCTCAGGTTTTCTCCTTCAACCCATAGCTCAGAGCAGGTGTGAAGCAGATCAGATTTTTTAATGTCTTTAACAACACTATAGTTTTTCCAATCACTGACTACTCTCATTGCATTTTCTTCCCCTGATATCTAATCAGGATTTTACTGTCATATATACAGAACTTTATTAGTGAAGCTTTATGTTCTTCTAAACTGAAGGAAGCAAACCTCTTCCCACAGTATTATCATTGCAGCCTGGATGACCGAGTCATTTTTCCACTGCTACATTTGGCCTCCTAGTTTCACAGATGTCTGAATCATAGGAGAAAAAATTAAACATGCATGCATTTTGAGAGGCTAATACGCATATACAAATGATGTGAGTCTTCTCTGCTTATTATTCAATTGAGCTCAACGAGTATGTTCAAATAATATAGCATAGCTAACCCTACACATATTGCTTAGGGACAATGGGAAGGCTTTTCACTTCATTGTCTCACCAGCTGTAGACAAAGCCTTGTCATTTCTGTCTGTCACGCATTTTCTTTGCCATTTTTGAAATCACACTTCAGCTTCATCTCCATCTGGGGCAGAAGCAGGGGTGCTGTAATATTGCAAAAAACACTGCTTTTTTAGTATTTTTAGCTTGATTGGATGATGAGAGCTCTGAAAATGCTATGACATAAACTGGTCTTTTGATGGTTATAGCGAAAGTTTGCAGGTGCAATAGGCTGACCAACTGCACAGCAAAAAGCAGCTTAGGATGACAAGTACTACATTAGCACAGCTCATATGGGAAATGACATTTTTCTAACAGAGATAGATATGCCCTGCATGCTGCAGCCAAATAGGGAGTCTTCAGATCTGTTCTTTGGCTCTTTGAATATGTATTCAATTTTATACATGTCATTAGCACATTTTGTGTAAAAACAGGAGAAATGGTAAATCAAATTATGCCCCAAAATACAAATGTAGATCAAGAGTTTGACTGTATATATGAAATTCAGAAGTTAAACTTAAACAAAATGAATGGGACATGCTTACTCAGTGTTAATTATGCTGAATTATATTGTCATTAGATCAGGCTAATAGTAATATTAAGGTATTATTTTACTTTTATGAAGTATCAAACATAAATCCTATAATATTATCACCCATCTGAACTTTTGATAACTTGCCAGATTTATACTGAGGAACATACATTTTCTTTATCCCTCCTCCCTTTCAATTCATCATAGAATTGGAGGCAGTAAAAGAATTTCTGCTATTCTTTAACATGGACATGGTTAGTTATCAGGAAGGTCAGGAACTGAACTGTATTCATCTCAAGATATAGTTGCTGATTGTATTAGAAATGAAAAAAACTTTTGATTCTGTAATTATTTACTGGGTTCCTGCAATGAATCTGCTGAACTTCCTATTACCTGTCTAAGTTCTACTGCAAGTGCCTTAAATCAATTTTTTATTAAACGCTTTCTTGCCCTACTAGAGAAAAGTAACTGCACACTGGAAACTAAACCAACATCTCTTTTAACATGTAAGATATGATTTTATTATTTTATTTTAAATTATAAGTCTACTTAAAAATCAAAACTACTGTCTCAGAAAAGTAGCAAACGGAATAACATGGAGAACTGAAAACCAACAAAAACTTTGTTCTGAGATATTTTCAAACACTTCTGAAAAAGATCTTCCCTTAAGTCATTCATAGAACCTACTCTAATTAAAATTTAACCACACAGTGCTATCTTTATTAAAATCATGTGTTGCTACGGAGTCTTACAGAGCCTTATCTCAATTTTTGTGAGTTCTAATACATCTAACAATTTCAACTGGATCTCATGATAAAACACTGAACAGAATGCTCTCTGTGTTGTTCCTAACAGAAGAAAACAATTAAATATTTGCAAAATATCGAAGATATTCAAAAATCCCATGGACATGGTCCTAGGCAGCCTGGTCTAGCAGAGGTTACTTGATCAGGTGCATCGGACAAGATGAACTCCAGTGGTCACTTCCAACCTACATCACTCTGTGATTGTCTGACACTTCACAGCATAAAATTTCTGAATAACTGCTCCCTATTTTCCTCTATTCTAGGATTTAGAGTTGCTGTGTAGTCCATGTTTGTGTCAGAAATGACAATGTTCTAAAACCATTTCAACCTTCCCTATGATAGATGCACATGATTTTGTAACATGTGAAACCAAAGATTTCAAAATATTTTTTCTTTTTCCTATATTCCATGTATTTTAAATTCCCAGAGATTCCAACAATAGTTTCTACCAGTTTATAAAAATTGAGTTACCCTGACTTTCATTCTTTACAGACAAAAATTTGGCCAACCACATCTCAAATGTTGTTGGTATGCTTCTGAACCTGGCAGTGCTAAACATAAGTGTATCAGAATCTGGACATCTAGGAGTCAATTCAATGTCAACGATGAGAGCAGAATAATATTAAATATGACAATATTCTAAATAAAGCAAGAAATACTTTCATATAAAACTTTCTACCTTCAGATCACAAAAGGCTTTATTAAAGGAATTTTATCATAGTCTTATTTTAAAAATGAAAAAGCTGATAAATAGAAAATTAGAGACTTGTTTGAGAAGATGTCCAAATTAACTGTTTTTTGGAATGCAAGAAAACACATTTCCAATAATTGCACTAATTTGAAGATATTGCTTATGTGATAGTCAGATTCTTTAACTCCTGAATATATAGATACTTAAAAGAAATGTCAAAGTAAGAAAGAGTAGTAATTAAAGTATTCTAATGACTTCCATCAGTGATAAAGTATAAATCTTTCCATTTCACAGTTTAGTCTTAGTCTGCATCTTTATAATAAAAGGGAAGACTTTTTTATCAAAGAAAAGAAAATTATTTTGAACAGAAAAGTATTAAATGCAATCTTTATTAAAAAAAATTTACAGCTGTAGAGTTATATATAAGTATAATCACTGTTATTTCTAAGATAAATACCTCCCTAGTTTATCTGGCAAAAGACAGGAGGAGAAGTTTTACCATCCCAAGAGTTAACTTACAAAAACCATTTCCTGAGACAGTGAATAGAATCTGCTCCTCTAGGCAATCTAAATCTGTTGATGAGATCAATGACTCAAGGAGCAGAAGTGTTTTGGCTCTCTTTCATACTGGACAGGAATGCAATTATTTCTTTTTTTTTCTTCTGTAGTCATCAAGATAATGTTGACGAAGGAAAAACTGAAACCTATCATTGCACTGCACTAAGTGCTAACAAATACTTTTATTGCTGTAGTTTTAATTTTTTTTCAATAAAACCATTTATAAACATATTTGGGAATTACATGTCTCTTGAAAGCTAAATTGTAAGAGTACTTCACAGGTACACATTATTTTGTTTAATTTTAATAACCCAAACATCTACCACTTCTCAGCTTCATTTTCTCATGCCGTGTTAAATATTTTCCTCATAGTTAATATAACTTGAATATTACATGAAAAAGCAGGGGTTTAGATTAACATTTCTCAAAGTTGGAGTTTGAATGATGGGTATTTATACTTTATTAAGAAGAGAAAGCTTTTACCCAAATGTGATAAAAGAAATGTTTAAAGAAAGAAAAAAGGGAAAAAATATTCAGAAATACCATTGATTTCTAACTCAATGAAAGATTTACGACAGTTCTAAATAGTTCTATTTTCCACAAACTCAGGATGGTGGCTATATCTTTAAATAGATGTCACCTTTGTCAGCTGTATAAGTCTTGACAAAGGCTAGTGGTTCTAATATTTCAGCTTTCCACTAAATAATGAAATGAAGACCCAATTTTATCTTTAAATTAGTATAAGAAGGTCATGTCTATTGTTAGTATACAACAGTATAGAAACACCTAAATTATCATCATAATATGATCAAGAACAGCTCATAGCTAGCTACTCCATAATTAGCTGGCTCTTTATTTTTACTGATTCTGGACTGTATCTTTAAGGTTTTTATAAATAAAACATCTTTCATGATAGATTACAGTACACAAAAACTTTACTATTTTATAATATCTTAATTTAAAATGAAGTATCTGAGAGTCATTGCATTGATGAACAATAATGAGGTTGTCTAAAACACCAAAATAAATATTTAACACTTTGGAAAATGCGTAGTGAGAAAGTACAGACTGCAGCCCTTAAGGCTCAATAAAAACAATTACTTACAATTCATAAAACTGCTAGAATTATCTAAAATCCATTTTTAAAAGCAAATTATCAATGACAATTATTATTACCATTATTTACGCTTACCTTTAGTTCTTTTAAAATCTCATAACTCTCCATTTTTGCTAATTTCATTCTCAGAAAAATCTTCTTGAGAAACAAATCCCATGAAGCAATTCCCCATAATTTTCAAATATCAAGGACCCTTTTCCTACAGGTTCAAAAGCTTGGAACAAAATTTCTTAGGATTTATCAGTGTTTTAGAAAATTTGGTGAAGTACTTCATGGTTTATGACAATTTTGTTCACCTGTGTTTATATTTGGAGAATAATGCCATACAACTGTTGTGTTTATGTAAGACGTAAGGTTCTCTTATTATGCACTCAAATTTAAAGCAGTGATCTTCTCTGTCAGGAAAGATAGCTGAAAGTCAGGCATTATTATTTCCAGATCTAGTCATTGCATCTCAATCTATTTAAAAAAAAAAAGAAAGAAAAAAATTTGACCTGCCATGCATTAGGTAATATGTTTCATGAAGTTTAACATAGTTTCAATCAGACTGGAATTGAAAAGAGTTTCTTTTCCTTTCTTATTCATAGGCTATATAACAGCAATGTGACTGCTGAATTTCTGCAGTGCCCAGAAGTGTTATCATCATAGCCACTAAAAAGTGAGTGAAAAAATGAGAAATAAAATATATGAAAGTTTAAAAAACAGATCTGTGAAAAATTTCTCAATATCATAAAATAAAGGCTAGTCAGAGAAACACAGAAAGGATCTGAATTCTGGAGAGAGAAAAGTATATACTTATAAAATCTTTTAAATCATTATGTGACTTAAATTTTCTCTCTAACAGGTTCAGACAGTCAAAACACATTGCAAGCTTCATAATAAAATAACATGTGAGAATATATGCTACCTTTAAAAGCATAATCAAGAATAAATGACATATGTACACTGTAAACAGCATTGTGGCAGATGGTCGACAGTTCAACTGCACACTTACTAAAAACTACAAGAAAATTCTAGAGTGTCTCTCATATCATTTTTTTAAATTGCTTTACTACAGGTTTTTGCATATGCCAAGTCTTTTATCTGTCATACTCAGTTGGTAATAATACAGCACTATATTCTTTTAGCAGCGTACCATCAGTTGACTTCATAAATATGCACAGCAGAACACAACTTGCTTACCTTCTTCCCAAGACAAATGAAGTCCAACAGTGAGAGTTAAATAATGTGAATTATTATTTCAGTTTTCTGCAGGATTTTGTGATCTAGTATATTGTTAGCTTTGCAGAGAAAAGACAAAACCATTAGCTATTACTAATTAAGCCCTAAACAATCAGACCCTGATGATCTGAGTCATTAAATTCTAGTCATTGATTTAGTTGTTGCTCTTATGTCAATAGCCCTCTCGGTGCACTATGGATAGATTTCTTTAACATCTGGGTTTATTTTTAAACTCAGCTTTGTTTGTTATGGAAATCCATCACCTTTAGCTGTTGAAAATAAAGAAATAAAATGTTCAGCAATGTTTATGATTTTGTTAAGAAGTGCAATGACTGGTTGCTTACAGATTAATTGATTTATATGTTGTGATGCTTATATATGCCATGTAAAATTTATTCCCACACTTCCTAAACTGATAAATGGCTCAGAGTGTGGTTCATTACATTTTCAGTTCAGGCTAGCTTTGAGGTTTGCATTGGTAAAATATAATGAAATCAGAGAAGAAATGAAACAAACTTACAGAAGTAACAAAATGCTATGCTGACAAACAAGTTCATAAATAAGATTAGGACAGAAGTAAAAATTTATATGGGGCAAGTGAATTAGTGTACAGTTCTGAGAAAGAATAAGATGCTATAACAGTACAATTTGGTTAACTTAAGCAAATTTGGGTTGGAGACTAAATGAGAGATTATAAACATGTAGATTAGATACCTTTGCTAGGAACATAATATAAAGCTTTCTAAAACTGCAGATTTAAGGAATTCATTCCCTTCAAAACTTGTTGACTTCTAGACTGAATGTTTTGACAGTTATATCCAGCTTCCAATGAGTTGTCAAGCTAGGCCTGTCTCGTCACATCGTTACTAAGGTCCCACCAAGGAGTTCTAACACGTATGTCTGTTGTCATTTTCCTGAGGTAGAGCAGTAAACCACCAGGGTAGAATGAACGGGAGCAGAAATGACTGGAGCGAAAACACTAAGTGAGGAGGGGAGGCCAATATATATTTTTCCCAAGAAATATGTGAGACAACCACTAGCAGTCTAATGTTCACAAATCAAACAGGTGCTTGCAACCACTTGAAATGTTTTTCTTCATTCTCTTGGAAATCATTCACTAATGAAGACAGTTTTGTTGAACTATGCAGGAGGGTGTCTACATCCTGCAGACTATAAACTAACCATGAAGTCAAAGATTGATTAGTCAGTGTATTCAAGCAGAAAATGCGAAAACTTCACTTGGCAACAGAACTCAGCTGTGATTGTGGAGGGCTTGGCAGGTTTGAGCAGAGGTCTTTTTCAGTTATTCTGCCTTTAGAAGGACTCTTGTCATCACATGCCAGATGGTCACAGGCATTGAGAGTCTGTGTATGACCACTCTTGCCCAAAAGCTTTTAGAGTGGGGTTATTTTTGGTATATCAAGACAAGTTGTAACTTCCAAGAGATGATTTTCAGCAATTATTTCTTCAGGCATTTGCATTCCAACTGAAACAAAATCATATTTGAAAACTAGATAAGGGTAATTTACGATTGTCTGGCATTCCTCTCTCAGCTTTTTGGAGCCTTCATTCTTTTATTTCTTCTGATAAAAACTGTCAACTCCTTAGTGGCATCCGTTGCAGGGTGACTTTAGAGAGGGAGGTGACTGATGTGATAAGAGAGAACTTAAGAGTTTTTACTGTTCCTTCTGCTTGAAGAAAAACCTTAGTTTCAGGAAGACCTTTTTTGTGGACTGGTTAAATGCCCACAAAATCTGTCATGTTAGGAGTTGTCTTGGAGGGAAAGGTACAGTACAGACAGCTGAGGCCTTCTAAAGCCAGCTTTTTCTTTAGCTGCTATATCAGTCAGCTATTGTGTGGTGTAGGCTCAGAGGATCTTAAAAGACCAGTCACAGACAACAGAGGTGTATCATCATCCACTGTATATACCTATTTAGGAACAATTCTAATGTTCCATTTTACAAGTGTCAGCATGTTAACCTGCCTCAGTACCTTAAAAATTCACTGCTCTTGTTGACTTTTGGCATCCAGGAGGCAGAAAATAGCTGCTGACTCCTACTAACTCAACTCAGTGTTTATAGAAGGTCAGTATGGCAATATTTTCTGACATGGATATCATCTACAGTCTTTCATGATGCAAGTGTCTAAAGCAGATAAATATGCATTGAGGAAATGTTTTAGATACTTTTGGGATGAGCCACATAAACAGCAGCTGTATCCAATGGTCATGAATTCTTTCTTCTGGCCTTAGAAATGGTTTTAGCCACTACTGATAAGTTTTGCAATACATGTTGGTACCCAGATTATTTAGCCTATTCTCTCTCACTTGAAAACTGGAAAGCAAGCACTGATTTTGTTTGAGAATGGACAGCCTGCAGACTAAAATTAAACCATATTACATCTAGCTCTGTTTCCTGCTGGGAGGAATTAGTCATGAATGGCAAATTAAATGTAGATTAGTGTTTCTTAACAGACAAGTGAGTCTTTTTATTTTTCACCGTAACATAGTCCAGCCTTGCATTTGCCTCAGATAACTGGTCAGTAGTAATATAATCAGATTAAATTTCTATGTTTAATTTTATATATTATTGTTCCTGCTGCTGTTGTTGTCTGAGAGATCAAATCAGAAGTCCAGGGAACAGTGGAAGACTTCAGCCTCTGAGAACACAAACTGTCCACTAACTTTTCCCAGATGTTTCAGAAAAAAAGTCACAAAACCATTGTGGGAAAACCCATGGCACAAAGGAAGGCAGCTTGTTCCTCTTTCGTCTGCTTAATTGACTTTTACCCTGAAGCAAGCACTTTTATATCATGTCTATACATCTTTGTCTTGGACGTAAGAATAAATACTACAACTAATCATTAATGTAACTCCCCCTTCTTGAAATTTTATCCTGCTATCAGTGATAGGCCCTACAGGAAAATAAGAACTCAATTACCAATGCAATTGCTATCAATCAGGCCCCTGCAGAACAAGCTGAAGTTCAGACTCCTCCAACAATTCCACAAAAAAAAAAGAACATATTTTGCTCTTCTGTAACAGTAGGATCAAATGAGTTTCATAGGTCCAGATGAGGGTTGAAAATTAATTATTGGGGTGGTTTTATGGGAAATTCCAACCTCCAAGTTAATCCATCTCTACCTGGTACAGTATTAAAGATTATTAATTTTTCATAAATTGTTGAGCTACTAGTAAAAAGAAGCTGAAACAAGCACGTGTTTCTAGAAGCTTTCTTTTGTAGTGGTAACAGTGCACACCCTCCACTGATGTGGAGAATATATTAAGTACTATCAGAAAGGAATATCACTCAGACAGGTGTAAAATAGGGCTGGACATAAATTCAGTTTGGTAATGGCTGCCCATTGCTAGGACCAGAGAGTATTCCTGGGTTTTGTGAGCCAAGTTTTACTTGCTACTCTAGTGTCTGAGGGAAACTAAATGGGAGACCACAACATAGAACTCTGATAAGAAACCTTGGACTTTGACTCCATCTCTTAATCTGTTAACTCATTTTTCGCAGAATCACATAATCGGTTAGGGACCTCTGGAAACCATTGCTTAGTCCAGTCATCCTCCTCAGTGGAGGGCCAATGAGAGCAGAGTGCTCAGGATCATATCCAGTTAGGTTTCAAAAGACTCCGCGAATATAGACCCACCAATCTTTCTCAGAAACCTACTGCAGAGTAGAATCACCTTCATACTTGCTTCAGCATGTCAACATCTGTGTTGTACTGCAGAGCCTAGCACTGAATACAGCCCTCCAGGTTTGCTCTCACTAATTCTGACCAGGAGGGAATAAACTTCACTGCTAGGTCTGGGTAGTAATGCTCTTCCTAATTTAATCCAGAATAGCACTGGACTTTGTGCAGCAGTATCCTCAGCTCCTTTTCTGCAAAATTGATTTCTAAAATATTCCTGTTGGCCCATTTGTTGGCCTTTCAAGGTCTCTCTGAACAGCAGCACCCCCATCTGGTGTTCCAGTCCTCTCAGTTTTGCATCACCTGGAAACCTGCAGACTGTGTGTTCTGTTCCAACATCCATGTCATTAATGAAGTTGTTAAACGATATTGACACCAGGATAAAACCTTGAGGCAAGCCATTAGTGACTGTCTTTCTGCTGGACTTTGTGCTGCAGTCATTTAGTCCTGGCAGTTCAGCCATTTTTCAACCCACCTCACTGCTCATTTGTCTAAGCCATTCTTCATCAGTTTGTCAACGAGCTGTTATGAGAGACAGTGTTGAAAACTCTGCTAAAGTTAAGATAAACCTCTGCTGCTCTTCTCTTGTTCACTGACAAGCTATCTCATCGTGTGATATCAGGCAGGTCAAGAATGATTTCTTTGAAAATCAATGCTGCCTGCTCCTAATCAGGTTCTTGTCCTTCATTTGTTTGTAAATGGCTTTCAGAAGGATTTGCTCTATCACCTTCCCAGAGATCAAGGTTAGGCTGGCTGGTCTATAGCTCTGGTTCCCTCTTCTTTCCCTTCCTCACAGAACCTCTGTTCCCCAAGAACCTCTGCCTTCTGACAGAACTTTTTCACTATAATCAAGAATCACCTGGAAATGACATCAACTTCTCTCCACATTCATTAGTGCATCCCATCATTTCCCACAGACTTGTTTATGCACAGTTGCTTTAAATGTTCACTTATCTGACACTCATCTACATAGCCTAAGCCTTCCTTGCTCAAGACTTTCCCAGAGATCTGGGATACCTGAAGACAACTCTTACCAGTAAAGATAAGTATGAAGAAGGCATCTTCCATATCAGATCTCACCAGATCATTTGCCTAATTTAGCAGTGGAGCCACTTTTTTCTTAATCTTCCTTTAACTGCTGAATTACCTATGTAAACCCTTCTTGCTGCCCTTCACATTGTTTTCAAGCCTTGACTCTAAGGTGGGCTTTTGCTTTCCCAGCCCCATCCCTGCAGACTTGGGAAATGTTTCCATATTCCTGACTCTGTTTCCCCCAATTGTATCCATTTTCATGTGTCCTGGTTTTGTCAGCAACTCCATCTATCCAGGCATCCTATCACCTTTCTTGACTTTCTGATCATTGAAATGGACCATTCTTGAGACTGGGGGAGATGAGCATTGAAAAATCAATTGTTAATTCTAAACCTATCTTCTCTGCAAAACTGCATACTGTGGCATTCTTCAAAGCAGGTCTCTGAATAGGCCAAATTCTGCTGTCCTGAATTCCAGGATTATGATCCTACTATTTGTCTGGTTCCCTAATCTCAGGATCCTGAATTTTAGCATTGCATGGTGTACTGGATCTGGCTTGATAGTTATTTGTCTTCAGAGCAGTCTTATTGGTTCTAAGTCCCTCCAGGACACCAGGGTGGTTGAAGTCCTCTATGAGGATCAGGGCCCATAACCAAGAAGCTTCTATCCAGTTATGACTGCAGGTTTTCCTATTTAATTTGGAATATTGACTGGAATTCATGTAACTTGCAAATATTTGTTGTTTAATGAGATACCTCTTTGAAGTGCATTGTATAAAATTAGAAATATATGTGCATGAAACTCATAATTACTTGAAGTATAGTGACCAAGTGAACTGGCAAGTTACATATATAACAAAAAATAACATATAAACAAGTTGATGTTTGCAGGAATGCTGTTATAATTGGTGACATTAGCTTTTCCTTTGTGGTGATAATGTTTCTGTAGGTACCCAAAAGAAGCTTTTCCTCCTAACATAAGGAAAGGATGAGACAGAAAATGCTGCTCTTATTTTCTTTCTCCCTGTTACTTTTTAAACCCATGATTCCATGATTGGGTGAAATTCTATCAAAATCTTATTCAGATTGCAGGAGACATCTCTACCAAAGTTAATATTTCCCTTGGAGTATAATACCAGAGAGCCTCAGGCAATGCTGTGTAACCCCCTGAAGCTTCTTGTTACCAGGCTGTGTATTATGCAGACTTACATTTTCATAGTTCAGTTAACAAGTCAAAGAGACCTTGCATCTAGTTTTGCACTCCATTAGAATAGCTTTTAGTGTTTCATTTTAGACTTTAAGCTCTTTGTATGCAATTCTATTTGCAAGTGTTTGGCCCCCAGGTTTCTCCTTGAATCCGTCCTCCACTGTCTCTTTCTGCTCTTGTTGCCAGTGACATTTTCTACACCATAGCTCCCAGCTATCCCTCAACCACAAAGGTAGTTGAAGCAGCTTCCAAAAATACCAGCTCCCAGGAGCAGTCCTTCTGTGCTTAGAGTATAAAACAAATCTCCATTCTGTGTAATAAATGAATTCATGATTCTCGATTCCCAGCTGACATTAATAGCAGCAAGGAGCAAGAAGCAAGTTAATGTTAATTTCTGCAGGTAATGCGTGAAAGCAGATAGGAAAAGCTTGAAAGGTCAACATCTGCTGTCATGTAGGAAAGTTGCAATATTTGATTGGCTAGTAAATGTCAATACCATGTTCAGAAATCTACATGCTATCCTTTTCAATTCAATCTTAGCTTGCAGCACAACTAGAAATCATGCAGCATGTTTCAAAAACCCTTGAGTTAGAAAACGGGGTTGTATGATTGCCTTCCTGTGGCAATAAGGCACTTGTAAATTACAAACTTGTCATTTAATCAGCATAGTAGGTAGTACAACGCCTGCAACTTTTTATATCAATTTTCAGGGAATGCTGAAGAATCCATAATGATTATATACCATAAAGAACTGCAGTTCCAACTGTTGCCATGGTATTATGCACTCCTCTCTTTTAAAAGCAGTGACTAGAATGTAAAACAGATGATGAATCTAATTGATTGTCCCCTGTAACTCACAGAGATGCTTTATTTTTGTCTCAGCTTTGTTCTGTTTTGTCTCACAATATATCAGACACAGAACTGCATTGTTTAGTACATTGATGGCATTAATTTAGAAGAGAGCAGATGTACTTTCTAAAGCAGAAATATGTTGACCAGCCCCAAGCAAATGAGAATGAAAATGTTATCTTCTTTGTCTAGATGGCAAATAGCAGTGGCTGAAGGAAAACATATCCTCAGCTTATGTTTATGTAAAAACCTTCTGCAAAGAATAAGGCAATATTGAACCAGAGGAAGCTAGAAATAGAGAGGAGAGAGTGCATATGTCCACATACAGATAATGTGGGTGATTATGTACAGCTTCAGCAGTAAAATATGGCTGCAAGCTCATTACTCTAAATGTAGCTTAAATTGCTGTGCTAGGTGTCATACTGTATTAATTGTAAAGTTCCACAATAGGGATGATTTGGGGTGCAGGAAGTTTCATGTTCTCTGGAGAAATGTCATGTTCTGGTTATATCTGTCTTTTCTGGACTTTGCTCTACATCACCTAACCCTGGCATGTTTTTACAGCTCTATGGCTTTCTTCAGATGTACCATGACTTAACTTGCTCAATCCATTTGACACAATGGGAACAAGGAGAGCTAAAGACAAGCTACATTCTGTTCTTAGCAGACCAGAGACAAACAGTGGTGTGAGCCAATGGCAGAGGGAGTAGAAAAGAGGGAGGACTGGCAAATTTCATGTGTTTGGTGGTACCATCTCCACAGCAGTTATGACTCTGTGAGGGAAACTACATGCTTTCAAACTTCCCAGCAAGTGACAGTAAGCTGGGGAATGGAGTGTACTGATGTAAGAGAGTTGTAAAGCAGCTTCCAGAAGTTTCTGAGAGCTCTTGATAATTCTGTCAAAATTGCCTAAAAAAGAGACTCTTGAAGTACCTGATGTGACACTGCAAAGCTCCTTTCATTTTTTGGTATCGATTTTATGAGAGACCACCAGTAGACACCTGTGCAAGAATCAATCCTGATAAGCCCAAGATGCTATGTATTGATAGCATATAGTACATGCTTAAGTAAAGAAGCTATGTCTTGGATTTCTATACGAATTCACCATGACCTACAGCCTGTGTATCTTTCAAAGCAGAGATGCAATTGAGAATGAAATCATGCAGCAGTTATTATCAGTTCAAAGACCTGTGTAAAAAAACTAGAAGATATTCTCAAACCTGAAGATAAGGATCTCAGATGTTTGATTTTAAAGGAAACCTGCTGCATAATTGTATTTTTCTTATCAAAAGCATATGGAAATAAAAAAGAAAAAAGAGAAAATCACAAAAATACTATTTGGGCATTCCAGAAAGCAGGAGTACAATTAAATTTCTACCTTTTTATTCATTCCTTCATTGCACACTGCTACTCCATGTAACATATGGTGGGTTTTAAAAAGATATGAAAAATCGAACAAGTTATCAAGGCTTTTAAAATTCTAATACTAATACAGATGGTTTTCAAAGTTTCCTATCCTTTTAAAATAAATCTTTATGGAATGACAACTATTCCAATATTAATAAAAGATTATGTGTTGTGAGAGGAAATCATGAAGACAAAGTGAGAATTACATTTACATTTTTGTGGTCACATTCTTGAGGAAAACAAACACTCTTCCACACACCCCTGACTCCCCTTTCTAAGGTCATCCTGAAGCAAAATGTTTCCCACCAGTAATAATACTTTTCAGATCTTGTCATCAATATGTCATTGTGCCTGAAAAATTATTCAGGTTCCGTAAAGAGTTTCTTCACAGAGAGTGCCCACCCATGGCAATGCCAGTAAAGTTCTTGAAAGGATTACAAAATTTTATGTTGCGACATATCACAGATAGATTGGTTAATGTGGAAACAGAATTTCCTTATGTCCTTTAGACCAATCTATTCATTTTACTTTTCCTTTATATTAATGGCACTGCATTTCTTATGGCCTTAGTGAAAAGCACCAAAAAGAGTAGGACTGAGTCTTTGGAAGAAACTTCTCTTATGCTGCCACTTATTTTGCCTCACATTGATCTACTAATACTTGCCAAGTCAGTCATGCATGGTTACTCTAATAGCTCCTCTCCTCACTTGTCCACCTTATCTCAACCACAATCACTGAAGCAAAGAATCTTAATCTACCTTTTAAATATAATTAGAGGAGAAATTTGTATACAGATCTACTCATTATTGATTTTCTTTAAAACTCCCTCTCCCCTAAAGTTATGTGTAGTAGAAATGGTGCATCTGCCCACACCTACATTTAGATTGTTAACAATTCTTTTGAACATCTGTTATACTGCTACTGAACAGTTGTGGTTTCTTTAGGAAGGCACAAGGGACTTGACTTGCACCACCTCAGTCTTGACTATTTTGGGGGGAAAAACACCTTTGGGAGCTATTTTTATATATGGTGCCATATTGACACAAACTTATGCTCACGGTTTTATCACTGCTTTCCCATTATGTTATTGATCAGTCTGTGCTTTTATTCACTACTGGAACACTTTGTTACATTTTTATTTCATCATTTCCCGATCAGATATGCTGAATATTAAAATGCCACAATTATGAAGCCCCTTAGGAAAAAAATATATACATCTGAACAACAACTAGGATGAGAACTGCACGTGAAAAAACTAATCTGGGCTAGAAGGCATTAGTAGAAATTCTTATGATAATGTGTCACAGAAACAAAAAATGACCAACCATATTTTTCTGTGGGTAACATCATATATTCACAAGCAACAGGGTTTGCTGAAACTCCAATAAAACAAAAGAGTTTAAACTGAAATCAATCAGACCAGAAGCTTCTTTTATCTAAGCGAGATGAGGCCTGCTACTGCCAATTGTAAAGTGTGATGAAGAAAAACACTGCAGAATTTCTTTTCTCAATTTCTCAAATAAATTCTCTGTGATATATATTTTGAAAAACAGTTAATAGTTCCAAAGATTTTGCATTTTTTTTCTTGTTGGTTGCACTATGTAAGTAAACAGTGCAGTGATTTCTGTAGAAGAATCAGTACGGGCATCATAGTTGATTTGTAGGATAGATTTCTATAGCTAATACTTGACTGTTAATTTTCACCACAAATGACTCTGAAGCTCCTGTTCAATGTTGGCAAAAATGGAATGAATACAGAGGGAGGACAATAGCCCTTTCTGCATGAAGAAAACATTTAAATAAAACCTAGCCAACTGGAAATTCAACTATCAGATACAAATGTTTAACACTTGGAAGCCTCTATTCTTATGTTTGGAGAGGGGAAAGAAACAGCCTTAGTAGACTTGATAAATGATGATGGGCAGACATCCGTTCTTGTCTTTCACAGCTTTTCTGCAACATTAACTCTCTCAACACTAAAATCACTTTTTTTCCACTTGACAGAAATGCCAGGAAACAAGTGAATTGCTTAGATGATTTAGGTCTTCCTGAGGAATGTACTCAAAAAGTATGCCAAGAAAACTCCAGCTTCAGATCTTTCTCATTTGACAAGGTTCCATGGGAATCAGTTCTCTCTTCTACATGATGTTTCTCTAAAAGTTTTAAAAGAGCTATGGAGGTAAAATACTGAAAGCTACAAATTCTGGTAAAATGCCTATAAAACACAGCTCCCTATACTTTTCATCATGCTTGACTGTATGACTATTACTATATGATTTAGTGCTCAAATAAGATGAGTTATACTTCATTAAATCTTATCTATTGAAAGACAAAATTGGTACAAGTTTAAAAGTTAGTATTACTGAATTTTGTTACTGATGGTCATTACTAGTTTGTGACTATGGTTTTTTACTTGTGATCATTAAAGAAGGTGTACTCCATTACAATAGAGTATTTCTTGACTCAAAATAGCTCTTTCTACTTTAATGGAGTGTTGTAGGTTCTGTTAAATTAAAACAGACTTACATCTGGTCCTTCAGCAAGAATGTACCAAAGCTTCACACCTAATCTTCTGTATTGCAGCATCAGATGCAATGGACATTGATATGAGACCAGGCAGACTATTCTGAGGAAGGATACAACAGAGCCTTTGGATGTATCAGATTCATATTTTTAGACTGCCAAGTTTGAGTCTCAGAGATGACTTTAACACAGAGCAAAGGGGAAAAATGTTAATCACTTGGGAAAAAATCAAATCGAGCAAATATTAAGGGGACATTTTAATTGTGTAGCATATGTGTTATCTTGTTCATTCTCTTGAATATTCTTAAGTAATATGTGTAGCTTTTACTCATATTTTATTCTGTTGCCAATTCTTGCAATAAGTGTATAAAGGCTGCTGAAATAAGTCTATAACTGAAGTGAATTTGTGAAAGTTAGCTATAACTAAAACTTCATGTAACTTTAACTGCTCTTTCATGACCTCCTGTAGATTACCACTCAGAGAGGATTTAATATATTACTACTACACATAAATACATGCAGTCATTCAAAACTAAAAATATGTAGTGAAATATAATGGAAAAAATCATTAGAGCAGTTGAGCGAAAATATCAAGCCATTTACACCTATCTATCTTCAGTTCCCAAGTACTTGACCTTTTAGCTTTGTCTGCTAAATTATAGATATTTGCACTACCTGGTCATTAATATTTTTAACTCTGACTTTTGCTGTACCTGACTAGTGTAGATGTACTTTAAATATCTCATTCCTGTCTTTAATCCATATTTACTGGAAGCACAAGAATATCATAATTTAGCTATATATCTGCAATTGTCTGTTCATCTTTTTCATCTGTCTGTTAAGCATCGGGAGTTGAGTAACATTGCTATGCTTAATTCTGTTCTCCTTGTGAGACTAATTCCTTTTGGGAGAGACTTATGCCACCGTTACACTTGTGAGGATTCCTGCAAGTGGAGGCAAAGAATTTTCAAGTGGAACTGGATGACAGACTTTACTCCATTCCAGAAAAGAATTAAGAGCACGCCATTTTCTCTTGCAAATTAATAGGAAATAAAACTGATCAGACAGAAATAGTGGCTTAGAGATTTCTATGTGTTTGTTTGTCATTCTACCAGCACATTTCAGCTTTCAGAAAACTGTTGCAGTCCATGTTTAACAGCGATCTTAGAGGCCAAGTTATCTTCTGTTCCAGAAGGAGTTACACGAAATCCTGCTGGTATATAGTCATGTCTTCAAGGGAAGGAAAGAATACAGCCAGAAATTGATTAATTCTGCCAGTATCTTCCCTACAGAATTTTAAATTAGAATCTGTCTGAAACACTGTGTATATCAAAATTCTTTCTGTACCTGGTGGTTTTCACCATGTGTCCATGTGAAACCTCAATATGCCTCGAGCCATTTCATTCATATAAATAACTCATATTTGTATGGCACCTTTCAGCTATGAAAGCAGAATTGCAATCTCTGGTGGATGAATGAATTATGAAACTGCCACTATAGAATTATAAATGAAAGCATGCATTATGTCTCTGTAAAAATAATAAGTACATAAAAATTTCTTAATTAATCATGATGAATCACCATGGATATCACCCATGGTGGGATAAAGGATTTTGAGTCACAGTTTATTTTTTCTATTTCCATATGCAACTAGTTCTTTTTCCAGTCTGTTAAGAAAATGTTGACCAATATTTTTACTAGAAAACTAGCCAATTTCCTATTTTGTAAGATCCTCATATAGATATTGTTTTACTTAGTCGTAGACAAGTCATCTTAGAAAAGTCAGCATACAAGGAGCTCTTCTGTAGTTTCTTAACTACATTAAAAACATATTCTAATTTGTCTTTTTCTGCTATACACAATGTATTTACAGAAAATAGCACAAATAAAGAGTCTCCCTCTGTCCAATAAGTTGCTTAGTAGTGGGGAAAATTTGTTTAGAGATGTGTTTTAAGTTGAAAGAAAAATACCAAGGGAAAACTTATCTCCCCTTTCCACTACCTTACTGGGTTTTTTTCTAATCATTCTCACTATATAGAAAGGGATTTTTTTTTTGGCTTTCCTTTTATAAATCCTAAAGCCAAGAGAGTATGACAATTTCAAAATAAAGTATGTTTTCTTTTTAATTTTTTTACAGTACTTACAACCAAGAGATTGAACTACAGCAAGTTTAAAAGTGAAACTGACTTTAATAAAAATGGGACTAACATTCAATTTTCATTGCCTGAGATAAGAGAAGACCTGCATGGGGAGGAAAGAGGAAATTGCATTTTCAGGTTCTGTTAGCTCGTATAGATGAAATAGCTATTAGAGACAAAATAAGAAGGAAATTTTCTTGTTTACAATGCAAAATTGACTTAACAGTGTCTCTTGAAGAAACAGTTAAACTTGATGCTGTTCTTGAAATTAGGTATTGGGACCAAAGGTTAAGTCTGTTTCCAGGTATGTGTAGTAAAACAGAATGAATCTCAGAGTGCTACCGAAGCAATAAAATTTGGTTTTGTTAATATTTATTAGGTACTCCTAGAGTTCAGTGATGACCTACAGAAGTAAAAGTTCTTAAAAACACACAACATTGTATGTACCAGATTTCAGAAGAATATTCTCCTAATGTAGGCTGGGGCCTAATTATATGGCATTCAGTATCATCTGTGAAGCTGCACTGAA
The DNA here is from genome assembly GCA_013400175.1 of Phainopepla nitens. Lineage (NCBI taxonomy): Eukaryota > Metazoa > Chordata > Aves > Passeriformes > Bombycillidae > Phainopepla > Phainopepla nitens. Next base: position 1,036,893 of record VXBQ01008648.1, on the reverse strand, counting down.
TTCAATCCGCTTTTTAAAGCTAGAGTTGAACAAGCCTCCTCTCTCAACCCCGTATTTTGTAGACAATAGGAATAGAAACATTTTACATGATCAGGTTCATTTAATCAAAGTGGTGGTTTTTGGGGGGAAAGACCTACAAACATTTGAAACATCTTTTACTTAGTGCTTCTTTCTTATTTAAATATTTGCACAAATACTTTTTCTCAACAGAAAACTTCACTAGGAGATAAAAGTTAAGGTTTCTATTTTTGGTGGAACAGAAAAGATTATACAAATCTGTTTAGATAATCCTACAATATCAGTGAGGGTCTATAACCACTTCTATTATCCTCTCACACTGTTGCTGTGTGGAATTCATTTGAAAGATATTAGAAACTGGCAAAACAAAAACAAAAGGCCTCTACAAAAAGAATGTTATTTAATTGAAATACCAGAAAAACCAAATTAACAAACAGTAACAGAAAAGTCTAAAAGGCCAAGTCTTACCCAGTAATAAAGTATCAGAGGCTATCAGTCATTACATGAAATCCAGCCTCTAGTAGCAAACAAGGCAGTGTAATCATCTGCTTCATACACTTGGCAAGGCAGATTAGTGAAAAGTCCCTGAGCCTTGCCTAGTGCCTTGCTCTGGAGCAGGAGGAGGAGGAATACAGCTGGCATTAGAGTAGCACCCTTGCATTCCTGTTCTCCTGCTGTCTTCCAATATCAATAAATGGCAGTCTTTGTAATATATCTGTAAGTTGAGGGACAAACGCAGGACACATAACACATTGTCATGCAAGAAGCAGGTCTTTCTTTACAACTGGATAAGAATTTCCTTCTTTTTAGTTGTGTTTTTTTTCCATGAGACTAACCATAGGGAAATATTGACTGTTCCCAATCATTGTCAGTACAAATGTGGTAGGTATATATCAGCACAATAATTTTTTACTTTTTGTAGTACTTTTTTTAAAAGAAAATATGCTGAGAACATTCTGATCTTCAACATAATTTCTCAACATAGAAAAAGATCTCTTTTCTTTCTTTTTTTCTTTCTTTTTTCTTTCTTTTTTTTTCCCCTAAGCAAATGTTGAAAATAATTATGCCAAATTTTAGATTTGTCTCATATTCTTCTTTTTTCAAGGCAATAACATGGTTTACATGTAACTATTTGACTATGCATGTTTTTAAGAGGCTTGTTTTATTGCAAAAGGATTTTTTTCAAAAATAGAGGGTATATTTTTAATCTTTTTTATTATTTTTATAAATAAAGAAACATAAGGTTTGTATTATATATTTGCACTAATACTATAGAACAAAAGGAAGTGACGATAAATATGCAAAAAAATTTTCAAGTTATATGGTCTTTTATATACTTTGCATCACAAAGCACAAATCCGTCTTAAAGTACACCCTATTTCCTAAATTAACATTAAAAGAACTGATCATATTGGGTGTAAAACAGTTTTCCATTTCAAAGATTCAGAAAAGTGTGCCTTGAGGAAAAATATGCTGTGTTCTGAAGAGACTTTTGAAAGCCACTTTCCGACTGCTGAGCTGCTGCTGTATATATATCTTATTTTGTGTTTTATGGGAGTGATGGGTATGAATTTCTGCCTCTACTAAGTAGCTATAATTTCATCTGATGTAGACGCATACTGATTCTGCTCACTGTCTCTTGAAATCAGAGTACCTAGCAAGCTATTTATCATCCATTTAAGGAACTTCAAAAACTTTTGAAGCACAACAGCGCAGAATATTTCCTGTTCACAGCAAAGTAAATACTTTTGAAGTCATACTGACTAATAATTACTCTGATAGACCACTGAGTTAGAGGAAATTCTAGACAACAGTTCATGAGTACTGTAATGATCCTGCAAGAGGAAAAATGGCCACATACGTAAAAGTTTACAAGCCAACTAAAACAATTTTTAAAGGCATTCTTTCCCACAATAAGTAAAATTTATTGCATTGATTAAGATTTTTATTAACAATATTTTCAGTCTTGCACTTAGTTTGAAGTTTAGATGACAAAAGTTTGTCATGACAAAACATGGATATTGAGATCAAATTGAGTTTGGATATTGAGATCAAATTGTCCTAGGCAATAATACACCTTCCATTATATTAATATCTGAAATGGGCAAAATGTCCTCTGCTGTTTAAGAAAATGGGCTGCTTAACTTGTACAATAAAAATGCTTCCAATAACCATCTTTCTCAAAATAATGAAGGATACCAGAATCTGAACCTTTCCACCTGACTAAACTAGGACTATTTAAACTGGAAATAATTAAGAAAGCACCAGCTTTCTCACTTACTCTGGAATACATCCAACTGCTTTGCATTGATATAGAAAACACAGTAAAGAGTTAATAGAAAAATATTGCCCACTAATAAAATAATTTAATTGAACTTTTAAGATGTCTTTGAAAAACTACTTCACAGGAGCTTATTAAGGAAACAGGAGACACAGAATAAATTATTAAAGTTCTGTTTCATATTAGAAAATGACTCAGAGATAGGAAAACAAAGAGTAGATATAAGTGTTCATTTTCAACATGGAAGAAGGTTAATAAAGAGATGCCCCTGTATTCCTTCTAACAGTAGTGGTACTTGACACATGTATTACACACTTATTAATGTCCTGAAGACAAAGATAAATAGAACGATGGACTGAAATCTCTTTCTGAAAATTATATAGGTCAAGAATTTAAAAAATCAAGAATCTCATGCATGAACAAGACAGACTATGTTAGCTGTCCTAACATTAAAGAAAATTCCTAAAGCTTAAGCAAAGGTGAATGTTGGAATTGGCTAATTTACATTAATTTATCCATACTTACACCTCCTAAATCAATACCAATCACTAAGAAAAAGAATAGTTTCATGATGGGCAATTTATTTAAGGAACACTTAATGTGCAGTGTATTTAAGTCTTCAATGTACTGAGGAAATAAATGCAAAGCAAATAAAGTGTTAATTTCTATTGAAGAACAATAGAATATCGAAAATGTGTTACTACATTTTTCTGGATTGCTGGCCTGCCATTAGAAAAGCTCTAGAGATGATACAAAAGAACATGAAGATAAGATATGGGGGAAGATTTAACAATCAGAACCATACTTTTGTGGCGTAAATGATGCAGAAATTTTGCTCTAAAATTATGGTAAATAATTGACAAGCTGAATGACTCATAATAATTCATACTACTAGGACAAATTTCACCCAACAAAGCAAAAAAGACAACAAATTTAAAAGTCATACCAAGACATTATTTATTTATTCACACACTAACATACATACACCTAAACGGCCCATTTTTACATCACACTGGTTATCGTGATTAGGCCATAAAAATATTCATAAACTCTTTCAGTTACACTAGAAAAATTTTCACAAAGCACTAAAAATCTTTCTAAGAGGATAATGAATTCATGGAACATGTTGCTGTGGAGACTGTGGAATCTCCATCACTGGGAGTTGTACAAGCATCTGTCAAAAATATCCCACTGCTCTTCTCTGCAGGTGTAAGAAAAATTAAATGACATTCTGAGTTTTTCTCCAGCTGTATCATACGATTAATTTGGTCTGCTCTTTTGGCACCATAAACCAAACAAAACAAGAAACCAAAAATCTCTTAGAGTCAACAACCATAGACTCTTTTAGTGTCATAGAGTCTAGGTACAAAGGGAGAGCTCTTAAAATAATCAGATAATAGGGGTTTTTTAAATTCAGGAAAAAAAATATTAAAGTCCTGGGAGGTAGTTGATTAACTGTACTTGACTAGAAAATTTGAGAAACAGAAGGTGTTTCAGGAGAGAAGTTACTTCATATGTTTATTGATGAATTATTGCAAGAGTATTTAATGAAATGTTTTGCACTATCTCTGTAAGCTTCATCTTATTATACCGACTAAAGAGACAGAAATTGGTTTTATAATTGGCAAATAGAATGAAGTAAATGTCTCTGCAATGCAGAGATACTTTTATTTTTTATCATTGGACAAAATTTGTCTATTAATACTGAAAATCTTTAAACAAACACTCCACACATGCAGTCAACAGTGTTCCATTTAAAACACATTTCTATATGAAATTTCACATTTACTCTTTACAAATACTCCAAGAAAGTACTTATTTTCATTAAGGTCAAAATGCTACCATTTCCTTCCATGGACACACCGTAGTAGATATTTTTGGATCTGAAATGCCAAGTGATTTTCAAAAAGCTGCTATGATTCAGCTTGAATTTCTACTTGCATGTTTGCGTGAAGGGCTTCTGGGTATTCATAATATAGATAATTCATAGGTTTTGTTTTCTGGATTTTTTTTTAGTTACTCATGAGAGTTCGGTTATTTCAAATAGTTATGGTCAATGTCATCTGTGTTAACACTAAAGTGCAGGTGAAGGTGAATATTTTGCATCTCAGAACAGCTAGCTGAAAGCCCAAAACTGGGACACCAAACCAAATCTTGAAATACAAATAATTTTTCCCAGTTTTTGTCTTGGTCACATATGTTGAAAATAGATGTAGTAAATAGCTGAATAGATTACTATGAACCAAAATATCTTTTTAAAGAACTCTCCAGAAAGTGAAAAGAAATTGTTGGAAAAACAGTAAAAAATTTTTTAAAAACTTCCTTTTTTCCTGGAATATCTCTTTACAGAAATGTTTGGTTAGTGAAGAATTACATCTTGCTTCATTGTAGTTTATTTGTTTTACAGTGAAACGGTATTTTCTCAATTGGTGTTTAGTTTGTTTTTCCTCCTGCTGTAAACATATACTACAGGAAAATTAGGTGGAAATGCTAAAATTTTTAATATTAAGGACCCTAAATCAGAGGAAGATGAGTCTATACCTAACCAACTGAAAAAAATGACAATTCTCAGGAGGAAGAAACCTTTTTTTCTGACTAACACATTACACAATAGCAGAGAAAAAAAGCTTTATCATATAGACAGTTCAGATTCTTTTGGATCAAATTCTTCTCTAGAGAACTACCACTGAAGTCAGTGGACTTATGCCAAGGTTGAATTTGACCCAATATTATTTTCAAACTGAGATTAGAGAGCAAGTGAACCAGCAAAAGACAATTAAGTCAGTGATGCACTTACTATCTTGAGTACGCAAGCAATCTGAAAGCCAACATAATGCAGTTCTTATTCACCAGGCATGCAAATAAATCAACTTTAATGTCAATAAAGTCAGTAATGACAGATTTTATCACTAAGTTATAACCAAGCAATAATGATTGGGAAAAAGGCAAGTAGTTCACAGCAACTGAAGTGATTTTTTATTTTGTCCTAGGTGAAGCCAAGGGTAACTGAAAAGACTGGCCTTTACTCCCTCTATTATTAACTGCAAATCATTCTTGTCATGTTAGAAGGCAGATCATTTTTTTCTTCCCAAGTATTACTCACTGCTGTGTGTGCCTCACACTATGACCTCCTTCAGAGGTGCTACAGTCCATTTCCAATTAGTCACTGCATATTAGTGAGGTGAAGTTTAATTTTAAGGTGGTCAGGACAAAAATACATATTTATTTATTCTAAAAATATAGTTAGTGATTTAATTCATCCATCAGCAGATACCAGAGAACAAATAAGTATGATTTAATGCTTTACAAGGAACAGCCCTATGCTGAATACTGTTGGACATATACAGCATTCCATTTGTAGTGGCTGCATTTTAGCAAGGAATAAAATAAATATCAGAGATTATAAGAACCTTATTTCAAAAGTTACTAAACTATTTGATTGAAGGGTAGGATAAAAATGCCAGATATTGTTTTTCTTGATGTGTAAAAGGAGGAACTCAGTATATAAATATTTTTAAAACAGTGTTATATTAAGTAGGCAAATGAGTAATTGAAACTCACACAGACATTTTAAAAGCAAACAAACTTTTTCAACTCTTTACAATGTAGTTTGTATGAGTTGGTACAATCATTCCTGTCTCTGTACCTTAACCAAAATGTTACACGTTTTTGTTATGCATGTAGTTGTTCTCCCCAAGGGAGATGTTTAACAATGGTCAATTACTACGATTCAGTAGTTTTGGCTGACATTCAACAAATGTCTGAGCAGCTAATAACGCATTTAGTTCTGTTAGTCCACCCATCTGTCCATCACATCTGCCTGTCCTCATAAAGGCTGTCATTAAGCAGCATAGCATTTCTCTAACATCCTCTCACTATTCACTTGCTTTCCAAAGGCCAGGAAGGTAAACAATGTGTGCTCACAATTATGTCTTTTCATAAGCTAAACATAAATATACACTTCCTTATAATTAAGTAACAAACAAAGCATTTATTTTATTATTAGCGGGGCACTTTAATCCATCAAATTTATATTATTATTATTCAATGCTCAGAATAGTTTGAAAACTTGAGAAGACAACTTTTTCTTGTCCATAAAAATTTTGCAACTAGTCACCAGTAACATAACATCCAAAAACACTGTTTCAAGAAAAATAACAATTATTAAACTTGGCATTTAGTATCTATTTTGGACTTCACATTGTGGATGTCTGTAACAGTCCTACGGTGGCTACTGACTGCTTCTACAAACTATTTTAGCACCTGTGTAGCTTTTTCCACATGGGAGAGTCACAGGGATATGGCTCATAAAAACAAAGATGCTGCTGGGTTGGTGTGTATCCTTGTTCATGCTACATTTGTAACTGTGATTGTTTTTCCTACAGGATCAAATTCATCTTCTACTGCACACCAGTATGAGAATTCTGACTATTAATCACAATTCAATCGATTTTTAATTACTGTGTTAGTTTTTAAGGAGGTTGAAAACACAATGATATTGTGAGATTACTTTATGCTGAGGGGTTTTCTTCTCATTCTTTCTTTTTTCCTTCCTTTTTTCCAGTACTCATGACTGGACAGCCTGGTCAATAGTCCATTCAAGTTCAGAGATGTTCTCCATTTCTCTTGATTATTGAAAACTCTTTGTTTAGATCTAAACTTAGAGTAAAATACAAGTGTTTTCACTAAATATAAAATTTGTAGATTTGATTACAGTAAACGCAGAACTGTCAGCATTTGATGAGAAGAGTGTCAAAAGAAGTGAGGAGATGAAGAAAATATAACCTATACCTGAGTAGACCTTGTTACATTCACTTCTAGGGTGTGCAAAAGTTTGCAAAAGCTCAGTTAAAGTACTTGACCTAATTATACAAATCCTCTCCATTTTTAAGCTAGACAGGGAGAAAAAAACCCCAGCCCATAAAAGAAGGTGTATATATATATCTATGAGTCTGAGCAACACTACTGCCTGTCCCAGGTGCAGTTAGAATGAGGAACACATGTGGAGAGTGGCAGGCATCCACAAAGGTGGGTCAGCAACTCTAAGGTAGAAATCATCACTTACTATTACTAACAGTTCCTTAGTAATTACTCTGTTCCCCTCTCTCTGCTCTTCTTTAATTTGTTTTTTGTTTCCTTTTGGCTGAAATGTAGCCTGCTTTTAGCAGTTTTGTTGAAGAAGTTAAGAAAACCTTGACTGCTTCTCTCTTTCCAAACTTATTCCCAATACCTGCACCAAAGTTGAGCTATGACAACCACAAATTTCTTGTTGAGATGTTCTCATCCTAGCATGAAACAACTCTTACAATGCATCATTTTCAAACATAGACTTGGCATCCTGAAAAAATCTTCAAGGAAGCCAGACTTTATTGTTTGCACCATTCCAAGAGCAATTTGTCTTTTTCCCTTCATTTACAGAAGAAACCTGTTAAAGGAGAAAGAGGAGCAGCTTCCGAAAAGACATGAGCTAAAGAGCTGACAGCATGAGTTCTGCATGATAACAGCAGCAGCACTGGTCAAAGTCCAGACTTTGAATCCTTCTAATATATGTATTGAATGTCAGATTGAGTAAACTGGCACTGAAAATGAAAGCTAGTATGTCCTGCACTCCTTTTTTAACAGCTGTGTAATGGGTACATTGAGAAGAGGGAAGCAGGTAGCTGAGGAACTCAGCCCTTCTGCAATAGCATGGTCCAGTTGTCATGCTGGTCACCATTGAGAAGACAGATGAATGGCTGCACATGGGTTACATTTTACATTGGTCTTCCAAATACACCAGGTATTATGAAACCAGTAATACCAGTAATAATCTCCTGGAAGTAAAAAATGATAACGTACATTTATGCAGTTTGAAAAACAAATCTTTTATAATTACCTGGAAATTTTTCTGTCACTTCCAGTCAGCAGAAAGAAAGAACAAAAAAAAAAAAAGTATCATGCAGATATTTTTATCTAAAGATTAAAATAAAAATTAAATCAAACCAGCAAAAATCAGCTCTTTTATTATGCCTTTTCTTTCAGATATTTTTCTCTTTCACTCAGTTAAACTTTTTTGGATGATCTGGTAAGATTCTGAATGTTTTCATCTTAAGAAGGTAAGGTTTGATGTCTGCAGGAGCAGGGCACAAGAAATAACTCCTTCATTAGTATTTGATCATTGTAACTTCTGACTACAATCCAGTTAGAGTGTTATTTTTATTGTTGTGCTCATATAAAGGAAGAAGTAAATATAAATGGAAATACATAAGAAGATACATAAAATTATGTATTTAAATAAAACAAAAATTTAAAATCATATTAAAATGAACATAAAAAATCACATATCCTTATATTAAAAAAAATTAAATATGTGTAAGCTATTAAAAATATATATATATATAAATAACCTTCCACAAAGAATATTTGAGAACCAGAGAAGTGTCTGGTTGTCTTCGCTCTCCCTTCAGTTGAAACGCTGTTACTTAATTTAAAATGCTACACTTCTTTTTCAGAGCAATGGAAGGCTTTGCTGAGCCTTTTATAGGACACATGACACAGAGGCTATTTTTCCCAATTCAGGCTCAGAGGGTTATCTGGATCCACTGGAGTTAAAGTGCAAAGCTCAAATACAAAAACATGCTTTTGCATCAGCTACTTTCTCATCCCTTTTTGTCCTTCTTTATTCAGATGGAGCTGCTTGTTCAGTCTTCTGAGTTCCGAGTTCCGTCATGCTGTTTGATTTCCTTGTTGAAGGAGAAAAAGACTCTGGCTCCAGAATCACTGCGGTTTTTTGTGTTTATGTAAATGAGGGTAGAAGTCAGCTTAAACATCCAGTCAGGGCATTTCCCTGAATAGGAGCAACTTGAGGTGACACAGAAGTGCCAAAATGTAAGAATTCCCTGCCCTTCATCTCTGACATGAAGAGTAGGCACAGTGAAGAGGACACGATCAAAGGATTCAGCCCTCATTCATCACCCACAGAAACCTGTGTTTAAAGCAGAAGGATCCTGAGCCGCAATGTTTAATTTCAAGTATCAAGCTAAGTGTAAGCCAGACTTCTCTTTGGTGATTTTCCTTATTTGACAAAATTTTACTTCTTTCTTAATTAATGTAAAGACTAACCCACAATGGCTACTAGTTAAAACCTCTTGACTATAAAGCAGCTGCAATGTCATGATCACTGTTCACTGTTTGCATACATCTTTATGATTCTAAAATTTTTGCCATTTAAAAAAGTTTTTCAAATTTTGCAGGTGCTTGAAAAATGCATTTAATTTCATCAGTCATCGTCATGTCAGCTCTGCTTCCTTGTCACAAAAGGTCATATACTTCATACAGAGTGGGACCCGGATGACTATTCTACTCTGAGTTATAAATTTAATATTACAACTTTTCAAAAAGAAAAATATCCACAAAAGCACACTTAAAATACTTAGTAAATTCAAGTTTACATATATATATTACTTTAAATGTGTCACTCCACACATACTTGAAAAGAAACTCAAACACACTGTATAACTTCACCAGTCAGACTATTGCCTTTGCAATCTTCATCAGTACCTACAGTTTCCAAGTACATATGCAAGATCTCTCAAACATCGTCACTGAGAAAATTTAATTCCTCAGAGGGATTATGTTTACATTGTCCATTCTACCTGGAAAGCAGTCAGAAATAATGCTGATGGCTGTCACTATACAGGGAAAAAAAAGAAAAAAAAAGTAGAGAATCTGTTATGCATTAAATTTTGTGTTCTATTTTGTGAAAACAAGAACTACAATTTTGTAGAGAAGGAAGGAAGAAAGGAAGGAAGGAAGGAAGGAAGGAAGGAAGGAAGGAAGGAAGGAAGGAAGGAAGGCTCACCAGAGTAAAACTGTCACAGTTTTTCCTGGGAAATTATAGTCCATTTTCCTACCCCATGCTATCTAGAGTGCATGGTTGGGTATCTCACGTTTAGGTTTTGCGTAAGATTAACCACAGCTTCCAGATTTTTAACCCATTTGCAGACTTCTAACCAGGTATGTTGTAGATGTTCATCAGTGAAGTATTATTTCCCTCTTCTCTTGTTCTGGAACATGCTCCATGGTTGTGACAGTATGGACAATGAAAAAAAATAGCTATTGGATTTCATCCTGCGCCTGCTGAATATAACTCAAAAATTTGCTGTTGAAAACCATTGCCAATAAAAATTTGAGACTCTTAAATTCCTTCAAAAGTTGATTTTGAAGTATTTGGGATATTGTTATGCAAATAATGTATTAAAACTATCCAACAAGTTGTCTAACTATTAAAAACACTGAATATCTTAAGGCAACACAGTATTTTATGATCTTTTTCATATTTTGATCATATATTGTCATCTCTAGATTGCAGCAGTTGCTCACTCTTGGAGAACATATTGAATAGACAAATATTTCTGGGCTTTTTGTCCTTGTTTGAGGCAAACAGTCAAGAAGCTTAATTCAAGAAGCTTCATTTGTGTTTGAGTTACCTAATATTAATCTCGGAGAGTTCTTTCACAGCTCTAAAGGTGGAACATTCACCTAATCAGTAGACATGTACCTGTCTGATTTTGGCCTGGACAGCGTTAAAATTTTGCAGTAGCTGGGAGGGGGCTTGGTTGAATGGGCATGGCCAGGGTCCAGATATTATTCTATACCACCTTTATCATTGCCAGTGTGGGAGGAAAGGGGCTCTGGCTTCCACAGAGAAGAGTGTTCCTTCTGGATGGAACTGGAATTCCAGAAGATCTGGGATTTTATTTTATGTGTTAGTTCTTTCTTTGCTTTCTGCTTCCTGTTATCAATGTTGCTGCTGTTACTCTTCTTTTTCTTATGTCACTGCTATTTCAAGTAAATTGTTCTTATCTCAACCTCTGATCCATGTTTTTTGTGTCTCTTACTAGAGGGGGAGATGGGAGCGACAGGTGGTCATTTTAGTGGGAGTGCTAACCTGGAGAATACCATTCCTAACCATGATAGTATTGCACACACTTGATGAAGTTTGCAGTAAGATTTTTGAAAATATTACTTTCCTTGTTTTTGAAGATTCTGTTATTATTTTATGTAGAACTGAACAACACATAAATTTATTTTCATTTTAAAAATAGTTATTCCTTTAAATTAGAAGTAAAAAACAAGCCAAAAACAGACCACTTGGCATTTCAGACTCATTTGTTATTTAATCTCCGTAATGTTTGTTGATTATGATAATTGATCACTCCAAAATTTCAAAGATATAATTAATTGGTAAAAGTAAGTTAGTTGCCTTTTATGTGAAATATTTTAATTAACAAAGAACATTTAAATAAATTACCATAATATTGAAGGTCACACAAATATTAGCTGAGGTTGTGCTTGCTGTTGCATAGATACATATTTCTATATAAAGAAAGAAAGAATAAAATTAATTTTATTAAAATGAGAATAATATATTTCTTTATTTGGAGTTTCACTTCAAGCATCCTATTCTCCTTGGCCTTTTAGCTAAGATTAAATCTAATGTCAGTTTAATACTATATATGGCAAAGTAATTTAATCTACTAAGTACTTTGGCAAAGCTGGAACAACAACTTCATTTGGTCTTTCCTTTCTTCAAATACTGTAACTTTTTTTCCCTGTAAAATCAAGCAAATGTGATAGTAAAGTGACCTACCAAAACTTAACACAATGACTGCTGAAATGTATTGTACACAATAGCACTAACACAGATCTTTTTCCTGCTACCATTTTCTTATCAAAATTTGTAGGAATTCACCAAGTGCTTTCTTGGGCATCTGGTAATAAAGCATCTTCAAGCAGACTAAAGAGAGAACTTCATATTTGCAATTTCCCAGGTGGTGGCCGAGTCGTTACTGTTGGCAGCTGAAAAGATGTAAGGAGGATTACTTTCTTCTTCACTGTGTATTTAAATGAAAACATAGTTGTTATAGTAGTTTTCATGGAGCTGAAACATCAAGTCAAATATGTTTTTAGAAAGATTTCTTTCAAGTAATTAAGGAAAAGCATTAGTTTTAGGATTCCTAAATCAAAATGTCAAAATGATGTATAGTAAAAGCAAAGACTAGAGATCTTTTTTGTCTATTCTATACATATTAAATATTAGACTTCCAAATCAAGATTAGAATCAATTTCAACTGAAATTGTGACCTTCTGTAGCTGAAGAAAAAAAGTGTTAGGTTGATGACAAGATTAATGATATTTACATGGCAAATGACAGAACTAAAGCTAGAGTACTGATTAAAGATAATTAGTCTCTGTAATGCCATTTTGAACCTATGCAAAATTGTATAAAATCAACAAATAGTCAGAATTTGGATATGGTCTGAATTCATAAGCAGTAAGGACATATTTGCAAATGTACTGTCATTTGTACTTATTTGTTTTCTTATGAAGATCATTTTTTTCTTCTGCTCTTTCAGTAGGCCCTAAGTGTTGCTACGAATTCTGCTGTAGTTCTGGAGAGAAAATATTTATTAAAAAATCACCCTTGTATAATATATCCCCTTGGAAAAGCAAATCAAATTGTTCATCAACTCTAGAACAAATGAAATAACATTTTATGTGCGTTAGTGACTTGACTTTGACTGAATTTCCCATTCAAGGGGCTAGGTCTGATTGAAAATTTTTTCTTGGTATCTGTGCTACTTTTTGCTCGGGTGTATGAAAATTGTTCTTCAGACAGGAAACTGACATGGTTTGCCTAATCTGCTTGGCCGCATATTACCAAAAATTTATAAGAATATCATTACCTTTGACTCTATAATCACCCTGCTAAAAAAAGTAACAAATCCCTCATTAAGTTCAAAAGGAAAGGATTCATCTATAGAAAAAGTGAGTTTGTCTTTGCATAGTTTCCACAAGAAGTCAGGTTACAAAATAATGAGGAATTTTCAAAAGTACTTTCTGCTCTAATTTGATCATTTTCTTGCAGAAATCAAAGACAATTAACACATACCTAAGCAGACAAAGGCTTTGTAGCTGTGACAATGAAAGTTTATAAAGTATCAAAATATAGTGGGGAGAAAGTATTTTAATTGGCAAACCATAACTGTTGGGAAAAGACACATTTTCAGCCACTATAGCCAACAGATAAACCAAGCATAAAGAGAAGGTGCCACTAGCCATTTATACTTTGTGATCTGTTTCTATCGCTTAAATGTGTGCAAAACCTGTCATTCATATGATGGGGATTAATGGAAATCCTAGCTCCATTAGTCTTTCAGTCAAAGAGTTGCACAGATGTTCTAAAGATTTTGGAGTAATATGTTTCAAAACCAACAATTTCACATATAATCAAGTAGAGATCCTCAGCCTAAGGAGTGAACACTGCTTTGGAGGTAAAATGAATTTTCACCTGGCTTGTTGCATATATCACGCTGATCTTTCAAATTCTTAATAGTGCCACAAAAGACATATTTAACTGTTTCTAATCAAGAAAAAGAAAAAATACTGTAGTCCTTCACTGAATAGACATTCCCAGGCTATTACAATGATAAAAGAAGGCAGAATATTATAACTAAACTATTAGATTTCATCAATCTTCTACAAATCAGACAGGCTTAACAAAAACAAGAAAAAAAAGAAAAGTAGACCTTAAAACAAAACAAAGTCCTATATAATTTATACTTTGGAGTAAGTCTGTTTTTTACAGATGCCAAATAGAATTTACTCAGACTACAGAAACACCAACACAAATATTTAATGGAAGAAAATTCAATGCATTGTTAGCTCATTAGTCTCACAGGAAATTAATGATTCTAGTAACTGTATAATTAGAAATGGGAATTTGTGAACATCTTTGTTAACCTCATATTAATTTACAAAATGAGACAAGAAAAGAAAATATAGAGAATATTTTGCACTCCAAAATTACTTTGTATAATATACAGAATTGCATCTGTAAAAAAAAACCAAAAAAGAATCTGTCTCTCATTTATAAAAGGCAGAGCTACAAACCAAAACCCATTATTAATCATTAAGTCAGAACTATTAAATCACGTAAATTACTATGTGCACATGAAACATTTCACTTTCAGTGGGGTTAAACCGATAAAATCATACCTTCCTAGGCTGGGAAGAAAATGTGTATTGTATTTTCAATTTTCACAGTAATAAGAGATTAGGTAGGAAAATATATCTTCATACCAGGAGATATGTCACTGCAGCTGTAACTTTCAAAGTCTCTTTAAAGCAGACTTCCTTGATCTCTGTGAGGAACACAGACCTGAGGAGAATGGTATAGCTAAAGGGGCTTGATCTTGCAAGCTCTCTAAGCCTTGATGTAAGAAGTGCATAAAGTCAAAAAATCACCATGGAAAACTTCAGATGGATTGTGAACTATTTTCTCATACCAGTAAGCAATTAGATGTCATGTTAGAGCCAGTGTTGGCTCCTGTTTGAGAAAACATTTGAGTATGTGCTGAGTCTGAAGTCAGGGGGGCTTAAGTATGCTCAGCAGGATTTCCCTGAACAGAGACAGACCCTAAACAAAAAAATTCTCAGTGAAAGGAGATTCACAATCTGGTCTTATTGCTTACTAATTTTGTAGAGTAAGAAACTTGCATAAACTGTGGGAAACTCGGACATTATTGATCATCCAAATATTCCTCTGGTAAATTTAAAAAACTGAGGAGAAAAAAACCTTTTATTGTAGAGGGATAGATACAATCTACACTGCATGCACTCACAGGGCTTACAGTGACTGTACATATATATAGGAGCCATTTTTAGAGTTTTTAGGCATTTCTACTGTCAACAGTAAGATGTGTTCTTGATTGTACTGCAGAAAATGGGAGTGAGGGCAGCTGTGCAGTGCAGCCTCTGAAAGAAATGCTTTCAGAGTTTCTGTCGAAAGGGCAGTTTTTCAAAGGCAGCTGCTCAGTGCCTCATGATGTATTCAAGGCACAGCCTCGTTGCTTGGCCCATCACTCTCCTGCACCTGCTCCTCTCAGCTCACTTCACCTGAGTAGATTGTGACAAGAGTAACAAAGCACTGCGCTCCTGCTTCCTACAGAAAGCTCAGCGATGCTCTCCCTGCCTCCTCAGCTGTACCACTGCAGAGCCAAGCTCCTGGTTATACACTGTATTTGCTCAGAGCATTAGGTACTAGCTGTCTGTTTGCCTTCATTTCATTCCTCCCTGCTGCAGTTTCTCTTCACAACTAAGCAACTCCTGTCTGAGAAGTGCCTTGCTGCTGCTCAGAATTTCAATACAGTGCCTGAGATCTTTCTTCCATTACAAGTCTCAGAGAATGGTATTAATATCCCACTGATTACAGACATCTTTACATTTGGCAAAAGTACTACCAGGCGAATTACAAGCGTGTTGGTAAATGAAAACATATACCATCAAGATCTATTGAAACTGTCCAAAATATTCATTTGCTGCAGTCACTTGACTTATCACCCTGTGCTACCTTCATCAGATTTACATAAGATTAAGTCTAGCCTCCTCTTTTAAAACTGCTTTTATTCAGGCCCCACAGTGTCATCTCTGCATAGCAGGTACCAGAGGTACCATATTTACCTTGAGATTTACAAAATACCAGTAATATCTATCCTCTCACATGACAATTCCCATTTCAGGTTTTTTTTGTGTCCAGAATGATATTTATGTTTTTTAACCATACTAATTCCAGATGTTTCAAAGTAAATAGTATCAAATTAAATTAGAACAGCTGAAACTAGAAACCCATGACCTATAGTCCTATTTATAACTCATTATAAATAAAGTTTGAAACACGTAGTTTTGCATTGTTTTTCCTTACTTTTGATGGTTGCAGTTCTCTTTTCTAAATAATCTTCAAAATTTGATCTAAGGAATGCTTTGTAGGTTTTTTCTCAGAAGGACTGAATCCATCGGAGCTGTTTTCCATTGTCTGGTTGTGTTGCTAGTACAACTCAAGCAATTAGAATGAAAAGATTGCAAAAGTTCCAAAAAGAAGATGGTTAGTATGGATTTAGCACATTTATGATTATAATAGGGACTGAAAGGTTATAAAGGAACTTTCAATCAGATATGAAATTTAGTCTGTGTAAACTGTGTCTCCATAGGATTTGCTATATTGCCCACATACCACATACAGATGTATTATAGTTTGCCTTGCACAAATTTATGTGTAAATTTTTCTACAGTTTGAATAAACTTAAACTGCACTTGAAACACTAAAATTTGATTTGTTTTTAAAAAAACAAGAAACTTTTGCAGGGCTCCATCCCTGTTTGGAGAAGAGCTGAGTGTTGTTTAGAATAATATGGGCAATAAGTAAACTGCATACACAGATTGAGACAGTGGAGCTTTAAATGTTAACTAAGTCTTACATTTAGCAAATTCTTACCCTTCTAAGAGGAATTATTCTCCAGGATGCAAGACCTGGAGTTCAGAACCTCTCTGATTTAAAAAAAAAAGCATATATTGCAACATTCATAAAAGGATCACACTGTGCCTTTAAAATTTCCCCAGCCCTTTCAGACTTTTACAGAGGAGGTTCAGGCAAGTCTGGTTTATTTTTTTCAGCAAGGGACCAAGAAGATCCCAGATCCTTTCTATATCAAGAAATAACCCTGGAGCTTTTTCAAATCACTAGATTAAAGTGCCTGAACTTTCTAGCATCTGAAGCAAATAACCAATCTCTGTAGCTATTTTTCTGCAGCACTTCATAACTTCTTCAGAATGCCATGGCAAATCTGGTATGGTATTTTATTGTGTCTCTCAAAGGAAAACTGAAACCTGGGGACTCATGAGAGAAAAAAATTTTGGATGGAGTATTCTATATGGAACAACGCAAGGGGCAAAAAAAAGAATGAGATTATTTTCTCACACAAATCTAAGATTTTAGAAAATCTACCCTACACCCTGCTCTCTCCATTGGCTGCTGCTTTTCATCCTTACTTTTGCCCAGATATGCTGTTGCTACCCTCCAGATACAGAGCCTTTATTTATGGAGATACAAAAATAATGGAACTTATACCTCTAGGAAAAAAGTTGCAGGAAGAAAGAATTAAAAATCACTGAAAAAATCAGGTAGTAGCAGGACTCAGTTGCAACGATAATCCTTTCTCTAGAGAGTCCTTGGTGGTAAGAATAGCTGCTGTAGTGTCTTAGAGCAAACAAGATCTTCAGACTTCCAAAATTAGTGCTTTATTTTTCATTATCAAGATTTTCCTCCTATTTTTCTTCAGTAGCCTGAGTGTATATTTCAAAAATTTCACAGTTTTGTTATTCCTCACTTTTTCTGGCAAAACTACAATGAATTGGCCATTCATTTCAAAAAATATTTCACTGTGCAATTTGTGAGAACTCAGAGAATCACATTCAAGAGTCAGAGGCATCTGGTTGGAACAGGTGTTGCAGAAAATTATAATCCTACCTTGATTAAAACTGTCGGGGTTTTTTACCACCACTCTCCAGTTATGCATGACAAGTATCCAAATGATAAAATATATAGAGTCAGAGGTAACAATCCGAGGTATTGCCAGGAGAAATATCAGGAATAACTTCAAGCTTGTAAACCAAAAGAATTTGTTTTTTAAGGAGTAAGATTTTCACAAAATCTTCCTCTACTCATGGATTTGCTGGAAAATGCAGGTTTGTTTCTAACAGCTTGGTTTCACTGCTCATTTTCAAAACAGTATCATATGAAGAAAAAATTTTAATATGAAATAAAAAGTCCTTTAATCAATATTGAACACATTGTAACAGTTGAGTAAGGAAGATTAAAGCCTAGATTAATGCAGTCTAAAGCCTTTATTCTTTTATCAATGATACAAGCAATAAAACCACTACGATCAAATATGTAGCTAAAGCTTGAATGCTCTGATCTTCCCCCAGTCTTAAGGTGACTGGATACACTGGCTGCCTCATTTGGTACTGGTTTGGACCAACTAAAGATTTCATAAAGGAAACTGTTTTTAAGAAGATTCAGAGGTCCCATTCAGTGAAATCAAATATCTTTCAAAAGCTTCACTGTACTGTCACAAAGTAACCTGTGCACTCCCTGCCATTGAAGAAGTAGGGACAACAGTTTCCATGACAACTGATATCTAATGTCTTAGGGGTTTTTTCTTGGATAAGGAAGGGTAGAGAAATTTGTTACCCACAGAAGTACGACTCTGCTTCTGTCCGCACCCTCCAGCATTGCAACCAAAAGCAGATATGAGGCTTCAGCAGCTGTAGACAGCCACAAGCGAAGCACAGAGAAACGGCAGCAGTGGCACACAACAGATCAGGCAAAAAGTGACTCTCTGTTAAGGGGCACTGAAGCACCCACTTGATGGCCTGAGAGTTAATCCTGGAGAGATTCTGGTTTGTCACAAGAGGGAAATTTTTCACAAAGGCAACAATCAGCCATTGGAATAATCCCCCAAGGGAGTGATGAGTTCCCTGACATTGGACAATTTTAAGATTCAGCAAGACAGGATGCTGGACCGTCTAGTCTAGACCATCTTTTTAGGGAGAAAGGCTGGAACAAAGGATTCTTGAGGTTCCTTCCAACCAGGTATTCTGTGATTATTAGATAGTGGAAGTAAAATAAAGACAAGTTTGTTTCATACATGATCTATCTTTACTTTTTACAGCTTACTCTATTAAATATGAGGAAACTAGGTTTTTTACTGAAAAACTGCATTTTCCAACTCAGTTGCAAAAAATTGCAGGAAAAAAAGGTTCAAAGAGAACAGCAATTGCTATTTCCATTCCCAGCAAAGAATGAACAGGAAAAACTGGATAGTACAAATAAAATTGTAAAAGACAGCAAGATGAATGCACTTTAATACATTTTACAGTTTTGCAGCACTTCACAGAATCACAGAATCACCTAGACTGGAAAAGATCTTTAATATCATCAAGTCTTTCTAGTCCTTCAGCTGTGGTACTGGAGCACTGTAGAGCTGCAGCTTATCCCTGAACCAACCGCATTGACTTTAACTTGTTTCATTCTTTCAGAAAAGACAACAAGGTTCAGATGGATTATGCCTGGTTTGCAATGGTTTCAAGGACTTGCAATTCCAGCTGGAATCATGATAATTGAACTGTCTTGATGAGCAAAATGAGACCAGAGGTTGAATTACTGTTTATAGCATCTGTCCATTATATAGCATTGACAGAAAGGAATACACCCCACCCCCTCAGTCAGGCAAAAGTTAGATAAAACTGAGCATAAATTATACTGAGTATGGAGTGAGGAGCATCAAGCAGTGGGGGTTTTCCCTCCTAGCACAAGACAATTATGCAAGATAAGCTTCCTGACAATCAATATTTGACCTGTATTTGTAGATTTGACTCAGAGACCGATGATTACACACTCTTGGCAGATTTTCATTTTAATTATATTTATTTATTTATTTTAGGGGTTAACAGCTTTTTTGGCACCATACACAGTAGTTATCCAGATGGTCATCTGTTGTAAGGTCAAGCAAAATAAACAAAAGGACTTTTATGCATTCCTTCCATGAAAGCTAAATGGTGTCAGTACTATTGTCGCTATTTTGATATTTTTATATAAATATTTATATATATATAGATAGACAGATATATACACAGTATTGTAAAATAGGACCATAAAACTGAGTTACTTCTGGGGAAGTTCAATTTCTCCTGAAATCGCAGAATAAATTACAGAATCAAAAAATATTCTGTGCTAGAAAGGACCCCCAAGGATCATCAAGTCCAGTTCCTAAGGGAAAGGTTAGTACTGGCATTGAACCCATAACCCTGGTGTTATTAGCACCCAGCCCTAACCAACTGAATGAGTCTCAGGGTCAATGGACAAATGTGCTTTTTACTGCTTGAAAAGCTCTGATCTAATTATACATTATATTTTGGTACTGTATAATCCTATGAAACAGGAAAACAAGGTCTTGCACGCTTTATTCTCCTGAAGTAATTTGCTCATATTATTAGCTTTACAAGATGATGTGATGTTGTACTGATAATATACTTCTCATTCTCTCTGATAGAAAGTAGAAATTTTAAAATCCCATTACCTATTTTGGCTGTCCAAAGTAAAATTTATTACAATAACATTCTATCAATGCACAGAGCATTTCTTTAATCATGAAGAAGCAGAGAGAGAAGAGGAACTTTCTTAATTACTCTTTAGCTGGCTATATCAAGGTCTTAGAATTATTATCATCTATACTTGGCCCCATATCCAAGAGCCTACTGCATTCATTCTTTTTGAAGAAATAATTATATAATTATTTTGGATCAGAAAAGTAATTTATGAGATGTGAAGTATTCCATTTTCCAAGACTTGAAGTATTTCACTAAAGCAAATTCTGTTCTACTCAAAAATGTGCACTCTCATGAGAAGTAAAAGAAAATAAAGAAGTAACTTCCTCTCCCCTGTTTTCTCAGCTAACAGATGTAGGGGTCTGAAAAACTGCTTTTACTGTGGTAAATATTTGTTTTTCTAACTTGAGGAAAAAGAACTGTATGACAAAACACCTAATTTAAAAGTCATTGTCATGTATAATCTACACTTTGCAAAAGGCAAGCTGTCCTCTCATGCTGGGTGTTGACATGGAATCAGAGATGAGTTCTATTAAGTACAGGAAATAAAGCATGTAATTCCATCTCAGCTTAATGTCACCTATATCCAACACTCTGTGATACAATTATCCTTCATTACTCTCAGCCTCTTTGCTTTCTCTCTCTCCACTCTGCTAATATTCACATTTTTGAGACTAGGGAGTGAGCTCTTTTAGGAAGCTGATCCAGCTCAATTAATTTACCAAAAGAAAATTATTAGCACCAAATAAAAGGAAACTCATATTTTATGATGACTTACCATAACAACAACAGAATTCAGTCAATATTTAAATTGAGCAGGTTTTGCCATATGATTCATAAGTGGCAAATGTACATGTCCTTCATGTGACTGGCAGCAGAATGGACACTGTTCATCATTTGTGCAAGTACAAAAAGATACTTTAGTGTACCAAATGGTTTTATTTAAAATTGCTGCAGATTAAGCACAGAAATTAGGAAATATGGTAACACCTACTCTGGTAAACAACTTTCAAGATAAAGTAAAGAGTACTGACAGCACCACAGTCAAGTTTAAAGTGCTTGCTTATATCTTGAATGTATCTTCTAAACAATAGTTCTCAGAACTCAGAATAAAATCCAAATTTTATTGAGAAATTGTAAAATTTCCTGGGATGTTGTTCACTGAATTGATTAGTATCAAAACCCTATTGTAAAATTACTTCCAAAATTCAGCAAAATATGTGGTTTACAACATTAGGAAATAGTGCTTATTTTAAAGATAAACTGCTTATCAGCTTTAAGGCCTATATTTACTTTAGAATATTACCTATTAATCTATTTTTCCCTGTAATCATTTCCTAACTTTTTCTATAGATGAAGCAGTAGAAGCAACTTTTCTTACTATTCTTTGTGTTTCAGTAGGGTCTGGGTTGTTTTCAGTATTACATGTTTCAATCTAACTTTCCTGTTTTCCAGAGAATTTGAACTAAAATAGAAAACATCTTTTCAAAGTATTTTTCTTGCATCTCTGCTAGTAAAGGTAAATTTCCAATAAAAAAATCTGCATTGCATGTAGATTAAATTTCAGGTAAAGGGCCCCACACACTTTCTAGTCAGGTATGATTTTAAAAGGGAAGCACAAAAGATTAACTAAAAAAGCTAAAGATTTCCCATTTTAAGATGAACTGTAAATTGCTTTGAAGCTTTATTAGCATGAAGTATGTATGTTTGCCTTTAATCTATGTTCAAAAACACCATAAAGAGCAATTAGAATTGGTATTTACTTTCTCTGAAACAATATGTAATTTTAGATGTATTTAATAAGTCCGTTATGGAATTTTTTTTCATCAATTTAGCAACTAATATATCTCAGGAGCTCTAGTAAAATATTTATTCATGCTAAATTTTTAAACATCATTTAGTGACAGATTCAATAAAAAATATGCCTACCACTTCTTCAAATAAGAAACAGAATTTAAATGGGCTTTGATGTTTTCTGCTTACATACTTGTGTACCCAGTAGATGTTCTTCACACACTTCTTACACACTTTTCTGTTATTTATATATAGTGTCCTATGTAATTAAAATGATGAAAGTTTCTATTGTAAAATTGTTTTTAATAAAATAGTAAAATGTTCCATGTGCTTATTTACATGTATTTATTATATATATCCAATTGGACATACATGAACAAACTAAAGAATGCTATGCTGCCAGTAGTTCCTGAAAGACATTCTCTCTGGAACTGGGGATCAGTTTTTCAGTTAAAGGTATTATGCTATTTTCTGCCATGGACAAACATAATTGTCATTGAATCATTTATATATATGTTATAGCAAGGACTTCAGTCTTATTTCAGGACAAATAAAAAAGTCACACAGCAGGTAAATCGAAAAATACTATTATCTCTTCCTTCCTGAACTAAGCCCCACCATCAACTAGCTGAGATGCTCGCTTTTTTTTTTTTTTTCCCCCAAGGGGGACACAGATTACTGAAGAGTCAGTTCCTCCCAAAAGCAATGTAGTACTTGAGTACTTGTACCACACATACTGGAGCAAGGACTTGGATCCTGTAGCTGGAGAGAAACAGTCACATGGCACCAAATGCATCACACCAAACTTCATCTTTGAATTTTCAGTTTGCCAAATTTCATTATGGCAAGAGTCCTTGTCAAGCATTTTGTTTCATTTCAAGTTTTGAAAATGCATGTCTTCTGCAAAACACAAAGTCTCCTTGCCCACTGCATCCTCCCAGACTTTCCATTTGCTATGAGTACATTAAGACTCTTCAATTTGCCCTACTGATATCTAGCTACCTCTGATCTCTTTCCCTCTCATTTTATACCATAATATCAAATTACTGCAGATAAAAGGGCTCCAGCTGTTGTAGTTGTAAAAACTGACTAGACAAGTTTTAGGTGATGGGCATTCTGAAGAGCAAACTCCTCCCTAGGCTTTATACACTGTCTTCCTGTCTCCAAAAGATGGTAATTCAGAATTCAGTATCAAGAGCAACACTTCTGGCTAGAGATCTTTTCCTTTTGTGGCTCAAAGCTAGAGTTGCAAGCTATGAAATTCCCTTCAAAAGACCTGGGATTTTTAAAAGACGTCATTTTCCAATTGCAAGCATCTCCAGTCTCTTACACAACTCTAAAGGTTTATTGTCTCAACCTTTGTGATAGATTAGGCCAGTTGTGACACAACACATGTCACATATGAAGGGAATCCCTTCATGTGAAGGGAATCTTGTCAGGGTAGAAATTTAGATGTATTTCTCTCAGAAGCACATTCTTATCCCTTGCATTAGGTATGTTTAATTAGATTCATAGATTCTAGTAAGTTAAAATCAGAAGGAACTTTTCTATCATCTCATCTGACTTAATATACATACCAGAGA
This sequence comes from Phainopepla nitens, assembly GCA_013400175.1. Classification (NCBI taxonomy): domain Eukaryota; kingdom Metazoa; phylum Chordata; class Aves; order Passeriformes; family Bombycillidae; genus Phainopepla; species Phainopepla nitens. The sequence continues at coordinate 1,013,229 of VXBQ01008648.1, read as the reverse complement.
TCTCTAAATTTCTCCACTCTACCTTGCACTTCACTAACACCTATCTTCAACAAAGATTGAGAGTCTTGAACTGAAACTCTCAAGAGCGACTGAATTCAGCATTCTCTTTACTAGTTTGTTACAGGAGTTAATTAACTCTTCTCTACTCATTTTTGGTTTCAATAAAAACTGGCATAAATAAAGCTGGCATGATTTATTGAAAATTTTTATGTTTTCTTCTGCTAGACCACATGGTCCTTTGGTATTCATCTTTCTCCCTCCACACTTACACAGTGTAATCATGCTAACTCTCAAAACTCTTCAATAAACTACATAGAATTATCTCTTTTTATTTCTTGCTGTGAAATATTTTTTTAAAAATTCTTTGCATTTCTACTGGTGTCCACTTTGAAATGCAACCACTAGTACTATACAAAGCATTTTAATACAATCTTACCCATCTACGGGGATAAATGTTCCTATTCCTACTCACTAGTCTCTATTTACACATCCAATATTATATTATTGCCTTGTGTTATGGCCTTATTTTGAGAGCTGTTGTTGAATTATCTACTCATTATGAACTGGAACACTTTCTGAGCCACTATTTCAGGCTGCAGTAGATGGGGCTTAACGTTCTTATGGTTAGGTATATAATTGTAGATTTTTTTGTTAAACATTTTTTCTAATTATTTTAGTCCACAATTTTTTAAGTTTTATTTTGTATGCCATGATTTTTTTCATTTCCATACTTGTCATTGAGTCAATCCTTAAGTCAGTCAAAGAAATTATCACTGAATTTTATATAGAAACACATTTAGGTTGCATTTGGAAAGATAACATTTGTATATCTCTCAGCTAATTCTTAATCTGTTCAATTTTTTTGTTCATCCATGAGATGTAGAAATAAGTGTGGATTAACCTCACTGGACTTTAGATGTCTGCTGTACAGATGTTATATCCAAGCTAGTCGCTCGCTGTTTCAAGAGCAAAATAGAAAACTTAGAAAACACTTTTCCAGTTTACTTGAGAAGTCTATACATAGGATGAGATTTAACTCTTTTCTATTTGGTAGTGAAGAGTCTGGATGATTCTTTGATACATAGGCATCTATATTTGGTTATGAGGAATCCATCTTTAGCTGCTACATAGCCTAAGTCCTTGAGAGGTGGGATACAATTCTCATATTCTCAGTGTGTTTACCATACAGGGATGAAAATATTTATTTAAAGAAGATTCTCATATCTGCTTTTGATATTAGCTCATAATCTAGAGGATTACACTCACAGAAGCATGTAAAGTTGTTTCAGTCCCGTTCTGAGTCTGACAGAAGTTATATCTCTCCATATCTAAGAATTTTCCCTCAAAATGAAGGAAGCTGAGAATTGTGATTTCTTCCAGACTTAGATTTCTTGGACAGTAATTTGGATTTTGATAGTGTCATATATTTCCTCTCTGTTCTCCAGCTCCTGACAGTCAAGAAACTGGACATATGGATATATCATCATGCAATACAGGATGGCAATGATACATGATGCCTACAAATCTCCAACTTGAAATTCGATAAGGTAATTAGAGTTAAACAAAGGAAAAATTTTGTCAATCAAACAGATAAAAATACACACACAAATCCAATTCACGATAGTTCCAAACTTAATTGTGCAAGCTGTTAAAACACTTGCAAAATATTGGTAAACTAAGCTCCATTTTACTTTTTATAGCCTCTGCTTTGCTGTGCACATGCTTGTTAGCTCATTTACATAGAAATGAGTCTCAGAGACATAAAGCTTTTCATTTTCACTGAATACAACTTACAAGCATTATGCATGCTAAATTGGAAAGAGAAAGACTTCTGAAAAAAAGAAAGTTATATAGCTCTGTGATATATTAAAGCAGAATTTTCAATTAAATCTGGAAATTTCTGGGTGTTCATAAGAAGAGGATTGCCTGTTTCTGCTATACCTAAACTGACATATTATTGAAAAGATGTTTCCATACTGTTATTTGCAGAGTCGATAAAGTTACTACATTATTGAAAATATGGAGATGTAAGCCTAACTTCTGCTAAAGGAATGAGTTCTGTGGAAAAGGTAGGTTCACATATATTGTCCTCAAGAAAATATCCCAACCTTCTGTAGGAAGAGTTAAGAGATTCCTGTGTGATGAGGAAGGCAGCCAGTAAAGGGTGTCTCACATCCTTCTCCTAGGGCTGTCCTGACTGGTGGAATCCACCAGCAACACAGAACAGAGTACAATCATAGAATTAGATAGTAGTTTGGCTTGGAACAGACTTTTAAAGATTACATAGTCCAGCCCTGTTGCAGCAAGCAGGAGTATCTTCAACTGGATCAGGTTGCTCAGAGCCCACTCAAACCTGATCTTGAATGTTTCCTGGGTGGGACATCTACCAACTCCCTGGGCAGCCTGAGCCTGTGCCTCAGCACCTGTGACACATGGGTAAAACCTAACAAAAGAAAGGACTTGTAAAATTGTGGTTCAGGCCTTGTTGCTTCAACTGGCTACAGCTAAGAGCTAGCCTGAAAATTCCTGTGAAAAAGGAATTGTAACGGTGAGAATCAGCTGGCATATCAATCTACTCTTGTGGGAAACAATTTGAATCTGTGAGGAGAAAGTTTCTGCCCATGTGAAACTTCTTTCTGGGGACAAAAATGTAAACATCTGTGAAGAGCCTTTAGCACACACACACACTGGTGGTTACTAACCAATGAACTGACTTGCAATAAGCTTCTAACCAATTAGAATTCAACATTATGCTTTTGGAAAACCATGTAAATATGAGCTGTGTACAATAAAGATTCTGGATGGTGCATGAAGAAACAGGTGACTTGTCCATCTCTATTGCAACAACCACCTTAATTTAAAAAAACTTTTTTCCTATATCTAATATCTAATTTCATCTAATATCTAATAATTAACATAAATCTACCCTCTTTTTGTTTAAAACTGTTAATCTACCCTTGTTGCAACGCACTAGATCCTGCTGAAAAGTTTGTCCTAGTCTTTCCTGTAAGGCCTCCTGTAGGTACTGGAGGGATGCAATGAGATCACCCCTAAGCCTTCTCTTCTCCAAGCTGAACACTGACTCTCTCAGCCTTTCCTCATAGGAGAGGTTCTCCATCCCTCTGACCACCTTGGTGGCCTCCTCTGGACTCACTGCAGCAGGTCCATGTCCTTCCTGTGCTGGCACCCCAGGGCTGCTGCAGCACTGCAGGTGGGGTCTCAGCAGAGCAGAGCAGAGGGGCAGAATCCCCTCCCTGGCCCTGCTGCCCACGCTGCTCTGGATGCAGCCCAGGACACCCTGGGCTCTCTGGGCTGGCAGTGCCCATGGCTGGCTCAGTCCAGCCTCTCACCCAGCAGCACCCCCAGGTCCCTCTGGGCAGGGCTGCTCTGCATCTGTTCATGCCCAGCCTGTGCTGATACCGGGGGTGCCCCACCCAGCTGCAGCACCAGCACTTGGTCTTGTTAAAACTCATGAGATTCCCATGTGCTCTCTTCTCAAGCAGGTCCCTCTTGATGCCATCCCATCCCTCAGGTGAGTCAACCATAGCACTCAGCTTGATGTCCTCAGGTTTGAGTTGGGGACAAAAGCTTTTTTTTTAACCATCCTGTTGAAAGTTCCATGGCTTTTCTCTTTTATTCTATGTCTGCTTAGACAGCTTACAGCTCAGTTTGACAAGAAGTTTTCCAGATGCCAGTAAGAGACCAATACAAGGGGAGAAACATGAGCAGGAATTTCTGGTAATCATCTGGTAACGCAGATAGAAACTCAGCATTGCTCTTGCACCCTTATGCAAGTAAACCAGAAGGAAAAACAAACAACAAGTTCAATCAATGAAATTTGGAGTTCTTCTAATATTAGCACTGTTATTTTTGAATACTTACCTCTAAAATATTTATTTTTGGTGAGGGTAGTAACTCTAAGTGATGGATAGATTACAAAAAATGGATTAAGAGTCAATAAACAATGGCTGAAGAAAGGAAATGTTCAATCACATATATATTTGTTCCTGCGTATATTTGTCAGGTCAAATTTATAACTGAACATGACTTTTAATATCTTTAAAATATTACATAGGTAATATTTATATGTTGCTAGTTAGAATATATTTTAATGATGAAGGGAACACATAAATATGTAGTTTATGTGTAATTGAATATATTTACCTTTGGGGTTAAAACAAATTTATTTTTAATTTTTACAAATTTGTATTTAAAATTAGTTTAAAATAATTTCTGCAATTTTTAGGATACACTTCTTTTTTTAAAAATACAAATGTAGAATCACAGACCTGATTTTACATAAATTCAGTACTTTGAACTTATACTTGCATTGCAAATATATTCAGTACAACTACAGACATAGAATTACATGGTTATCATATAGGAAAGTACTGGAATTTTAATTTTATCATTCCCTTAAACATATATGAATATTGCTTTTTATCACAATGAAGTTTCAAGCAAGGTCATTTTAGAACCTTACTAGGTATAAGTTTTTATGAATAAGGATGGGAAAAAGTTACCTAGATGCTAAGAATTTCCCTACATGATGGCTTTTACTGAGTTAGAATCAGACTTTGTGACGGTGTTGATATGCTCTGTTATACTATGGTCACAATTCTAAAATTATTCCTAAATTCAATTCAATTCAAAATTTATCCAATTCACATTGGATAAAACTTCGCCCTAAAAACTGTTAAAGAGAATGCTGTAAATTATAGAATGATGGCTTTAATAAGTGAAAAAAACAATGGAGTATAAAATACTGTAAATAATTAATGCTTATGCCATGCATGGCTATTTCTATCTTCCTTACCAATTTTGATATTTTCATCTAACAATACACAATTTTTTTGCAGTAGTATTTAATATCAAATTATGCTGCCTGATAAACTGAAATCATAGCTTCCAAGATTTTGTTGGCTTATGTCTTTGTAATAAGACATATATTTTAACATGAGCAAGCATCTTTGGATGTATAATCCATAGCTGACTCTGCACTATTAGCATTATCAGCATGGATGCCAGCTGGACCTTTCTAGCAAAACACAGGTACATTCTTCCTATGATAGGTAATACTCAAGGATGATAACTGGACAGAAGAGTGATGAGTTTCTAACTGCTTTGTATACCACTTCAGACATCTAGCAGATGTGACTCAGCTGAATCAAGAGTTTCTTTTCCTGTTGTCACCTAAAGAAGAAATTTCAAAGAGTATTAGATTGGTATTTTCTCTCCTCTAGTACTTTATTATGTAAACAAAACCCTCTGCTCTGTTTTGATTTCTGTCTCCAGACAATCACAGTTATTAGTCCTTCTAGAGCCAGATGTTCATTGGGTGTAAATCAGCATAAGGTTTTATAGAAGCACAAACAACCTGTGATCTAAACAACCTGAGGTTTTTGCTGTCCTTGGGCTACGTCTCAGAGTTATACTAGAAATAAGAAACAGAAAACAGCAGAGAAGAAAAACCATAGTGCAAAAGAGAGAGACTGAATAGTATTTGGCTGACGCACAAAGATTCAGTCTTTGTAAATTCTGGAGATATAAACAGTGGCTAAAAAGGATTTGTTTTTGTTTAATTTACACAATAGAATTATTGTCCTTAAGCCATTCATAAAGAGATGCCTTATAGACCCATGTGGGGACTGAGAAGGAAAGATACCAATGTAATTTTCACAGTATTTTTTTTAATTAAGATTTTCAATATATAGTATGTAAAACACTAACACTTTTTCAGCACACAAGACACGAACAGGGTCCTGAACCTGCTGTAACACTTGGAAAGCATTTTAGAAAAGCAGAAAATTTTAATTATTAAAAGGTTACATGGGTGGTTCTGCTCTGTTTGTCCATAACACTCTCAATATGGCGTAATTGTCTCTGCATTCTAACACCCAGCAGCAGCAGCAAACTGTGCTGCTACCACACTAAACCAGGGTTTTCCAGCAGTCAGCTAATTGGAAAATTGTAATAAAGTGTAAAGCACGTATTACAGCCCCATATGATTCCAGCTTATGCCAGCACTTCCTCTGCTTCTTCCTGATTTGTTGTTTTTCGCCTTCCATAGTCACTTGGATTCATAAACTGATCTCACACATACCAGCATTTTAGTCTGTTTAAACATCCTTTTATGTGAAATTAACACAGTATTTCATGGCAATCACCTTTCTTTTTATGTGCTTTACTATTTAAGTAGTTTCCAGTGATTACAGAATGCCCAATCATAATGCTAAAGGGTTGAATCACATAGCCTATAATTTACAGGAGCTACATTATCATGTGGAAAAAAATACTCAATACTCCACGCTGTTACTGTTAATATGACTGCCCTCACAATAGCTGCTTAGTTGCAATGCTTTAACTCTGAAAGCCTAAAGTTAGGCATCATCATTCGAGCATTCCCGGGTGAAGTAAGTGAGTATCCAAATGAAGAATTCTCAAGTCCCAGCTAAAGAAGTAGTTATCCTTTCAGGATAAAATACAGTAACTGCTTCATAGCACTCAGCAGGAATCTGTGTAGGCAAAATGCAGAATAACAGAGCAAAATAATGAGCCAGAGATGAAATTTATCCAGAACTGAATTTAATACCTCCCCCTGACAGAGAGAGATGAGGCTGTACCTCACCACAAAGTACATACCTTTCTCATGGTATGACTTCACACTGACTCACTGAAGAGTGCTACTTACCATGTTACCAAATCTGCTTCCAGCTGCAACTAGTTGTTACTCAGATTTCTAAACTCAAAGTGAAGTACTGGCCCCGCCATGGCCTTTCTAATTTATAAAAGTTGAAGAGACTACAGTATATGGCTGTACTGCAGCAGCAGCTCATTGACTTTACTACTCAATAACTGAGTCAGTTGTTTTCCATATCTTTCCATTTTCTTAGAACTAATCCATCTTGCATAGATTCAGTAAATGCCCTGTTTCATCCAGCTCTTTCCACACTACTCCAGAGATCTGTACTTCTAAAATTCAGGTGAAACATTTTTCAACTGCTTATATATTATCACCAAGAACAGCTCTTTCATCTTTGTTCACATCCTTATCTAATTGCACTGACCTTGAAAGCCCAAGCAGGTCGATCTGCTTAATCAAGAATTGGCAAATATTACAAACAATACAAACCCCAAATGTTCTAAATCTATCCCATTGACATCTTATTCACCTTCCTGTACTGAAGTGCACTGGAGCTTGAAAATAGCCCTAAAGAAATTGCACAACTGATAGGAAGCTGGTGTTACTACTATTCATTTTGGCATGTTGTATAGAACAACAATATTGATTTGTGTGCCATGATTATGAAAAAGGTAGCTTTTTACTGAGAATGTACTTGAAATTTTTGACAACAGAAGAAAAGACATTTCCTCACTCTTGCTGGGAATGCTCCACTGCAACTTTAAAGCAAACTTAACAACTTCATGTCATGAACATTTTTATATATTTTGCATTTTCAATTACGAGGAGGTTTCATAATAATTTGCTAAGTCAAGCATTACCACCACATTTGAAGAAATTAGCAGGACAACTTGTAAGGCACATGGAAAGAGGGTAAGACCAAATCTCATTCAAGTGGACATTTCATTCAGTCATCTTCCCTGGCCTAACAAACCTGAATTATTCTGGATCTACTAAAGTCTAATTTAGGTTTAGTGCAATAGCGTATATGGTATCATTTCACTGAGAAATCTATAGTACAGAATAATAGAGAAATATAGAGTGCCATGTAACACTTGCTTTTAATACAGAAACATGAGCACCATATAATGCATGGTTTATGCTTTTCCATGTACAGATTTTCTTGGGGGCAGTCGGAAGAGTCATAGTTTTCACTTAGTGCTAATTTAATGGAAGCTGAATATGTTTATGCCAATTTTGAATTAAGTTCTCCATTTCTACTTTAAAGCAATTAGCATGCTTTTGTGCTATTCTATTAGTTGCAAAATCAATCAAAGAAGCTTTCCATTATTTTCCTTTTTCTTAAGTCAGAGACATTCTCCACAAGGAAACAAAGACAGGTTCAGTCTCTTTTGTTTTGCCTTTATTTCATAGGCTGTTCTTTGTTCATGAGAAACTTCCTTTAGTTTTTTTTAATAGAAAATGGACATGGTTTTGCTCTGAGGAGCAATGAACTCCACTTCCTTACAGGCAGTCAATAACTGCTTTCTACAAAAAGGAAGAATAATACCTCCCATCACTCTTTACAGACAATATTAAAAATAATAGCTATGTTCTCCATTAGTTATTTTTATTTTGGTCAATTATCACATGTAGCCAGAAAATCTCATTTAATTTATAGAAAGAATTGTTCAACATAGACATTTCACAGTATCCTTTATCTGATGAATGTCAAAAGCAGCACCTGAGTTTCTAGGTTGGACTAAAACACAAGCAGTCAGCTAAAACCACTGCCTTAGATTCTGACTAATCAGCACCTTGGATTCAACCTCAACATTCTCCATTTTCCTAACAGTGCATGGGCAAAAGTAGGTCAGTTTTGGTCAACTTAAATTCTTACCTATGAATCTACAGTTTGGAGCTTCCTCTGCTGACAGCCCTGTGCGGTTTAACCTGGCAGCTGCTGCTCTCAGAAGAAACCTAATCAGTAGAGTTCATTACACTATGAAGGTGGCACTGCTGTTTTCCTCTTAAACTTGATGATTGGCACATATAGTAACAACTTATTGACTAGATGGCACACTAGATTGAAACTTAATCCCCATTCACTTTCCATTACCTAAAATTATCCAAAGATGTCTCCCAGCTTTTAGAGGGACTCCGATGCTTCACAGGAATATAGCAGTGGCTGTTGTATCAGTTTAAAAGACTGATATAGTCTTTGTTTTCAAACCTTGTCAGACTTCTCCTGGACTTCTCCTTAATCTTTATGCTAGAAAATCCCATGTATTTTGCCCATTGTTTCAAAAATGACAGATCTTGCAGTTGTTTCTTAACAGCACGATGTCTTTACAAGGAAGAGTGAAAAGAATCTTTTCTGACCAAGGTCATAAGACCAACCTTCTCTGGAACTGTAAGGGATCCCCTGTCATCAAGACTAGCCCTATGTGCTCAGTTAACAACGGGAAACTCTCTGAATATTGTGTTTACTTTGAAATGCAGTTCTGAAATCCTTAATTCTCCTCCCCTACCAGGATCCCAGGGACTTTAGAATAATTTCTAGATTTTTACCATGGAGACCAAACCTCTGAAAGCTGTAAACCATTGAGCCTCGTGACCAATGCAATCACCTGGTCGTTTAGTCCTCGGGGTTTGCCAGTCCAAGGGACCGTGTATTCTTGAGCACCATCTAGCGGGATTTTCATGGTTTGCAGATGCACAGATTTAACTTATGTCACAGCTCTTTGCTACATTAAAAAGGATTTAAAACGTGAGCCTGTACTTTGGCTAAACTTTTCATTGCTGTTAGAGAGCCTCGGGCTTTCTTTTTCTCCTGAGTGTGCAAGGGAGTAAAGAACTCTGAGTTATTACGGCGGTTTGCTGGTCTATTTCCAGTATACCTGTTTAACTAGGACCTTTTGCCTGTTATTTTGTTTTTAGGAAAAATTAAAAACGGTTTTCAGGTTTCTCAAAGCACAGAAAGAAAAATACAAAAATAAGGGACAGTATAAATTGGAAACTTTGTGCCTGGAAGTAGAATCTAAGAGAAGGAAAACTGTTTCTTGAGAAATCATCACTTGAAATCCATAAACTGAGTTTACAATAAGAATAAAAATCTTCTGAACACATAATAAACCCAGCATTTTACACTGATATAAAACTTGATTTATGAAACTTAATTTATATTTTCAGCTACAGTCCCATTTCCAGATACTTTTCCACAGAAAAATATAAGTTAATATCTTAACAAAAGTCTTGTTTACAGAAACAATTAAGTAGAATACAGCATATGTTTACTTTATGATTGTTCTTACAGACATGTTTTTCTGCACAACTCTTTTCATTGTATTTGAGGCATGATTCCTTGCAAAGGGACAGCCTGGTTTTCGCATCTCAAAATGGCTTTGAATTGAGGGGAAAAAAATTATTATGTGGAAAATTGTTGTAATAGACACGACAAGTAAGGGACATAAAATTCCTTTCTATAGTTTGGGGTTTTTTCATAGGCAAATTTTAAGCAGGAATATATTAGTAGTTTAGGTTTGGGCAAAGTTTAGCCCTTTTATAAATAAGGCAAATCTTGTCCTTCTATTTACCCTTAAGTATTTGTGGTGTCCAAGAAAACAAGTTTAGAGTATGTTCTAATAGGAAATCACTTTAAATATCCTTTTTATTCTGAGAAAAATGCGGAAATAGCACATCTTAAACTCAGCTGCATAGTAGAAGTTTCCTAGAATTATCACTGAGAGAAACGGCAAATAAAACCTCCAAAGCCTTTTGCTTTTTGCTTTTATTTAGTCATTTTTTTTTTAAGAGAATAATATGGCTAGGAGTTCATCAGAATTTGCCATAATGATAGCATGCTTAAATGATGAATTACACCAAGATTAAAATTATAATTTTAGTACTCTTATAGTATACCCAGATACAGTAATTTACCTGTATTAATGAATGGAAGACCTTTCATGACCCTCAAATATATATTTATTTCTTTGTTTTCCCAAGCAGAAAAAAGGAAATCATAATTTGTCTCTGAAATATCATATAAAACTCCTTTGTAGTGAAACCATCTATACAGAAAGGGCACACCATGCACAATATTTTGGAGTAAAGGGCAAAAGTTAAAAGAAAAATATATTTTCTGCTAAAAATTTCTTCTTTATTGGGGAACTATTTCCTTAGAAGAACCTGAAAATATGAGGAGAAAATAAGAAAAGAGAGATGTTCTCCAGTAATCAATAGTAAAATTACAACCAGTGTGTCAAATTTTGTCATTTCCCTGCATTTTCTTCTGGGAAAATAGCATAAGCTCTTTGAAATTTTCCTTTGTCAAGACTATAGGTTTTTGGAGGGGTAGATGTACTGGCCATAAATGTCAGGATTTTGATTATTTTTGCACATATCTGCATGATGATTACATGCACACAGAAACATCTTGCCCGATTGATGTTCTTTGTCACTGATTATTTATTACTAACCATAAATATTTTTTTGGTTTTACTTCTTTAGTATTTGGAGGTGGTTTTTGATAAAGAAAACTAAATTTGAACTGTCAGTCAGATTTTCCTGCCTTTGAACTTGTTAAAAATTGAGAGGACATGAGTTTTACTTCAGCACTCTTATCCTTATTAAAAATTGCTTGCATTTAACAAATTTTGGCTCTTTTGGGGTTTATTCCATATCTGAGAATATATGTGTTCTGTTTGTGTTAAGTGTTTGCTGTTTGCTGGAAAATTCAAAGGTTCACATTATCCAACATAGCCTTTCATTTTGGCATATTCCAGTTTCCAGAAATCAGACACAAAGCCCTTAAGGTGCCTGGGAAGTCAGCAGCACCTCCAGAGCTCAGTATCCTGAGCAGTTAGTCTGAGCTAGTGCTCTCACTCTACTGCTTCAGTTTTATCATCACTGATCTTGTTAAGTTCTCTGCTACTCAACAAAAAGAGTCAGCCTTTTCATGTTTTCATGACGTGTTCTCTTCATGTGGAAGAAAGAATGGTCTATTTTTTGTCATGAAATAAGAACTAAGGAGTTCCCCTTTAAACACTCAGGCAAGACAGATAAAATTAAACTAAAAAAATTATCTTTAATCTATGAATCTTAGAGCTACAGGATATCATGGAAATCAAAAACATGCATAAGTCTAAGAAGTCATTTGTAAACCTCCAGGAAGTTGTCGAGAATTGGTAGATACTGAGCCTGAGAAGATTAGGAGACTGTGTGAGGAGACTGTGTGTTTGTTTATAACATCCTTGAAAAGATCACATATTTTAAGAGGGGGGAAAAAAAACCTTTTAATTTTCCTGATATTGATTCAAACAAGAACTGTTATTAGTGGAAGAAATATTTGGCCATTTGTCAGGTATATGATCCATATGGAAGCTTTGTTCTTCCCTATAAATGGTTTTGATGTTTCAATACTAGGATATCAGAGCAGCAGTGATCTGAGTAATTTCTATTGTATAGCAATGGCATCTGTCATTATTCACATCTGCTCGGGAAAGGAGATTATTTCAGTTAGTCATTTTAGTCGTTTTAATCCACATAATAAATATTAAAAGTAATCATTAAAAAGCTTATTTAGTAGGGATTGATCCTTTATTAATATTCTTACAACTCAATCCATCCCCAATGCTAGATAAATTAATCATTCCTTCCTAGTTTTCATGTATCAGAATAATCTCCTTCAAAAGTTCCTGACTGTACAACTTCAGGGTAATTAGCTTTACCCAGATTCCTTTTTAGTCTACTTCAACTTCTGCAAAGCAAAAGGACTGAAATTCAACATATTTCTTTTGGAACAGTTGTTACTGAAAAATTTTATGCTGCTAATATTATCATTCCTTTGTGTGCCCAAAGATGATGTTACTTTGAAGCCTGGAGTACACTAATTAACTAACACAAAGAAATGGTGGCATCTTCAGTAAATACCTGTATGCAGACTTTAATGGAAAAGGTGCTAGATTTCTGATTATTTCCTACAGAAAATATTAATTGGTATTAAAAGTGTATATTAATCCCATGGTATTTGTTATAGGAGAACTTTTTTTTCGAAGCTATGTCTTAGCAGTGAAATTATTTTAAAATGAAAGATTGTGGGGGGTTGGGGTTTTTTTTGTTTGTTTGTTTGGGTTTTTTATTTTTGTTGGGTTTTTTTTAAATAAAGGCTGGTTAAAATTGGATTCTCTTCCATGTTATATAGTTGGTTCCAGCAACATTAACAGAGGCAGAAGACTGAAGTCTGTGTTCTATATCTTGAACCAGAACTCCCAGCAGTTCCACAGAGTAACCTGGAAGTTAAAAAGTCTGTGTCTTCTTAAAAAAAAAAAAAAAAA
>VXBQ01008648.1:897273-998729 GCA_013400175.1 Phainopepla nitens | reverse complement strand
CACCCCCAAACAAAAAAAACCCACAAAAAAAACCACGAAAAAACCCAGGAGAAAGGCCTGCTTCAGAAACAGTTTTACACTTTATATTTAAATGACATGCTTATTATAAGATTCAAAATGATTAAAAATGGACCTTTTTTTTGTGCTGTGAATATTTGATTCCAGCACAGAAAACCTATGCACACTAAAAGTAATATAAATGCCCCAAGTAAATGTTTATCTCCATTCTGTATTTTAATTAGTTTAGTGCTTTGTTTATACAGCTTTTCATGAAAACTGTTCAATGACACATTGACTGAAAACATTATTCAATTCTCAGAGTCCACTACTTTCAGGACGATTATATTTAGAAACCAGCTTATGTCACCCTATTGGATTATGACTTGTTCAATTTCCTAAGGAGGTATGTAAATTTTTTAATATTATGGCAATTAAGGGCTTTGGTATTAACATTTATAAACTTAGCCATTTTCATATTCACTGTAATCAAGGCAAAACTTGTAAGATAGAAGCATATTTTGGCTTTTGCACACACAACAATGATTATTCTTGATACTGTATATTTATGGGTTTGACTTTCAGTAATTGCTTTTGTTTTGTTCTACACATTTTTATTTTTGCAAGCAGTCTTTGCACTTGACCTAATCTGCTTCAGGTAAAATAGGTAAACCTCAGCTGCATCTCTGCTGCCTCCATTCATTACCTCTTTATGTAGATGCAGACAGCTGGAAAATTCATCTTTCCATCCACAGGTAATTTCCAAAGCATGAAAGGTCTAGAAGAAGAATGGTCTTAAATGACGGGACAATGTGAACCCATACACCAGAAGTGAGCATGATCAGATTAATCACAGTTGAGAATTCTAGCTTGACAGAGAATTTCCCCTATAGTCAGTTTTGGAAGTGTTTAAAAAAACCACACCTAGTAGAACTTGCTTTTTCAAGGAGAGAAGAAAAGCAGTATTACCTAATGAGTCCAGTAGAGCTGCATTTTATCTATGTCTCACATCTGCACAGAGGAAGTGAGGTGTAGGGATGATGCATTGATCAAATAATTTTAATTCTGTATTTTTCATTAATATGTTGAATTTTAAATTATTTAACTCAAGTAGAGGCATTATAAATTTATGACTTTTATCAATTAAGTAGAATTATGGACATATCCCATGCAGTTAAGCACCAGTTTTGTAGTTAAAGCACAGACTGAATAGATCCAATATTACACAGATGTGAGTAAGAAAAACAGCAATCCTTTCCAAATTACAGCATTTATTTTTCATAGATGAAATTGAATTTGATGAGGTTTTACAAGTAAATTAGTAGCTAATTTAGCATCATAGTAATGATAAATTTTGTCTCCTTGCAGAAACTCAGTGGGGTTGGTTTTGTTTGGTATTTTTCATTTTTGAACCAGATAGCAATATAATAGTGGCTTTGGATAGACGAATATATATAGACCTATCCATTTGATAAACATTTATTCCAAATATATGTATATTCCAGAGGAGAAGATAACCAGGAAGTCATTGTTTATTCAAACACAAAAGATAGGAGATTTAGTCCAAAAGTAGCAGAATTAAAACAGAATGTGGTACCTCCTTGTATAAGCTGCAACTATCATGTGGAGCTCATTGCTACGGCACATTTTATCTGCTATAAGCAGTAGAAGTCCTCACAAAGGACGAAAACAAATTCATGGAAGAATTTTCCACCAAATAACTACATATCAAATAAGTCTATCAAGAATTACGCAAATATTACATCCAGTATAAAAAGTCCTAGATTACTAGAAGCTGGAGGTAAAGTTTCAGACTATTCCTGTCCTGTATTCACTGGCCCTGTAGTGACTTCTGCTAGAGCTGGAGAACTGGAAGAAGATGAACACTTTGGTAGAGCCCAGGTTAACCAGTACGGTTTTCTTAACACAGATTCAATTATTGAAATGTTGCTGAAATGGCAAGCTTCTTTTGAAGAAGGGATAAGGTAAAGATTTGATTAAATAATCAGATGAAAATTCTTGTGTAACAACATTTGCTTTTGATATTTTTATAATAAAAATTTCCTTTTAAATTTGACTAAAGAGTAGCACTTTCATCAGGCAATTCCACATTGAAAGGCCTGTTACATATGATTTCCATATTTCCTTATTTTAATTAGGTTCAAATACATGCTTTCTTCTGGGTGACGCTCGTTTCTTCAGACTCTTTTTTTCCTTTTATTGCATTCAATAAGACTAAAGTGCAGATTAACTTTCTTTAATGTAATCGTTGTCAGTTCCTCCCAATTGTTTTCAGCCATAGAAAATATAGAAAAAAGATAATATTTTGTCCTTTTTACACCTTTTGAGGAAATGGGGAAGCTGACTACCTTTCGAAAGAGATGGCTCCATTCTACTGGTTTAATTCATAAATCCTCTCAGATGGAGGTCACCAGGAAAACAAAAAAAAGCAAGAAGAAAGAAAAAAGTGGCAACCAAGAATTTAAGAAGATGTAAGCGTTTCTCACCCTTAAAGAAATTACTGTTTGAATACCCTTCCAAAGTTAAAACAGTTACATTAAAACAGAGGCATGCAGCAGAATGGGGCTCCTCCTAGAGGCCTGCCTACATCTTGCCAACCTAACTTCTGTAAATCTGACCGCTCGCATCCTTTGCCACATTTTTTGGGATATTCTTGGCACTCTTTAATATCACATGGTTTTTAGTTGTGTGCATTATTTACCGGGCGTACCCATGTTATTTAAAGACAATTTAAAAAAAAAAAAAATTAAAAGCTACCTTTTCAAAACAGGTTTTTTAAGCAAGTAGCACATGCTGAAAACTGGTTATTAGCAACTGAGCATCTCAGGCCCAGGTATGGCATTCTGTTTGGAGCACAAAAGCAAAGAGAGGAGTGGGTGTCAGGCAGGCACAAGGTGAGAAGTGCAGCTGGAGCCACAAGCAAGAAGTTTCCTGGGGAAACAGCAAGGTTGCATTCAGCTTCCTATTCAGCTAACTGCAGAGAAGTGCTGGCAATCAGAGCGCTACCAGGAGCTATTCCAGGAACCTCTCACTTGACAGTGCAGATGCACCAGGTGTCCCAGAGGCTTTGCTCAGGGCTGCATTTTACTGACAGAGCTGGGAATACAAAGGTGGCACCACAAGTCTCTGGCCCTGTCTGGAGTCACTCAAAGGTTGAAGACTTCACGTCTTCACCCCACCCCCATGTCAGGATTTGGCTGTTCAGCCTGAGGTTTCAGGGCTGTCCTGCACCCCACTGTGGTGGAGAGCAACAGCAGTATGACTGTCAGGGAGTCCAGACTAAACTGGTGGGTGGGATAAACAGGAGATAACAAGCTCTTTATGGCAATCTCCAAGTGCAGAGCCCAGAAGAGGTAAGGCGAGGAAAGAGGAACAAGCGCATCTGCTGAAGCAGGCATGTAGGGAGTCTTGCAATAGTGGAGCCTGGACTGGCTCGTGACTTGTAAGTATCAGTGCTGATTTCAAGTACTTGCAATCAAAGCATTCACAGAGGTTGTCAGATAAGTTGAAAATAAACACTTAAGGAATTTAAATAGCTAAATTTGTTATTAATGACTTTGATACAACTTTACAGTTCTGGTTCATGAACATTATTTCTAAATATACAAAAGATGTCTGAGGTAAAGTGTTGTGGCCCATAATTTTATTGTTTGCAATAATATGGTCTATTCCTATGTGTTTCCCCCTGTTCCTATCCCCAAATTGTTCTTCCCTCGGTTGTATCCTCCCCCAAGCACCTATCATTCAAGGTATCTCCTCCCCTTGTTCCCGAACCTTCCCTGTCCATCCCCTGATTCCCCTCCCAGACCCTTGCCAATCCTCCCTGACTCCTCCCCTCCTTCCAGAAACCTCTATGTCAATCACCCCCTAATCAAATATGATTTGCACCCCTGAATTGTGCCCCTCACACTGTTGCCCCTATTGGTTTGTGTTATGTTAAGATCTGCCTTATGTTCCTCGATTGTATCCACCCCCAGGACCTCCCCTGTATTTAAGTTGCTGTAAGGCTTTGTTCTTTGCTCTTGTGTCCTGCTCCCTTTGTCGGGAGTAAACTCTTTTGGATTCTCCAGGGCACAATACCCACCTTTTTCCTCTTTATTCCTCCCCTGACAGCGAGCCTCTCCGCATGAGCCAAAGCTCAAAGGTTCTGTCCCTGGCACGACATCAGCCAGGACAGTTCCCCACACTCGGCGCGGGCGCCTCCAGAACATCAGTGTGGTGGAAGAGCCAGAGCTAGCCAGGCTCCGGAGGGCCGCATCAGTATAGCAAACATGTAGATTCATTTTCCTCTAAAGAGAAAAAAACAGAATTGTTGTCTTCTTCCCAGAGTAATCCTTTTAGATGAGTTGATTGCATGAGGTGGTCTTTTCAACTCTGCAGTAACGAAGAAATTATCAAAATAAGAGACATGGGGAAACATTAAGTCGTGGAAAACTTGGAATATTTTAAAACTTGCGGTTTGTAGGTAGGTTATCTCTTTGAATATTTTAATATCCCAACACCCACTACTCAATATTGGAGACTTTTCCTTTATAGGTCCCAACAGGAAAGGGAGGCCATTCACAAATAGATGCTGTTTGTTACATGAAATATGCTGTGTACTATCTAAATTTAAAATAATCTTATTTAGATCAACCTACTTAATGAGGAATACTCAGAGGTCAGTAAAACTTTGATTTTCCAGTTATTTTATAGCTAGTGCTTCAGAAGCCATCAAAACTATAACGAGATAGATAAATCAGATTGTTTTTAGTGGTCTACTGTGTACATTTTAATATAGATAACAAGAGTACCCACTGAATCAGACTTTGGAGGAATTTGCACTATACTGTGGCATAGCTTTAACCTTGACACTATTAGAAAGATTACCAGTTTGGTAATTAATCAATGTGTATTTTCATCTGAATAATATATCTTATTATAATTTACTTTTTTTAAAGAACTTAAAACTATATGATGTTGGTAATAAATTTTTCTGTAGGTCTTCGAATCTACTGCAGTATTTTCATTAAGAGAGTTATGAAAGGCTCTAACAGTTAAGTTACAATAAAAGTGGTGGGATTTTTTTGAATAGTTTTTTAAATTTTATTTTTGAAAAATAAATAAAAATATTTTTGAAGATGTGTAAATAACATTAGACTCCCATGACTGATGAACTGTTTTCATGCTGTATTAGAAAGGTTTCATTTATTCTTGGAAAATCTATATGAGTAACGTCTCCAAGTGATTAATACGTCAATTACTGAGATTAAAAACTACAGCACTTCAGAAACTCAGAGTCAGAAAATTATTTAAGGTTTTCCATTGACCTGACACTTCCTGCACACTATAAATGTCATTTTCATTGTTGAGGAAATCTTTGAACACCAGGTAATGTAGAGCAGAATAGACAGAGACACATGTAAACACTATGGATTTGAGACTTTTTGCTAATATAGAATCAAATTTGACAGCTTCAAAAATAATAGTCTCATCACCAGAATGTACAGTTTGCCTTTAAAAATGTTTGCTCAATACTGAAGCTTTCCTGCATTCTAATGGTTTAGTTTCCTATGTTTACGTGTAAAACTTGTGCAGAACAGTCAGTGCCTCAAAACATACTGTAAGAATCAGTGACATTAGTTCTAACTGCACTGTAAATGCTAGAAAATATTGATAATGTGTGTATATATCTCTGAGTTACATTCTCACCTTGATGTCATATTTGTCTCTGGAAAGGGTATATGAGCACCTGTGCATCTTACAGGAGGGAAAGGAAGGCCAAGTTGCCAATTTATGTTGGGCTCCATTCCATTATTTGACTATTATAAATACAGTGATAAAGTGTAGCGGAGTAGTTGACAGAAAAGACTCAGGCACAAGAAATGGGACCCTGATTATGTGGGTGATTATATTTAGATTTATCACTAATAGGGAATCTAAATATTGCCAGTGAAGTATATAATATAAGCATGTCTGAAGGGTTGTAAGCAAGTTCAGCTGGAAACACATAAGTTTACAGTCTTTGGCCTTGCAGGATGCACAATTACAAAGCGAGAAAGCACCTATGTAATTAATTTAGGATTTTATCTCCATAGGTAACCAGACCTCAGCGCTTATAGTCACCTATTTAAAAGGAGTCTTCCCCATCTCCAGGCTGGACACATCCTGCAGGAATCCCTGCTGGGAGAGGGGGTGGGGTGAGACACTCAGAAGCTGCTTGACACCTGGAGAGGCTGGTTGGCCCAGTTGGACCAGTGTCCAGCAGCACTTTATAGCTGAAGGCTGATGGGTAACGAAGTCAGCCATCACAGGTTCCCCATCCCTGGAATGCATCAATTATGTGAACATCCAGATGGCTCCTCCTGCAATTCCCACCTGGTGTTCTCATTCCAGGACAAACCACATTGCCCACCAGAGATAACTGCAAAGGAAAAGGGGAAATGTACCAAGGCCCAACTGTCTTTCATCACCATCACACAGAAGTTTCAGGAGAGCAAAAATACTTTCCACTCTAGATGAAGAAATGCAAGTGAGACTAGACCTCCTGTCCCATGCAGCTTGGTGCATGGGTTAGTGGCAGGAATAGCAATTTATGCATTTTTGTTTACCAGGGATACTGTTTGTAAATTATGAACCCACATAATGAAAGATTAGGCCTATGACTAGTGAGAGGTTATGAAGGAATTCTGCAACATATATTCTTCTGGAAGTGGTTTAACAAGGAAATCGTATTATTAGGTGGGAAAGCAGGATAACATACTGCATAAGCTTATAGGACACAATAATCTTAGCTACTGATGTGAAAGATGAAATCAGAGTTAACTCAAAGGTGTTAGCCTTAAAGTTTAGTTTACAACTTCAAGGTTACTGTTCTCCAAATAAAATACTTCAAAAAGGTGAGCTTAGTAAGGTAACCTAAATGAATAAATTTAGGTTTTTGTCTGTGGTGCAAATAAGCTGCCACTGTTACACAAGTGAGGTCCCTCCTGCCACCCCCAATACCAAATAATAGTTGTAAACAAAGCTGAGGAAGGGCCACTGGAGGAGTAGCCCCAGCAAAACACCAAAGACAAGTTAGGAGTGAATAGTACCATGTGGACACCACTGGTGATAACATGAACGACAGATATGAGAAGCTACCGAAAGGTTTGTCATAAGCTGACACTGACAGCTAAAAAAGTGCTGGAGACTTTAAAAGTAGTCTTTCATACTGCCAAAGACAAGTACTGAAAAAGAGAGTGAGAATTTTTAGTGCGGGATGTGAAACATATTACTTTAAATTTATTAAAAGTCCAACTATCACAGTGTATGGTCCTCCTACATATGAAATTAAGTTACAGTAATCACTACCTCTAGGAATGCACTAATTTGGGGACATCACTAAAATACTAGTATTGCACAGAAAGAGGCTTATTCTACTAGGATTTTCTGCTGAGTATATGTCTTCAAGAAAGTTCTAGAAGACTGTGATCTCTGCATGAGTTATTTCCTATGGTAGCTTCAAACACTGTGATGGCATATGCCATCATGCAATTGGACTTCTAAGAATACAGGGATGTATGATAGCATAAATATCCCAGGAGCAATTTATGTTTATCAGAATCCTGTTTCAGTGAGGACCAAAGACTGAGTAGGTAAGATCAATTAAAGGCACTTAGTAGGAAAAGAATCTGGTGGAAAAGTTAGATTAGCTGTGCTGGAAAATGCCTCCATGTAGCCTCTGAGGAGAAGAGAGGTTAGAAACTGTGAATCACACACTCACTTGACTTAATATGAACAGTCCTAAAGGCAAAGAGAAAAAGTAGGATGTGGTCTTATACTATGCTAACATGCTCTCCAGGGATGAGGAGTATTTTTACAGATGTGATCAAATGAGACACGGGATTGTGCTGAAACCAGGCAGTATTTCTGTGAGACAGTCCTACATCAGATTTCCCCCAATGACTCAGGTAGCTGTGTGAGTCATGGTGAATTTTAATGTGCCAAGAAGGGGCTGATTAAATAATCACCTTGGGCATCTCCAATTACATTTGTTAAAAATGCCCAGTGGAGAGTTGTGGCTGTGAGAGCTTTAATTTGTAGAGAGTTCAGAAAAGCTCTCCACTTTCACATAGTAGGTGGCAGACACAAATATTTCCATAGTTGAGATTTGATCCCTGCCTACCATTTAACAAAGCTGCACCTAAGGATCCAAGTAAAGCTGCTTTTTCTGATCCACTACAAAGTGTCCCAAGGGTTTAGAATGCCCTTTCATTCATGAATACAGCTGTGTCTTCTGATTATAAATATAAGTAACAAAGTAAAAAGTCTCCTCCTTGTTGAAGGAAGGGGAAAGAAAAAAGAAAAAAAAATAAATTATTCAGCGTTTTTCTGGTTTTTGTTTTGTTTGGGGTTTTTGGGGGGGGGTTTTGCTGTTTTTGAGGGGGTTGGGATTTTTGTTTGTTTGTTTGTGGTTTGGTTTTTTGAGGTTTTTCTGTTTGGTTTGAATTTTATTTTTTGTAAGAGTTACAATTAACCTTGGAGGAAGCCTTCATCACCTTTCCAGTAAATATGATAGGTGCAAGAAGATGAAATTTCAAGTCTAAAACCTAATTATTACAAACTATTGGAAAATCTCTGATGACCTGGAAAAATATTCCTGTTTGTAGGCATGATGATTTGAGGTGTCTCTAAGAGTTTACCTTCTGGCTAATTTGTTAGACAAGAAGAATGATTCTTGCATTCTCTTGGCTTCACGTATCTGTCCACCTAAGGAAGATAAATGGTTAAATCAGATCTTGGCAAAACAGCTTAAAATAGTTTCTTTTTTAGAAATCTGGCTGGAACTTAAATAGGGGAAATTCTACAGCAATATTATAAAGTGAGAAAAAGTCTGAAAAGAGGTCTGAGGAGAGTCTAAAAGAAGTAACAACTGGAATCCCCTGGGGAAAGTTTTAATAGATGTTGAGAGATACTAGTTTTTTAACATAAACAGCTATGTTTTCAGTAGAATGATTTACATAATAGCTATAATACCGTGTTGTTGTTTGGTTGTTTGCCCAGCTTTACTGGCTCAGCATGAGTCGCTGGTTTAGATGAAACCTTGGGCCCATAGCTCTGAACTTAGGCCTAGAGCTGTCTTTGTCCGGAATGGAGTAAGTTTTATGAGTGATTTTCCTAGTAGCTGGTACAATGCTGTGTTTTGTCTTTAGTACAAGAACATTGATATCACACTAATGTTCTAATTGTTGCTAGGTAATGGTTATCCTAAATTTAGAGCATTTTCCTTTCCTGTGCTCTGCCAGAGAGCAGGGCCATCAGAAATGCAGACAGAAGAGAGAGACTACAGCAGCCAGCAGAAGCTGCAACTCCTCAGGATAAGAACAGCCTACCCTGCACAGACATAGGGAAAGAACCCAATAAAGGGGAAGGAAACCCCAGACCGGATGGAAAGTCACCATCAGACCACGGAGCACGTGTAAGGCGTAGGAGGGTCAGGTGCATAAGTCATAAGGGTGTAATTGCCCAGGGACTTCTTTGTTCTGGGTTCCTTCTCTACATGAAGAAATTATATATTTTTTTTAACTTTTTACTCTCTGACGACAATGACTCCAAAAGTATTAAATGTTAACAATTCACCTTCTGACACCTTAAAATTATTCTATGGTTGATTTTTGTGTTCTGGGTTACATTTGTTTTTTTTTAATTGAAGTAATAAACTGACTTGCCTTCTTAATAAAAAGAAAAAGAGGACACATGGAAGCAGTTGAGAATAAGGAATGCAGAATACTGGCTGTATGTACCAGAGAGAGTTATCTGTATTGTTCTTTGCAAAGTAAACTCAGATATTGATTCCCCACTGAAAGATTTCCATTACAAGTAGAATTTCCCCAACAGTATACTTCAAATCTTACTAAACCTCCTCCAAAATAGGCTTGACTAGGCATCACACAGTTTAGCACAGATGATAACTTTCATATCACTATTGCTAGCAAAGGCATCTGAGATACATCTTAAAATACTGAAAAAAGTCAGAATTTTTTTGACTCAAGAAAGCATAAAAGCTGTCTAGAAGTAGAGCAGAAAAAACCGGTCACCTACTGGAACCCACACAGAATAAGAAAAGCAAGAATTGGTAACTGGTTGTGCAGACCTTTAATGAGTTCTCTAAACAAGGGATGAATTATTAGGTAAAAACAACTGTCATGTGACAGTTGTCAAGACAGATAAAACAAAGGTCAAATGTAAAGAACTGCGGAGGACCCTTCTAAATAGTAGATGAAACTCAATGCAGGTAAATTTAAAATTGTTGTTGAAAAATCTGAATTCTATACAAAAAGAGTTGCCATCACTTAGGTATCTGATTTCAGAGTAGTAATTGACAAGACTACTAAGGTAGCAGTTCCACGCACAACAGTGATCAGAAAATTAATCATCTATTAAGAAAAACAAATACAAAAGTTTGCAACAAAATGAAACACGGTCATGTTACTAAACCATAACTCAGCCCTATTTTAATCATTTGTGAGTCTAGTCCCAAGCAGAGAGAGACAGAATGGAAGCTTTTGTAATAAAAACAACTGCACAGACTAGGTCTCTTTAGTTACAGCAAGAGATAACTAAAGGTTATATAACGAGACAAAGTTGTGAACAGCAACCAGCATCACTACCTCTTCCAGCCAGGGGTTTGGGGATTATGAAATTAATCCAAGGCATACCTTATCACATAGTAAGTAATAATAAGTTAAGCTAGATCCTAGACACTGAGGAAAAACATCTTTTTCAAACCTTATTAAAGAAAACCTTCAGTTTTTACTGTAGCAAGCAATGCCATGTAAAACCTCTAAAGAGACCCTAGTTTCATGTTCGCAGTTTCCAAAGTCTGAAAGGCACGTAAGAGTGGCATGCAAGTTCATAGTTGAGATAACATCTACAAGTTTTCTTGAACAATAAATTTCATTTGCATAATAATTGGTAAGATTCATGAAAATAGAGATGACATTGAAACTCTATAATGCCTTTGGAAGGTAATTTATCTCACCAAGGCCTGAACGCTTACCTAAAGATAGGAAGAACAAACTATTCTTCAAAGAGTTGATTATGGAAGAGAGCTTAGATGACAAGCCTCAGTTCTGGCCTGCTTGTGATACATTCTGGCCTTAATCAAAAGCCTATAGAAAATAAAGTATAAAGCAGAGCTGTACAGGAGTGGCTCATTGTGTGATATTTTAAAAAATATTTATTTCCTTAATATACATTTCCTGCATGATAAATTACTGTGCATACATACATGGTAATCTTTACTTTGTACAGCAATACAAAGTTCACTGGACATTTGGGCTAAAAAAAGGTGTTTCTAGCAATGTTGCAAATTCAGTCCACACCTATCATGACACTCAAAGAAAGCAGCAGAAAAAAAGAAGCAGAAAGAGAGTGATAAGTCATTGCTGTTGAGGTACATATCCTGATACCAACAAGCTTAAGTTCCCAAAAGGCATGAGGAACAATATTAAACAAGAAATAGAAACAGGCCCTGGGGTAATTGTATTGTTCTTTATACAAGCATATGAGCAAATATGACAAGAATATAAACAGAAGTTTATTTGACAACTCATAGCATTTGAAGAACATTGGGTATTCTATTAAAATTAATCCCGTTAGATTAAAAAACATAATTAACCATCTGCAATATGGGTTTTACAAGCAGAATCACATGAAGAACTGATGTTTGTTAAGACAAACAGGTACTATTGTTTATTTCTTTACTCACTGTTTCACTGGTTTAAGATCTATTAGCTAATAGGTGTTGTCATCAAAAATACTAAACTTATTTCAAAAAAACCAAAACACAGACACAGAAGAAGCCCACAGGAAAACACCTCCGCAACTACAGAAAACAAGCTGCTTATCGATCTTTCAACGTCTGGTAATGCATACATGTTGGCAATATATTTATTGCATGAGGAATATTCCTTTTCAACTTTTTAAAATAATAATGAAGACCTAATGGTTCAGTTCCTATGAATATTTAAATTATATTAAAGTCCACATCTGTGGGGTAAAAATTCTAAAATGCAAACCAATTGACTAGGAGAATTCCCATTCAGAAAGGCAAGCAAAAGATAAAAAAAAATTTATAAATGTTGTGTCTGACACAGGTCCCTCTGACAGGTCTAGGCATATAGTATGCAAAATCCAAAAGCTGCTGGAGTATAGCTAAATGCTGTTATCCAAGCTGTCATAACTGTATTGCAGTTTAAAGATATTTCTTGACAAGAAAATTGAGAAAGCTGTCTGGCTAGTAAATCAAAACCTTCCTCCTCTTTCAGTGGCCAATGAACAGATGCAGTTTGGGTCACAGATGGTGTTTTTCACCTTTTGGTCACCATGCACATTTTCAGCACAAGTACTTGCTTTCTTTATCACAAGGAGTGAAAAGTACCACTATCCACAAAGCACTGTTATTTCAGAAGGCAAAAAGCTGCTGAGCAGATAAGGTTCAGAAATGCAGAATGTTTTTTAATTATCTCATAATTTAAGATGGTAGTGCATTTTACTGTAGAGTATTATTATGTTATTATGTTCCCTTGGGAAGACTTAAGAGAAGCAGAAATGCCATCAAAAAAAAAAAGGTATATTGAGATGAATGAAAAAAAAAAAAAAGAAGGCAATTGGTTTGAGAGTCTAAGTTAAAGCTTCCAAGTGGGTTCAACATTTCGCTTATAATGGCCACTTATTTCTCTCATTTCCTCTACAACCCAGAAGACTGTTTAGCTTGTCTCTTGTGCTCCCTCCAAGGGGCCTCTGCTCAGCACAGGTGTCTGTCAGAAGTGTCAGTACCAGCTGCTTGGCCACCATCCTCCCCTGGACACGTGCCTCGATCAGCCTTTCCACAGTCCCTTCAGTCAGGGCAGCACAGAACCAGCACCAAACTCCAAAGGCTGCCTCTGATCTCCTGAATGTGAGTTTTCAAAGATTTCAAGTTCTGGACTTAATATCAAGAAGTGTTCATCACTGTGGCACTGTTTTCATAAAAGTGTGTCTCCAGAATGCTTAACTTACATGGATTTGCCACTTCTTCGGTTTTTTTTTACTTTTTCAGATCAATGCTCACTGTTGAAGTTGAACAAATTCATTTTCATTCTTATTGCAAAGAGTAACTGGTTGAGAATAAGTTATTTAAACCAAATGATGTTTTGGGCAAACTTTGTATAAGGTGTCCATATAAAAATGCATAAAGGAACCTTGAGAAAATCAGAATTTGATAGCTATACATGAGACCAGTGGGATTCTGTAACAGTCTGTGGAAGCAAATGCTTAATTTTCCCAAAAGTGATCTCCAAGTCAGGGGAGCTCAACAAGTTTATGAAAAGATTCTTCATTAATAGCTGAGTTCAGTGACTTGACAAGTATTTTCTAAACCTGTACTCATTTAAGAGAGAAAAGCTTGCTAGACAAAATGCCAATTTAAATTTAAACAAATCTAGAACAAATATCAGTGACTATCTCATTATATGCAAGGAATTAATTAAAACTATTTTCATTAAAAGTAATTTCAGTAAGGCAACAAGTCTTGTGAAGTAAGTGGAAGATGAAGATCACTGACGAGCTATCAGGTGCACCTTACTCCCAATTAAAAATTATAAAGGGATGAAATAACCCAAGTGTTCATTTTACCAGACTGAAAGATATACAGTCTTGAAAACACTATTGTTTCTGATTCTTCTTTACATAGTAGTTTAAGCACATTCACTTTTTAACTTAACTTGTACATTTTAGTCGGTATTAGTATACTGTAAAATTCCATGGAAAATGGGAGTGTTCTTCTGAACATAGAGAAAAATTCTTCTTTGAATGTTTTGTTCATCACAGTTCAAATAGCCGACACCTGGACTGTAAATAGTTTAACTACAAAGAAAGAATACCCTGTGAGAGAAGTGGGAGACTTTTTGATTACTCTGGAAGATGAAAGGATGAACTGTGTCAAGAATTCTTTTCTTAGTTTTACCACCAACATCCTGCATGAATTCTTGACCAAATGCTCCAGAATTTTATAGTCAAATCTTTAATTACTACATACTGGATCCCTAGAAACATTTAATTACCAAACTCATGTATACAGACAGATTACTTCATTCCAGTCTTTGCAGAATTAGAAACAAGTCATTTTCTTCCAGATCTTCAAATAACTTATGACACCTAATTTCCATTAAAATCAATTAATATAACACCAAGACTAAAATAAGTAGCTGCTTACTGGTGACTTTGAGACAAATCCATAATCACATAATCAGATATTTTAAAATCTTATAAAGGAAGGCATTAGAATAATTATTTAAAATACTGAAAAACACTTAATATTCCAGTGTCCTAGAGAATGGTAAAGAAGAGTATATATGCAGTACTGTGATAAATAGGGATTATTTCAGGGTCAGTATATAAATAAAATTTATGTTATGCGGTTCCATTAATTATTTTTCATTGGTCTTTTCTGAATGACATGTTCATTGCCATTAGAAACAATGTTTCAATAAAACTGATGGTTCATATTCAACTACTGTACAGTTATACATTTCCATCCTGTGGAATCAAGTGGTCTCTAAGCAACTGCTTGAAAAGAAAATTGGAGTGTATGCAGGGGCTTAAATGAACATGAACATATATACCTAAATAATGCTCAATTTATGACACTCATATATAGGTCGAATTAGAGGAAGTGCTTGTCAATTAATAAAGTTCCCTGTCAAAAAATAAAAAATCTTACAAAACTAATTTATTCCCAATAGCTGTGATAACATTTCTGGAGAATTCAAAGGATCTAAACTAAAGAACACAGCTAAATTTTTATCTCTTTTGTTGATTTTCTTTTCACTGAGGGGTTCCTTTTGGGACTTTGTTGTGACTATCTTAGCTTTCACAGAAGTTGGGAAATTTGCAGAGGACTTTCTCTGACTCTGTTCAACAGGCATGCAGTGTCTATTTTACTCAATCAAATGCTCCGAAACCCATTCAAGGAGCAAGCAAAGCACAGAGACTACAAGAAGGCCTGGAGGCATAAGGAAGAGCTTTCTTCTGGAAAGAGTATAGTAAGGAGGGTGTAACTAGCAACCTTTTTTACAAAATCATCATGTTGGAAGCTTATAACAAGTGCAGAACCAGGATGATGAGGGCGTTTAATTCATATGACAGACTTGGAAACGCAGGGCAAAGAAACTTCCAAAGTCAGCAAGGTCACGCCTTTCTCAGCTGTGGTCACAGAACTTCTCTCTGCCCTTCAATTTAGCAAAAAACTCCACAAAATTTATAAGAGACTGAAGAAGCCTTCATAAAGAAGAAATAATTTTTTTAATGACTAGCCCTTTTCAGATAATGATTTGTTATGCAAAAAGTTGTAAAGGTGCAAAAGGTGCATTTGACAGAGGTTGCAAAGCTCTTTTCTGAAGTTAAAGATTATGACAAAGCCTAGAGACATACATACACACATGCACTCACACTTTCTTCAGTTCTGAACTTCCCCAATGAGAAATTTAACAAAACAACTCAGATTTATTTTCCTTCTGATGACTCTTGTCCAAGGCATTTTAAGGTCAATATTCTTTCTGCACTGTGCACCTTATAAAACTAACACAGAGTTTTTAGGCTGGCAGTAATAAATAGTTTATTCTCTGGCAATGTAGATATACCTGAGCTGTCAGGCCCCTAGAAAAATAGCACCCCAGTCAATGCCAAGCTCTGTTATTTCAAATGATGATCGGTTTAGTTGGTTGAAGTTTCAGTTTTGTTAATTTCCTCTTCTGGAAAGCACAAGAGGCACTTTTTAGTAATGATCTAGTTACTCCCTGACACAAAAAAGTACATTATTTACCAATGATAGTCAAAAATCCACATTTTATTTTGAGAGAAGGAGAAACATCTCTTTGTCTCTAGTTTTAATCTTCTGCAATTTCTCTGAGTATGCATGGTTTTTAATAGGCAAAATGCAATCTTTTTCCTTCTACTAATGTATCAACCATCTAATGAAACATTTAAATATATTACTTACAGATGGTTACAGTGGGGTTTCCTTTCCACTGTAACACATTCCAATGCAGTACTTTGTTTTTCTAATATACTCTAGAAATTCACAAAGCTGTGAATCATTTAAGCATGGGCTGTAATATGAAGTATGCTAGTTGCTTCATCATGAATAAACCAGCAGAGGTTCCCATAGAGTACAGTTTTCCTGTGGAAGACTCCAATAAGGGTTAAGAATTAACTACACACCACGTCCTTTGTAGAATCTTGCATAAGAAAATACACCCAGAAAATTCAGCTAGAAATAGGATGCTAGTTCCTCAATTTCCAGAGCTCCTTTCTGCAACTCAATCTTCAACAACAGGAAACCAAGATTTTACAGGCTTCTCTTGCACCATGTTATTTCTCCCATAGCTTGTATTTCTCAAGCATTGGAAAGCCTCATATGTTTTACAAGGCTAACTGTTTAAATTACAATGGAAACTGTTTCTAAATCTGTTTGTTTCAATACATGCTGTTGTTAGAGTATTTTATCTGACCTTAAGAAACTTTCACCCTGCTTTAAGTAGATGTAGCAAGATACCATAAATTATAAAACAGCATAAAACTCTAGCATTTGCTGTAAGTTAGAACTATGATTTTCTTCATACTTCTTAGTAGGAAGAATTTTTACAATTGATTTCATGATAATTGAGTTGAAAAAGCAGAATGCAATGTAATGGAATTTAAAATGCTGCACTTACTGGAATACTTTATTTGTCACGAGGTCTGGGGGTTTAGAATTGACTAATAGACAGTGATGATGATAAATCAATGTAGCAGAGTTAATTTCTTAGAGTTGAATTGGATTTAGTCATTCAACCCTCAGAATAATGGAATTGCATGGCCAAATTCCCCCGCTTCTCAGAGAATTTAGGGATAAGGGACCTCAGCTAATTTTTTTTTTTTTTGAGAGGAAGAGACTTTCTAATGGTATTGAAAAAAATAAACCTATGTAAGTCATAGCAGTTTAATTCATAATCTTCCTTTTCCATTGAAATTTCAATTAAAATCACAGTTTATAATGTTCCATGCACAGAATTAATTTCTTTTATTGGACAATCTAAAACTATATGTGACTAGTTAGTATATGCATTTCAGCATATATCTAGAGAGAAGTTGTAAACAATAAACTAGCTGCTTCCCTAAAGAAATTCCTAAGAATTCCCAAAGTAAAAGTAGTTCAAACACTTCAAAAACCAATAAAAACATTTTTTTACCACTAGTAATAGTATTTTCATTTTGGTCTTGTGTGTAGTTTGCAATAGTGAATCAAAAAAAAGAAAATCATTATGTGTCTTGCCTCACTAACAGTAGAAATTAAATTCAAATTGAGCTTTAATATTTCATTGCAATGTTTCTTAAATTCCCTGTATGTAGAAATGTATATGACTGTTTTACATTCCAAGTTTACATTTTTCTGTCTAATTAGAACAATGAATCCTAGCAGTCAGTTGCACTGTCAGAGCTACGTGCGTTATGCTTTGCCTATTTCTATTTATGCTGGTTAAAGACTTTCATAATAGAACTCTGGTCAAGCTAAAATAATCCCTTTCTCCCTGCCCCTTCAGCACTATCCCCAGTCTGTATGACCTTTGGCTAGCCAGGACAGCAGATGAGCCTGTGGAAAGTTCTGCCAAGTATGATTCGGTGGTACTCTTTTGGGGGTTACTTACTGAAAAAGTGAAACAAAAGTGTGCGTAATCTCCCCCTTCTATGGACAGCTATAAGAGCCATGGTAGATGAGATGTGAACAGCTGCTTTACCTGAAGAAAAAAATCCACATGGGTGTTTTGATCATTTAAAGTCTCTATGCAAACATCCCCTGTGTGAAATGCATTTTATGCACCCAGTGGGAATCAGTCCTGTGTTACAAGGAATGTCATGTCTCAGCTCATCAAGTCATGCATCTATTAAGTCACATGGGAGGTTTGTATTATATTTTTGTTTAAAAGACACATACTTAACTGCAGTGGATTTGTTAGTGATGGTGTAATTATGCCTTTTTGTAAGCATGCCTGCAAACTTCAGATTAAAACTTTTCACGAGTGTACTTTTTAACATACTTTATAAATTAATGAAGTCAGAAACATTTCTACATTATAATCTCTGTCATAATCCCAAAATTTTGGACAATTTTGCTGGTCAGTGTTTCCTTCTCTTATCCTAATTTAAAATACTGTAATAAACAGATCTAAGTAATCAAGCACATGTACCAAACACTCTTTAACCTCAGATGCTACCAGTCAAAATTTTTGTCATTTATACTTCTATTTCTTCATCCCTAGGCTTTATACCGGAAACTGTATTCCTTCACATTTGACAGGCAGATTATAAAGATGACTGTCTTTCTCCAACACTTTTTAGATGCCTCCAGTTATGATTTCATTACCTTTATTCCTCCACTTCTCTTTGGGTTCATAGCCTAGAACAACAGCCATGGTAATCAATGCTTTAAAATAAGCCATCAGCTTCCAAAATGAGAAATTCTTATAACTGCACCAGTGTTAGCATACTCTTGAGCACTACTAGCTTGTAAGAAAATGCTGCAACAGATACAGGAAATTAATATGCCTTCATACCCTATTAAGAAACATAAAGCTCAGATATCATATTTCACCCATTTATGTTCAGGAAATGAGAAGCATCAGCGCATCACTGTGTAATTGTGCACAGCATCCATTATAATTCCCTCACAGATAAATCTTAATAAAACACACACCATCGTTCAAGAGTTGTCATGTCGCCCGTCCATGATGTTTCTAGAGTTCAGCTAGCCTTGCCACATTACATTCCTGCCACTTACATTCCAAGAATATTTAATTCCAGCTGAATAGTTACTTGGGGGAAGGGGAGGATGGGAATAATAGTTTACAAATAATCCCTTACTAAAAACACTCAATTTGGCTGACATTCTTTTCTTCTAGGTGATGTAGAAAAAAATTTCCATTAAAAATAGAGTAGATTACACGTAATAGGCTTTTTTCTGCCTTTTTGTGTCCATCAGCCAAAGAGGGACTGCAGTTTGTTGAAGTAGGCTGGTTAATGTTCTGCTATCATTAAAAGAAGCATAACAGTGTGACTGTACATTAGGAAAAAAAACACAGGCATCTTCACTATCATTTTCAAAGGGGAAGCTCTGTAACTGCTAGATTCCATCATTACTACAGCTACCAACACTGAAAATTTGTTGAAGTTGCGTATGTGGATGAATTCATCCAACATCAGGTTTTAATAATTCATGATGCAGTACCTGCTACTAATATAGAAATGCTTCAAGTGATGAAAAAAAAAAAAAAAAAAAGCCTTTCAGATTCTAGGAAAGATGTGAAGCGTTTTGAAAATTTTATTGCTTGGCAAGAATAATTTTTCAGCTCAGTCAAGACTGACAGCCATAGTTCTTATTCCTCAAAGGCAGAACCAGTGGCATAGTCTCCCTGATGCAAGGAGGAAATGGACCTTAGCACCTGCACACATTTCAGAAGAAGCTTTGCATGGGCAACTATGATTTTGCCTTTTTGTCTGTGCTAGTTCCAGCCAGGACAGGGTTAATTCTTTGCAGTAGCTGGGACCACGACCCTTATTCAGTACCACCTCGGGACAGTACCAGGGCTGGCAGAAAGGGAATCTTCTCTCTCTCCTCCAAAAGTATTCTTCCTGCTTGAATAAATGGGGCAGAGTGGGGGAGCCACCCCATGTTGTTCTTTGTCCTGGGATCCCAGAAGGTGCTGAGCATTTTTGCATGTGAATCACACTCTCTTGTACACTTTTGTTATTCTACGTGTTATCTTATTGCTGTTTCCAGTAATTTGTTCTTATCTCGCATTGTGCTGTTCATGGTTTGTGCCTCCAATTCTCACCTCTGTGCCACTGCAGCAGGAAGTGAGATGGGAAGGGGGAGAGAGAACACGCAGTTGGGAGAGCGTTTGAGGTAGCACTGAGCTGAGCTGGGGAATACCATTGAACCACAGCTGTGAGAGAGGATCAGATCCTGGAGGGGTCGGTCATGCTCGGCGCCCTCATCAGCAAAGGTGATGACAAGCAGTAGTCTAGATCATCTGAAAGCTCAAGATAATAATCAGCTGTGTCAAAGTTTGTCAGGTCTGACACTTCTCTTATCGAGCGTGAAGCATACAAGCACACTTGTCCTGGAATACACAGATGAGTTTTTTCATATTGATGAACTCATAAAGATACAAGATGTATGCATCAGCAATCATAAATGGGTCAGCATAATAAACTTCTTAGTACTGCCAGGGCAACCTAATGATGATGCAGAATGCAAATACATTAAAATTATACTAAATTATCCTGTCTTACATTTTTATTGCTCTTCACAGGAAACATTAAAGAGAAGAAAATGTACAAGGGTATATATTTTTCAATTAATAAATTTAAAATTTCTTCAACATACAATCATGTCATATATAGCAAGATTAAATATCATGGGATACTAATATAAGCCTTCATGTATTCAATGGGTTTTATTGCTTTTCTATACTTAAACTCAGTTTTGGTAAGACACACACATTCTTCTGCTCTACTGTAGCTCCACAGTAGAACTTACAGTTATTGATGTATTCAGTGTAAAAAAATAGCAATATCTGATATTTGACTTCTTTTGCTTGATCTCAAATTTGTTAAATGTTTATTTAACTTACTGAACATACTAATATTCAACCTTATCATTTTTCTTTTAAAAAACCCTAGACTTTGCCACTTTTCCTTAAAAATAAGGTAAGGAGAACTTTCATTTATTTTCTATATTTACAGAAAAGTCCAAGTTCTGAAGTGTATTTACACAAAGACAATCAGTACAATTCACAGCTGAAGTCCTGTTAAACAGCAATTATTTTAGTGCAAATGCAGTATCAAAGCTAATTTTAGCAGCTCCCTCTAAAAATGCACCCTTTGTTAAATAGAATGTTTGAGAACAGTAGCTTACAAACTTAGATGAAAATTGAGGTGATTTCTAAACAAAACTTTTCCAGATTGTGAAGACTGACTACAGCCAAAGGGAAAACACATCATTTGAACAATGCTCAATAAGAACAATTGCATTATATTGAAGACAAACTCTATTTAAAGTCACAGTTCAGCCACCACCCCTGCCAGTGCTAAGCTGTGTGCCCCAGTTCTTCATCGCAGTGTTCATTAAAGGATTAGAAACAGTTTTCAAAGGACTTTTTTATTTTTTCATATTCAAAAATATTCGATTTATTTGGATTTCCTACATGCCTATGTGGATTCTTCATGAAACATAGTTTCATTATACACTACACAGACATCAAAGATCAAAAACAAGATTTGGAGGCACAGTTATAACACAAATAATGTACCTTGTTCAAAGATTTTTTTGTCACATTTTTCTAACAATGAACACTGGAAATGTTTACAATCATCACTTGTCCTTTCAGCAACACATTTTCTTAACAAGAGAGAAGAAAATGCATTTACCTTTCTTGCTTGTGTTTTCTCTGTGGGTTTTTTTGTTTGTTCTTTTTTTTTTTTAATGGTTTAGGTCTTAAATTGACAGGTACTAGTAAACAACACAAATTTAAGCTGGTACTTCGTTGTTCACCATTCCAGGTGACTTTTCTGATGTTTAGAGCGCTGGGATATTTTTTACCATTTCATCAGTCAACACAGCAATCCAGACAAATTACTCAAATACCAAACACACAAACAAATTTATTTATCAGCTGCCCACTTTCAGAACTGGAGCTTTTAGTAACTATATCTCAGAGGAAATCTTAAAGAGTCAAGAATATTGTAAATTATTTTCCCTTTCACTCAGAAGTATAATTTCAGTTCTCTTTCAAATACAAGGGCCTAAAAATTTGTCACTACTGATTTGGGTTTGACTTTCTCCTTCAGACATATGAGGCTTTTGCTAGTCATGGAAAATATGCCATAATATTTTAGGGAAAATGGAATTTAATGTTTTTCAGTTCAAGAATTTCAGTCTAATAGTGCGATTTTGTAGCTTTAAAACTGTACATACCTCAACACTAAAAATGTCAACATTGCTACACAGAAGACAACTATGGATACACTGTCAGAAAACACTTATTTTACTCTGTTTCCAGAAAAAAAACAACAACAACAAAAAAAAGGCATTTTGAGATCATAATGTCTCTTTCTATCTTCAGTTCAGAACTTCATCTTATTCAATTTTTATACCATCTCACCAACTCAAAGGCAAAATAGATTCTCAAAAACAGTTATGTTCCCACAAGTTTTCTTGAAAATTCTATGAATAGGAAGGAAGAGAATCAAATTAATGCCCTAACATGGAAAAAGACTGACAGAACTCTGATATTACACAAACATCAGCTGCCTGGTCAAGCAGTGTGAACCCAGTTGTTGGTCATGTAGCATGTACATACCTCAATATTAACTCTCTTATTATACTTCTTGTCCACAAATATTAACATTACAGCAGTGAGCATGGGAAGTATTCACATCTATAAAATGAAGCCATCATCCACTGAACTGTTCTTCAAACAAACTTGTTCAGTGCTTACCCCTATACTTTAAAAAAAAAAAAACCTCATATTTCATTTTCTCTGCGAGAACTGTAGATTTAATATAATATAAAAAAATTCATTTGCTGATACCTTGATATTTTTATGTTGCTGCCAACTGAGAGTTTGCTGATAAAGCTGAAACTGTCAGTTACTCTGTAATGTCATAAAATAATAAATGCAGTACATTATACTGGATGCAGAAGGTGATTGATAATTACTAGCCACCGTATCATGTAAGTTCCCAAATCAGTGATTTTGAAGAGATACATAAGTGATTTAGCACTCATATTCAGGTACCATGAAATCCCTGTAGCCCTGAAAGTTCGCAGACCTCCAGATTTTCAATAATTCTCTTATTTATTTTGTTCAGAAGTTATTTTGTAGCAGCTAGGGAAATTTTGTAAGCTCCAATCTTTCTAAAAATACTGTGATACAGCTGCTTCCTGAGCACCTTTGAAGTTCCTGTTTCATCAAACTGGTTGCTGCAACTGTCACTTAATAATAAACTCTCCCCAATATTTGATAGTAATGAAAGTAATTGATTCCATTGAGGAACGTTGATGTGCAAGGAAGGGTCAGATTTTTGACATTATCCTAGTAAAATAATTCTAGGGAAAAAAAAAAAAAGGAAGTGGTAGGAAAACAACTACACAAGCATCACTGCAGATAAGGTTCCCACCAATATGCCTGTCAACATTAATACTGGGCTTCTTGCTGCACAAGTCATTTTCCTATAGCAATGAAATTCCAGCTATTCATGTACCTGGGGAGTATTTGCCTTCTAACCTGTGCAGTGTTGGAAAAGAAAGCCAAAATGATGCAAAATTCTAATTCTTCATAATGCCTCCCAGTATTAATTGTATTTAATAGAGACAATGAAAATTCAGTTCAATTGAATAGGAAATGATGGTGCATTTAAACTTTCCCTTGGATTCCAACTGAAATAAAAGATCCTTTATACGATCAGTAGGTCAACTGTGGTCTTAATTATTTTCAAAGAGTCACTGAGGTTGGAAGTGACCTCTGGAGATCATCTTGTCTTAGTTCTCTGTTCAAAACAGGATCAATTACATCTGGCTGCCCAGGAACACAGCCAGTCAGTTTTCAAATATTTCTAGAGATGTTGACAGACTCCACCTCCTCTTTCATCAACCTGTTCAAGTCTTTGACTACCTTCAGAATTAAAAAGTTGTTTTTTATATCAAAACAGAATTTTCTGTGTTTCAATTTGTGCCTATTGCTGAACACAGCACTTCGTGTGCAATCCCACCAACCCTGAGGGCAAGAATCACCTCCCCTGACCAGTTGGTAACAGTGTTCATATAAAGCCAGCATCGAGAACATGTTAACTCTGCAGCAGGCAGCTGATTCACATGCAAGCATTCTAATACTTAGTATCTAAAGTCCTTCCAAGACAATCTGTAACACATAATTGATCTCTCATCTGACTCCAATACTCTATGCACCAAAAGGAAAATTACCCTTCATATTTGTGAGCTTCTTCTTACTCACTCCTTAAAAGATATTTGCTCCAGTGAATATGTGGATCCAACATCCAAATTTCTCATTAAAAATACTTCATCAGAATATAAATAAAATTCAGATTAGCTTGTGATTAATATGCATATTTTTTACCTACAATGAATTTTTATTACATAGAGTTGAAGCATGGAATTTAAAGTACCTTAACATGAGAAATCAATAAAATATTATTACTAGTCATTTGCATACCCTTTTGACATTTCATCAAAACCTAGCTGCAAGAGGTACAAACAACAGACAGATGGCACAAAAAAACCCCATACAGAGGTCATAGCTTCAGCAACCCTTATTCTAAGATGACTTTTGAAAGTTAAATTACACATTAT
Source organism: Phainopepla nitens (assembly GCA_013400175.1). Classification (NCBI taxonomy): domain Eukaryota; kingdom Metazoa; phylum Chordata; class Aves; order Passeriformes; family Bombycillidae; genus Phainopepla; species Phainopepla nitens. Next base: position 974,299 of record VXBQ01008648.1, on the reverse strand, counting down.
CCTGACTTAATAAATCTGCATATTACTACATTAAATTAATATTCAGCCCTGAAATTTCAAAAACTTACCTGTTCTGCGGACTTGAGCTGACATAGTACATTTACAAGACTGAAACTGTTTAAGGTCCACAAACTGTATAAACAATAACTTCCAGGCTGAAACTTTATTCTTGCTTGTTCTGTATTCTGTAGTAGTGGGTATATCCAGTCACTATACTTCATCTTAGTTGGTTCCCAGCGACTTTGGGCAGAAGCAGAACAGACAGTTACATAAAGCACAAACTGATTAATATGTAAAATTCAAAGCCTTAAGTAAAATAAAGTGTTTCAGAAATGCAGTTGCAGTTTAGAAATGCAGATTCCAGCCTGCACTGGCACAGTGACAAATTTGTTCCCTTCTTCTTTCAGTGCTTCACCTCAGTGAGGCCCCACATTGCAGTGTACTGGAGTTGAGCAGCCACAACACCAGTCCTGCACTCTCTGCCCTGGTTTGTGCCCGTCTCCATGAAGAAAACACATACAGAGCACCTCACCAGCAAAGCAAGAGACTTGAGGCCACTAGATGAGTGCACTTCCCTTTTATCTTCATTGCAGCAGCCATGCCACATTGTGTTACTTCACTTAGGAACCTGATTTCAGCAGTGCTATCTTGACAAGAGCAGAGTAAGATATGAACAGAGATGGAGACACAGTTATGGGGGGTCATGATCAGCCATTACTGCTGCTGAAACGCTTGTCTCAGCTCCACAATCTGTTAGAGAAGACATTTTTCAACTGCTTCCATGGCAAGGAGTTCTCCCACCACAAAGAGTGAGTAAATAATGAAAAATAAACAAAATCATACAATCTTCATTCCTATAACAGAGACAGCTCTTTCGGTTTAAAAAATTAAGAAGCATAGACAGTTTCAGTATGTCCCAAAATTATTTCTTTTTGTCTTTCATTCTGAAAACTTTCTGATTTATATACACTGGAAAACAATTATATATAGCCATTTTGTGCTGTATGGCACAGGTACTTACAAGAAATCATCAAAAGATGTGGTGTATAAGGCATGCACAGAGCTCACAGGCTGGTGGTTCATATTTAAGTTGGTTAATTCCTGCCAAACACACATGACAATATTTATGATTCTAATTTATAAATGTGAATTAAGCACTAACATTGCAAACACAGAGCTTTAAATATCAGGGTTTCCTAGAGATACTAAAGCTGATATGTAGGAAACCACAGGTAGTTAGATGATTGAATAACCAAAGCCAAGTCCTCCATCTTATCTTCTGCTACTTTTTGCCTCTCCCATGCATCAACATATGTAGAAATGGAAGCAAGAATATAAATTGTAAGATTAGAAGAAAATTTCAAAGTTTGGTCTAGCTTTTTATCCTCTGCCAGTAAAAGTCGTGTAAGAACATTGTTTAGGGAGGATCAGTGTATTCTGCCTCACATGACCATGAAAGTACCTAGACAGTTACAGGAAAACTTTTAATGCTTCACTTTAGTGTTTAACATTAATTTTGCAAACCATGAACAGCAAAGAGTACAGAAAAAGTATGTCTAAAGAATTTAAATGGAAACTATCATTAGTAAGAAAACTCGGGTTCTATGCTAACATTTCTCTAAAAGTTACCAAAAGACTATGAAAGTCATTTCAAAACGAGCCCTTCACTGCCAGGACAAGCAAAACAAGCCTGAAACACCTGTGACAGATGCTTTGCCAGAGTCAAAAATCATATTTGAACTTTAGATGGGGAATTCTGTTTTAAGTCTGAAATCCCTCACACACCTGAGTGAGTTCTAAGCGAGTGAAATGAAATCTGCTTCTGTATGTATCAGGCAGGGTCATCTCTTATCTCTACCTACCACAACTCACACTTTGAAATTCATCAAGCTTTAATTAACTGGCATTCCATTAAATGCCTAGGAATTTCAAAGTATTTCCCAATCAAACCACATTTGGCTAACCTGGGGTGGTCAAATATGCTCTTCCATAACATATTTCCACATATAGCACCACTCCACTTCATACTGGTTAAGGGTGATAAACATTAAAGTAGCCAAACATGAACCAAAATTCCTGCAGCCAGTTAATTAAGCATTTTACTAAGAGTGAGATATGTATGACATTTTGACCTTTGCTATCAAAACTTTCCTTCCTTTTTCCTTCATAAAAACAGCATTAGTAATTTTTTTTTTTAATCAACAATGAGAGAGAGAACTGTAGTGTTTTGTACTTCCATTTTATATGCTCCTAACTCCAGCCAGCTGACTGTGATTTTGTGAGTGGGCAGCTGACTGTTCCCTAGCAACAGATTAATTGATTGCAGCTTTAAATCCACTTCCCTCAACTCATTTCTCCTATTCCTCACTTATGAGTGTATACACACACATCTGCCAGGTATAAGATAGCCCATAGAAATCTAAAGAACAAAGGGAAAAGGATCTGATAGCAATTTATTCCAAAAGTGTTCAGAAAAAAATATGCTGTAATGTCAGGATTAAAAATCAATTAAAAAATTATTTCAGCATACTTTCAGTCATGTTATTTCATGCTATTCTTTAATACAGAGATCAATAAATCTTTTCATTCCCTATCCTAGTAATGAACACTGATTAATTTCAAATTTATATATAAAATTTTACCTATCTGGTAAGGTCAGAAGCCATAATGGAAAAAAGAAACTTAGAGATAGAAGGCCGAATGTCATAAAGTAGGTCCAAAAGCTAATCTCCAATTCAGATAACAATAATGTCTGTCCTAATAATTTATTATTAAGAAAACATAAGGATTTTTTGCTCCATTTATTTTAGAGCTAGCTATCTTTTATATATATTATCAAAGGGAAATATTGTCAGTATCAAAATAGGAAATAGGTATGAAAATGGTCTCAGGGAGGTTTCCAGGCCCTAAATCCAGTGATGCTGGCCCAAAGCCCCTGCTGAACTCAAATTCATGAACTTTTTAGCTGCTTTATTTCTGATTTAAATGCTTGAAACTTCTGGCAGAAACAAGCATCAGGTTGATGTTTGAAGTAAACTGTAAGGTCTTAGGGTCTAATTGAAGAAGGAGAATGAGTGTAAATTGAGAGCAGGACGAAATGAGTCCAGGACTGGTAGGGAAGAAAAGAGCCCTCAGGAAAGCTTTGTGGATAGCTTCTCTTATGCTGGAAGCACTGACTCTCTGCAAATTCTCTGGGAATTTGTAATTTCTTCTGTTAAGAGCAAATGGAGTGGATTGCCACGTTTCTGACTCCAATATGCAAGATCAATACATGGCATTATCCCAACATAGAAATTATTAATCTGAATAAAGGGCTCTCTACTCCCTCTTTCTAGTAGCAGAGACGCCTCTTTTTCTCATGTTGTTATTGGAAACATGCAAACCCATCTCTTCCACAAGAATGCCACAGCCATCAAGGTATCTGGTTTGGGTTGAATTAAGGTTTTTCCTTTCCATTTGAAGTGGTTCAAAGTTTTTTAATCTGCAGCAAAGCTCAACAATTGCCCAAGCTTGCAAAGACAGGTATGGTTTTCTGCTTAAACAGTTCTGTAAAGCTGATCAGAAACAGGAGAGGTGAATTCTGTTTTCTTCCAGTTACTTCAATATTAAATGAAAAATTTTTCATGTAAAATGTATAAACAGGACTGGGAACATGGAAATCAGCTCTCCACATTTATATCCATAGCTACTAGACTCCAAGTCAGGCACTGCATACTAAATGTCTGCTTCCCTGATCATCCACATCACCATAGACTACTTTTTTCCTGTACCACTATATCAGTAGAAAACTTAGAATTCTTAAAGATTCTCTGCAAGGAGGAATCCACTTTGAAATTTTGGCTTATGGTAATCTAACATTTAATTCCCTATTAGATCTACTGTTAAAATATTAAGTTCTGAGACAGAGTGAGCTGGAAGAAATTTGCAGCTCCGTAAATATAATTTGTAAGATACCTAGCAACAGTTTTAAATAACTGCAGAACTGCTCACCTAGGGCATTTATTCTGAAAGTTTAGCCTACACGCATGAAAAATATTTAACTTCAGACATTTTTCCACTTGTAAAAAACATGAACATAACAGTTTGAAAATGCTGAGCATCTGAAGATAATTCAGTAATGTTTCTATTTTAATTTAAAGCACCAATGTATAAATCTGCAAGATCCTACACCTACATGCAACAGCCTACACCTTTCTTTCCCTATTGTTATTTACTAAATAGATAATAATTTTTTAAATTTTTTTAATATTATATCAGTGGATGTGATATAAAAGTGACTTGGGTACTCATTCTCTTCCTTTTTTAAGAAAGGGTATTTCCAGTGGGAAGCTGCTAGCGTGATCTTGCAAGTAAACCTTGGCAACATGAATCATAACATTTTCAAACATTATTTTAGCATCATGGCAGAGAAGATACTCCTACAATCACATTATAGCAAACAAATACACACCATGGATTAGAGATGTATGAAAATAGTAGATAAATGGTCAAGAATGTATTTGATGTACACTGCAAGTGTCTAATTGAAACATAAATTTAGACATTTTAGGAGTAATTAGAGAGGAATCTATATATGTTGCCTACCTTAATTTAAAAATACAGACAACACATATTATAGAGAAAGAATTCCCATACTTACTTTCTATTTCACCCAGCAACATAGAAAGTTTATTTCTCAAATGGTCCTTATCATAAAAGAAATTCATTTGGTTCTAAGATCAATGCAGCACACAAATCAACTCATTTTGATTTCTCTCCATTATGTAAATTGAAAATGAAAAAAAAATCATGTTGAAGATATAGAAAGGCTTCCTGGCAGTTAGAGGTAGGACTTCTAGAATACTTTGTCTTCTGCATCTTTTTCCCCAAAATTTGAGTCTTAAGTGAAATATTTACATACCATATTTTGACATTTTTAAGTTTGTGGTGTATTTGCCAAAACTTTTCCTTGGTCTTGCATGGAAATTTTGAGCAGAATTCTTAATGACAATATTTCATATATGGAAAAAGAATCTCCATGAATTTTTGTGAGCGTGCACTACCTGTGTTACTTTTTCCAAAAATTACCTCTCAGGTGCCAAGCATATTAACTTCTACGTCTTTACAAGTATCATATTTGTCACATACAGGAAAAAAAGAATTTGTGCCTTCATCCCACCACCACCCACCCCTGCTCCCCTTACAGAATCCTTCCTCCTAGGTAAGTACCATAATCACTGTGTCATTATACTAGTCATGAACCATTATATATTCTGCTTCCCTAGTCCAATAAATTTTGTAAGTATTTTATGCAAAGCAGAAAATCCCCAACTGAAGAAGTTAAGCATGACACACATAGAGATAGCCTCATTGGACAAAGTTTTAGAGAATTACTCTGTACGTTTTATAGCAGAAATTGTTAATTCTTACTGATTTGAAATGCTTGCAAGCCGGCCATGTAACTATTTCAATAATTTTAAATGAAGATTCTCTGGGAACTTTCACTCATGAAATGATATTTGCCTGATTATTGTCATCTTCTGTTTCCATTTTTGTCAGAACTTTAAGCCAAATAGTCCATCTGGCATTTTCTCTCACTTGTCATTTTTTAAGTTATAAAAATACAGTATATTTTAAAATTCTCGGTCATCAGTTTTATTTTCTCACATAAGTACTGAACATAAGAACTCAAACATTTTTATATGATATTTTATGAAAAAAACCTCTTCAACTACATGTGAGATCTGCATCTGGACTCTGTTCCAGTATCTTACTGACTGCCTGTTGACAATAATGGTCAGGGAGGAGGAGTGCACTGGGCCTGTGCTTAAATGGATGCTTCACAAAATCACCTCTTGAAATATCCAAATAGTACAGAGGATTTAGCTAAGTATCTTCCTTTGGAATCAGCATGGGTATTGTGTGTAAGAGAGAAAGATGCTTAAGTTTTTCTTCATATAGTCTTCAGTGTGCATTCTGCCTGCTTCAAAAAAAAAAGAAAACAGAATGTATTCAACTGACTGGTAAGCACCTCCATGAGCACAATCAACATGAGCTGAGAGGGTCTCACTTTACTTCATGAATAGACTTATATTACATCTTGTCAAATTACTGAGCAGCTGTTAGAGAGAAAAGAAAACATGATCAGTATTCTTTTGTAGGCACTTACTGAGAACCAATCATCAAATACACATGGCAAATAGAAATGGAATCTTGAATAGGTGATAAGCAATCAACTACAAACAAAAGTGAGACACTGTGACCTTACATTCAGCCTGAGTACTAAATTAACATATCTGTGCAGTGCACTAGGAAATTAAAAGGACAATAAGGACAAAATAAATGTAAAAGCAGCTATAGGCTACATAAATCCAAAATACCTAATCTAGTCTAATTATAATATATTTTAAAACCCTCATCCCAAACCTTGGTAATTTAATCTTTTCACCAGCAACCAGCATAGTTAAGTTTACAGACTTAATCTATATGATTAAACAAGGCACATGACATGGTCTAGTCATGATCGAGAGTTATCTGAAGACAGACAAGTGATTCAGAAAATGGACTCAATTAATTTGTCTTTGTCCACTACACAGAATTTTAACCCTTCTACTACATACAATGCCAACCCCTCAACACCTCTTCTGCCCTGCCTATCTCTCCTGAAGAGTCTGCAACCATCTGGCAGGGCATGCCAATCACAGGACTCATCCCACCAGCTTTCACTTATGCTAATAATGTCCAATCTCTGGGAGTGGGCCAAAGGTTCCAGCTCCTCTTGTTTGCTCCTCATGCTGCAGGCATTATTGTAGAAACATTTCAGGTGTTGTATTTTGTAGCTAACACCTAGTGGAGCAGATTGAGGGATCCCATTAACACTTATTCCTCCAGTTTTGGCACACCGTCCCATCATTCATCTCTGGAAAGCCTGGTTTTGTCCCTCTCCCCCTTCCACTGTTAGCAATACAGTATAAAATTATAAGTAGTTACCCAGAATTTATGCATTATGCCTTTCCAGCCATAGATAGTTGCAGATTTCCACAAAGAAATTTAATACAAAAGGAGAAAAACTACTGGGCATTTCTCTAGATTTCTTTATGTTCTAGACTGGTCCATAGATGCATTGACTGATAAGTGCTGCAGATTATGCCAATGTAAAAGGTGTCTGAGAGGTTTAGGATGTTTCACACTAATGGCCCTTATGCTACATCAATAATTCTTACAAATTTTTCAGTGGAGGTAGAGAGAAAACTAAGTCCTGTGACGAAGAAAAGAACCAGCAAGAAATCACCTAATTTGCAGTTTATTAGGAAAGTTTTATAAATCTATTTAGATGATTTAGAGACTTCATGCTGTGCATATTAAACCAAGGTAAAAAGTGAGTAGCAGGTCAAAAAAGGTAACGGAAAAGAAATTCTTCCACAAGGATGAGAGCCTGTCAAAGTCTTCAGTTAGATATCAGCACAGTATAATGAGGACCACTCCATTTGCTTTAATGGACCTCCTCCAGCTCATGCAAGTGAACTTGTGTCATGTTACTATTTTTTACTTGTAACAGCATGCATCTGTGTCTCTTTGGTTTGTTCATACAGTTGTTTTTTCATGTTTTCTTAAGAATAAGGAACAAATGCGCAACAGAGTTGATGTCTTCCTCAGGACACAGGTGCCTTATTTAATGTGTGCTAACAGGCAACATTTGTTTTGCAATTGTAGAGAGTTCAAAGAAAAGAAAGGCCACAGAATCACAGAATATTCTGAGTTGGAAGGGACCTACGAGAATAATCAAGTCATCTATGAACAAATTACAAAAATTATGCTGATGTCAAGTGTAGGAGTATTACAGGCACTTGCTTTCACTCTCAAGTCATGCTGTAATAATGATGTAATACCTTTAATAATAGTATCATTTTAGTGATAATGGTCAACAGACAGAAATTAGACAAAATTTACAAATGCAGGAAGTTTCTTCTATTGTGTTTACTATATCAGCTGGAGAAACAAAATCAAATCAGCTCTTTAGCATGCCAGCTTTTCTCCTGATCTTCTTAAAACATACGACATTTCAAGCATATTGCTTCAGAATCTCATTCACTGTTGGACTAATCAAGCAGCCTCTTTGTTCTACAGTCTAGAAACTAGTCCTCGTATTTCTCTCAAAGTGAGAACTGAATATCTAAATTTCTACTTTTCTTTAGTGAAGCACTACACAGAAGTACAAAATTAGAGAAGAAAAGTACTTCAGTGATATTTCCTCTGCTTTAACTTTGTTGACTTCCAGCTTGTTTGTGCTTCACTGCTTCAGTAAACAGCAGAGTACCACTACGTGTACATGCACACATACGTGTGCGCACCTACAGACATTTTCACCTTTTATTTCGAGAATGTACTTTGCTCCCAGGCTAAATTATAAGCAGGATGTCCCTTGCCTTCACAATTTAAGGGATATAATGAAAGAGCTTTTAGGATAATGAACTGTCCTGTACCAGAAAATAGGGTTCATTCTTTTAGATGCATTACCTTCCACACCACTACCTAATGAACAAAATTGTTTGAGTGGATGGAAGTCAAATTTTAAGGATAAGAGGTCTTTTTATGTGTATACCTGGGAAAGAAATACTCCATTATGGATTTTTAATCACTCTGTGATCATATGACTATAATGCATCCCTGGAATAGCATTCTAGGGATGCATTATATTTTAAATGTCCCATCCACAGAGCTGTGCAAATGGCTTTTTTCCACCTCGGTTTGAAAATTTTCTTTCTCCGATTGGAAATAAGTAGACAGCATAGAACTCTCAATAACTGATTTGATTTCCAAGCTTTTTATCCTGTAAGCTATAATAAATTATTCCTTATGACAGAAAGCACATCATATATTTCCTGTGAAGCTGCTGTAAAACGCACCATTACTTCAGCCGCATTCTCTTTGCAAATCAAGCACTCCACCTGATAGTTTGTAAGTTTCTTCAGAGTTACAAAAATGTCAGTTATATCAAGAGCTGCCTAAAATTTGTGAACTTGAAGTTATAGTAACAAAAAAAAGATTTTTGTTAAAAATGCAATTTTTTAAGAAATTATTTTGTTCAGAGAAAGAACCTAATATTATAAATTAAAATTTAAAAGGTTCATCCCAATATTTGCACAATGAATTACTTTGATGGTGTTCAGACATGCTCAAAAAAGTGTGCGTGCTGTGTTCAATTCCATCTCAAATATGCAATACATTAAAAAGGTCCAGTCTGCTATTGTGAATGCAGTTCTTGGTTTGACCTGGAATTCCCTCTAAAACATCAGCATCATTATCAATAATACCAATTTGTATAAAAGTATACCACTGGAAGTTTCTTTCTGATATTTTTGGAAGACTATAGCCATCTGAACTGCCATCTCCCCTGTTGGAAAAGGAGCAGTTTGTTTGTTGTTTGGCCTCTTTTCCCAAACTGCATGTTGCTGAAATATTCTCAGTTGGTGCAAGAATAAAAGACCATTCTGTGAGCTTCAGCACAGCACTGTCATATCTGAGATAGAAGTTCCAGCAGAATCATGACTGGGAACATAAATAGCAATAAAATAAACATATGAAACAAAGTGTCCAGAATAAATATTCTTCAAATTAGTTTAAAAATAAATTGTAGCCTTTATCATTTTCTTCACTCATAATTTTTTCCTCAAGTGTACTTGCTTGGCAAATTGTCAGAGAACTTACATGTATTCAATGTATCTGAGAAAGAATATTTTAGTGATGTTTGTTTTTGGAGGATCAGACAGTTATTGCTATGAACCAATATTTTCCATTTGGCTATTAAGAGTTAAAACTAGTTCTATGTGCACACCTCCCATTGCAGATTCACCCCAAGAAAACGTGGAGCTATAGAAGTATAAAACTGTGACATCAAAACTGTGCAAATCAATCAAACAAGTTCAAAGTATCTTCAGAAAGCAAAAAAAAAAAAAAGAAAGATTAGCGAGCAATTATGTTTGCTATTTTAGTCCTATTAATAAAGTTTCCATTAAGAAAGGAATTTGAGTTTGGATTGCAGGGTGTTTTTTTAATCTCCCTTTCCTAAGGGAAAATATCCATTTTTTTGAAAAAAAAATTCACACTCGAAAATTTTCAGTTAAAAACTACATGTAAAACAAGAATATGTTTTTTTACAGTTTCCAGCTAAAACTCAGAACATTTCAAGAAACCTAGAACAATTTCTGATAAAAATTTCCATGATAAAATTTAATCACAAATCTATTGTTCTAGCAACAAGTTTTCCCAATGGATTTAAGTTATCATTAGCTATTTTTATTTATATGAAAGATTTTTTTGAGTTCAACGAGGGCAATAGCAAAAATGTCATCAGTTTATAAATCCTGCAAAAAAAACTTTATAGTTCTTAGCACTACAAACACTGAATATAAACACACTGAAATTAACAGATTGATTGCAATCTTTCATTTTTCAAAGTGCAACTAGTGGAAAGTAGTAGTAGTTTTCTAACCACTAGCATGAAAATTTCATGCTAAGTATTAATTTTATAGGATTGTGAAGATACATAATCCTTCCTATTGCTACTTTTTGAAGTAATTGTGTTAAGTTTCTATCTTGCTTTTCACTGGATTGCCAGTTTTAACATGTGGATTACTCAGTCGTTGTTTCAAGTAGCTCTTCTCTTGGTTACTTTAAAGCTGGAGTTACTTCTATTCCATCATCATTTAAAACATTTTCTCATCCTCCAGCACATTCTCTGAATATATCTTTAGATATGTCAGCTCAGGGCAGTGACAGACATTTCCACAACTGTCTAATGAGAGTAGATACAAGGCTTGTCTACGTGTGAAAGTGAAAAGATTAAGCTACTTTGAAGTAAGGCAGCTTGTTCTTCATGGGTGCCTCCAGATTTCAGTGCAATTTTGTTTTTATGTATCGACTTCACACCTTGCTAGCCTTCATGCAGTCCTGCTCTCAAGCAAGAATAACCATAAAGTGTTAAACTATTATTCTGAGAAAAGTGGCACTTTACAAAGCCCTTTTTTCCAGGAGATTTGTGCCTCAGTGGTGCTCCTGTGTGGATGTTTTGATACCACATTAATTTACCCATTGCATTCATATCCTCGTGAGAACATTACCAAACACCTCTTTCTATTTAGACACTTATTCTCCCAAAACACTTAGAAAATCACTATCTTTTCAGATACTTGAGGTATTTGAAACTGTGTATTTGAAACTGATGCTTGATGTATTTGAAAGGCTAAAATTAAAGGTAAGATATAGCCAGAAGCCTATATGTAGATATATATGGAAATGCAACCTGCTAGATTACTCTTTTAGTAAAGCAGACTGAAAATGAAAGAAACCTCTCAGAACTGTATAATGGAATAACACCAGACTCCTGTCTTTTGTCCACTGGACTTACTGTACAACCAGACTTCTAATTCATTGACATCTCTGTAGAGCTGACAAAATATTTCCTTCATCCAAATCTTGGTATGTCCCAGATATTTAGCAATTAAACTTTTCAGAACATGGATTATTTTTCACAACAAAAATCATAGTTTGGATCCCCACAATTTCAATAGCAATGTAAATATTAAATATATATAAGAAATCTGCATACTATAATTCCCCTAAAATAAAAAAAAAAACCACTCGTATTTCTACGATAGCAGTATTTAACTAAAAAAAAAAAAAAGGCAGAAACAAAAACTAGCAAGCGAACAAAAAGCCTCCACAAGCAAACAAGGAAAATGACACATGGTGTGGGAATAATACATGCCCAAACTGGATCTGGAATAATTATTTATATTTAGAGCTTCATAAATCATTGACATGTGGGAAAGCATTTAATTCTTTGCTTGCCCAGCCCCCAAATGGGAAGAAATAATAAAGATAGCGTGGATTTTAGCTGAAGTAGCTATGCATCTGTTTCTCTGCAGACTAAAAATCTATCACTTCTGGAAATGATCAGAAACACGATGCAGCAGAAAGACATTTCCTATTTTTGTGCTGTGTAGATTAAGTTTTTAGGCTGCTTGGAGAAAGTTTTCTTTCAGACATGTCCATATCCAAGATCTAAGAACAGAACTTAATCAATAGGAATAGGAAAAACTATTAGAAATGTAGGCTTTAAGATCACTTAAAAATGCAAAGGTGCATTTATTACTACATTCCAAATCCTCATTGCTTTCACGTATGGGGACAGTAGCCATTATCAACATTAGAAGCTATACTTCTTGTGGATTAATTAAGGAGGTAATCAACTATATCGAACTGAGATCCTTACTTTTTATAGATTGGTTGGAATTGGGTAAATTGGGGACAAGAAGGGGTGAAAATGTTCTGGCAGAACTTATTTATACTTACAGGAGGAGGGCCCTATCCTAGAGAGCAAGCTTTTCCCAGCGATGGAGAGTGTATGTTTTGTGTGCTGAAAAAGGTGGACTAGGTTTGAGCCAGGTTACAAAGTTTTGATTCAGCAGTAATTAAAGTTCTGAAGTTAAAACCATGATAGAAGCAAAATTTCTGTTGATTGTTTGTTTCCAGGCTAGGTAATACAGCATTTTGAAAGGATTGAAGTGTTTCTTTTTTTCCACAAATTCTAAATAGAGGACAAAAATGCATTATATATCCCAATAACAGTAAAGGTTGTATCTGAATGGCAAGATATTTTCACTCTGCCCTGCTCCCTGTATTGCTATGTCTCCCAGCTTAAAATCAGACGTATACTGGTACAGATAATCAAATTTAGACATAGTCTCATTTCATTCCACTTCTCAGCAAATCCTTTCAAAGCAACTTCATAATAACACTAATGAAAATCTTTTAAATGCAAACCATCAAAATGGGGGGCTTTGCTGGAATATGAACATTTGAAATTAGCTGAAACAGTATATCTTAGTTGTTTTGTTTTCCAGACAGCAAAAATTTAGTTGTGCCCAAAAAGCTACTGTCTAAAAGCCACTAATCTGTATATCGTCCCTACGCGTAAGTAAAAATAATTTTCAGAAAAGCAGCCTGTATTTTCAATTATACCCTTTCTATTGATATGTTACTCCAGTTTAAAAAATATAGTTAATAGTGGAAATTAAATGTTCCGTTACTTATACAGTGATAGAGCCTACTTTTGTTGCCCTTCATGGGCTTTGATCATTAAAGTAATGACCACAATTAATTTTTGCCCAGAAGGGAAATATTTTTCTCAGTGCTGTGCTACAAGTGCAACTTTTAGAGTCTCTGTGGGTACAGCTTGAATATTTGATGAAGTTAGCTATAGAGGGCATGATCTTAGCTCTATGATTTTCCCTGTGTCAAGTGTTATTGGCATAATGTCTATCAAAATTTTTTTTTGTTCCTGAAAAATTAAATAACAACAGTATAGGAGACTACCTTGAACTCTTTGCCCTCTCCTCACAGTATCTCCTGATACTCCATGTCAATCAAGCCCAGAGCTGGGCTGGTGGTGCCATATATTACCAACTCTAAAAAGTTCAAGGCGAACTGCTGTTTCGATTCTCTCAGCGGGGAGCGACACTTTTAATAGGCGCGTACATCTGCCGCACAGAGAACGAAAATACCCTTGGCTAGCTGCACTCGTGCCCATCTGTCGGGATGGCGTGCTGCCTGCTAACAGGTCGCTCACATCACCGCCACATGGCATAAATGCCGGGGGAGAGGCACAACTTGTTTGGCCGGCCTGCTTGTCAGTAAAAGTGAACAGAGCTTCTGCAGGACATCATTACAAATGCTAGCAGTGCCACTTTGATAACAACTGTTCAAACTTGGTGTCTGCTTAATGTATTTTCATATTGTAGCGCCTAGTCCTCAGATATTTCCACAAATGTCTTTCACACACATAGCAGTCAGTCCCTTGGTAAAGACTGAAGTATACAAGCCTAATTGAAGTATACAATGAAACATTTGCACTCTCATTTTAGCAAAAAATACTTGCAAAAACAGTAAATACTTTCTATGGTAATTCCACACCATCAACCTATACCTAGTGGCATAGATATTAAATTGAACCTTCCACTATGAAGCTCATTTATTGCCTTCTGACTCTGAAGAATTCTCTATCTTGACATTTGCCAAATTACAGTTTCCCTTTCTGAATAGCAGAAACAACTATTTTGCTTTATTTCACCAAAATAGCAACATCCCTCTTTGATCTGTTATTATTGAGAAATGCTGACTTTTTTCTGAGCATGAACACGGACGATCTTGTTTTGTGTACTTCATTTGAATCAATAGCTAGATAAATAAAAAGGACCTTTACTAACAAGTTCGGACATTCTGTTATGGCATCTCTTTCAAATAAAATAGAAGCAATATCAATTTTCCCATTTTCAAGAAATTATTTATGGAATAGAATTATTTCTTTGCAATTTATTTTTACAATTCATTTTTTTATTGTTTAAGTTCTTGCTGATACTTCTGCAAAAAACTCTAGAGTGAGCAAGCATACAGCTCCTCCTAAAGATGAGGTATATATTAGTAAAAGTTGAAAATGGCAAAAGTAAATAATTTACATATATAGGAAACTTTTTATTGAGTGTTGGTATAAAGTAATGTGCATAAGGTCAAAATCATCACTTAAACTTGAAAAATGTGTTGCTTAAAATGAACTCACAGAATTTCTCAGGACCTTTATGTCATTATTTATCATAATAAGTATAAGGAAATACATCCAGAACTAATACCGTGGTGCCCATTGGACTAAGATAAAAGTAAGGTAATGTAATATTTTTATCAGTATTACATGCATTTTTATACTACTTCTCTATGAATGTGGTTTGGTTTATGGACCCTCATCTGTTTAAAAAACACATAATTAAAGGACAACCTAAATTTAGAACCAGAAAGCATATGTCTGCATTATTAGAGTCCCAAATATACAAATAAGTAATCTCAACAGATTACATACGTTGCCGGGGGAAGTAGATGAACAGATCAAATAGGGTGAATGCTGCTTGAATTTAGAGGAAAACAGGAAGATAAAAAGTAGCCTATATGGAACTTTGTGATATGGGAAGCTGAGGGGTGGAGCACAAGGTCTGGCTTCCTCACCTGTGTGATTGAAGAGCAGCTCATACTGCTGTGTCATGTACTGCGGGGGTGTTATGAAGCGTCTCTCTCCGTGCCAAGGGAGCAGGATTTCTCCTCATCTAAGACCCCACCTGGAGTACTGTGTACAGCTCTGGAGCTCCCAGTGCAAGAAAAACATGGACCTGTTGGAACAGTTCCAGAGAAGGACCACAAAAATTGTTAGAGAGCTGGAACACCTCTCCTATGAAAAAAAAAGCTGAACCCATGACACCCGTCACATCCTCTCTCTGCCTGGGGAACAGAAGACTCCAGGCAGTTTATAAGGAAGATGGAGAAAGAGTCTTTGTTTAAAAGGTTGGTAGTGACAGAACAAGGGGCAATGGTTTTAAACTGAAAGCCCACAGATTTATGCTAGATACAAGAAAGAATCTTTTTACAATGGCACTGGAACAAGTTGCCCAGAGAATTTTCTCAACTATTAACCTTTGTAAACCCACACATTTGTACTGTTTTTATCCCCAGTGTTATCTACTTTATCTCTGCTGAATATGAACAGTCATTTGCAGTAGTATTTGTACTAAACAAGAATAGTATGAGGATTGTAGTAAATCTTCAGAAAATAATTTAATACCTTAGATCTCCATCTTGATAATGAAATGTTCAGATATACAATAAAAGCAAAATGCAATAATATGCAAACAAACTACATAATGTAAACTCGGAATCATATTTAGCTTACAATGTACAAACCATCATAAGCTGAAATCTTCTCCCTGGAATTTTTTGATAGAAGTTATTTCTAGAGACAACATTTGTTTGGGTTTAGGTTTGGATTTGTTTTTTTTTTTGTAATAATTGCTTTCTTTCTGTTTAAAAATCAATAGAAATCAAAGCATGTAAACCAGTTTCTCAAGAAAGACATTGAAAGTTGAATCACAGTCCAGAACAGTGTTATCTTAACAGTGCTAATATTAGCTATTCTAGATATCTAATCAAACCTAGCTGTTGGGTCAAGATCTGTAATCCAGATTCCAAACAATGGAGAAATTACATCATGGTATATGGCACATTATCAAAAAGACAAACCTAGTTGAGAAGGGATGACCCCAACAGGGAAGTGGTAGTATAGTTGCACAGACAAAAAAAAAATCACCATGAAATCACAGCAACTTTTCAAGTACAATCTTACTTTTATCAAGAAGATTTTCTTGATTTCAGGCAGCACTATATGACAAAAATTTTGAACTTTTGTATAGAAACTGTACTTGAAAATTGGAGTAGGATATTTTTAGACACTTTTCTCACAGGCATACACTTATTGTTTTAATTTTTTTACTGCTCACATAATTTTTTCTTAATAATAATGA
Source organism: Phainopepla nitens (assembly GCA_013400175.1). NCBI lineage: Eukaryota > Metazoa > Chordata > Aves > Passeriformes > Bombycillidae > Phainopepla > Phainopepla nitens. The sequence goes on along the minus strand of VXBQ01008648.1, from coordinate 957,920 downwards.
ATTTTTTAAATAATACCATGGCCTTTTTGTGAACACATTTACTTATACCAGTTGACAGATAAAAAGCAATTAGGAAAATCTTCTAATTGCAGTAAATTTCAATATAGCAAGAAATGCAACTTCTCAGATGCCTATGATGAGTTAAATAGAAATTTAATCTAAAACACACCCTTAGCAGGATTGTAAGAAAAGTTAGCATTTGATTTTAAGGACCTATTTCATTAATAGCAAATAGATTTATAAGATGCCCCATGAAGCCACTTTAAAGTTTTTCAGAGCAAATTACAGAATATAAAATACAAAGCTTTCCTATAATTAAACATAAAATCAGCATCAACATCACTGATGCCAGTGCATAAGAAAATTTAAGAAAATATGTTCTCATAATGCTAAATTGATAGAAATGTAATGACAATAAATTAATTTTAAAACTTACTTCTGTGTTGTTCTGTTTGTTTCATGGGAAGGATATTTCTTCAGGCTCTTGTGTTATGACAGAGGTAGTAATAACAGATTATAATGCACAAAGTTAATGAGTACACTTGGATATCACAAGTAGATGCCTATAAGGCAGTACTGGAAAAAGAGCTTGAAAAATCAAGACAAAAATCAAATTGTACCACCTCTAGAAAATTAAAATGCACCAACTAAGTCAACTTTACTAAAACTTTCATTTTTTAGTGTTTTTCACAGTGAAAGGGACATAGTAATGCAGGTTTTCAAATTCACCTTTGTAATTTAACTCCATGAAAAGGTGAGAGAAATTTTGCTGCTAAAGGTCATAAACCACAGAGCCAAGATTTTGTGCAAGTATAGATAATTTAGGGTTTTTTAGGTTTTAGAGTTTCTTACCCATAAAGCAGAGATACAAATATATTGTTATAAGGTAGCCTAAGCCCATATAATTTTTATTCTATCTCCATATATATTTTAGAGTAAGGCTGTCAGTATTCACACATAAAATATGTGACCACTGTAGAATATAACAAGATCCTCACCTATAAATTATCATAGATAAGGTATCACAACTTTCCAAGTGGTTGTTTTACTTAGCAGGTTCATCTGTACGAAAAACAGTAAATTAAGGATGGTGTGTCTCTCTATGCTGTGTATTTCTTACCCATAAAGTATAGTCTCCTCAAAGAATCAAAATCTCAGATGGTAGTTTTGGAACAGGAAAAACTATATATATATAAATATAGACAAGCAATCAATAAGAAACAGAAGAGTAACATAGCAATTTTAGTACATTATTGTAGCAAATTGAAGTTCCTGAAAGTCAATGAATGGACATTTCAGTAAGAAACAAAAACCAGAGCAAAATTATGTCAAAGCATGGGTGTCACTTCCAACCATCAAACCAAGATGAGCAGAAGAAAAAGAATTATTTAGCATTGCACTCACTGTTCTTTTATTCCATAGCAATACTTTGAAAACACATATTAGAATTGGACAAAAAAAAAAGTCAGTAAGAAGGAGCTGTTACAATATTGATGGATTTCACTTTAAAAAATTTTCGTCAATTTATTTTGTATAGAAGAATTGAAAAATCTTTTCATTCTTTTTGCTATAAGACATATCAACAACTGTCTTATCCAGTGAGTTATTCTATTAATTAATCTTAAAAATTAATAATTTCTGGAGAAAAAATTTTAAATACAGGTTGGGCTTATAATTTCAACCAGTTGTCACATATAGTCCAGAAATAGAATATTACACAAGAAGTAAAAACCCAAGACTTGCTCAGGTCATGATGGCTTTCTTAATGGCATAACTAGTACTAACCAGTATGACTAGAAGTTGAGTGATTAAGTCAAAGTCAGAATTAAAAACTTATGAAATTTTGTCTAATTGTGCTGGAAGAGAGTTTACTTGAGCACCCTAGATGACATAAGTGCCACACTGATCCATGGCAATGTCTGTGTGGCTGTGCATGTTCACTACTCACCGTCAGGGAGATTTCATTTTCTTCACAAGGGACCATTCCAGTCAGAGTTACCATTCTCACCTCTATTCCAGACAGCTTTCTTCTACTTGCTGTATCAGATGTATTTCTCTTATTAGGGCAGCAGCCTACAGTGATTTCACTGAGTCATGCTCACTTATATCTATGCCAAATAACCTCTGAACACGCTTTTTGTAACATAGACTGAAAATAAAGACTGAACTCAGAGAAGCATGAGCTAGCACTTCTTGTGAAATTACAGATTAAAACCAATTACATTGTGAAGAAAACAGTAGTGACAAAAGGAGGTTTCAAGTGTGAACGAGGAAAACAAAGTCAGCTGCAGAATGAAACACCAGATTGAAAATGGACAGCAAAAATTGCCGATGGATATCAGAATTTACCAGTGGCAAGGTTTTTTCAGTCTGGATTAGAACATCAGTCTAACTTCAGAATCGTGACAACTATGCAAAAATTAGCTCAGGAAAGACAAATAAAATACTGTTGTTAGGTAATGGAAGAAACTGATTTATGAGACGAGAGTAAAAGAGGTAAAAGAGGTATATTCCTATAATTTTGCTAAGTGATCACTTACATATTGTAGGTGGATACAGGCAGAGAGGAAGGAAAGGAATTATTTCAAGTATCATAACAGACCATACCTACCTAAAGAAGTAACAGCATACATTGAGAAAAGGATAATTTTAGACGTATATTAGAAAATACTTTCTGATCTATTAGACTCTAGTATAATCTTCTGAAATCCTGGTTATTTAAGAAATTTAGCAATTAGACTGAAAGGAGTAACAGGCATATGCTAAGAAGAACAGTACAGAACCTGCAAGAAATTGAAAAAGTTCCATCAGGTCATCTAATTCACCTTAATTTCTATGAAAATTAATGTTTGCTCTTTTCCCTTGGTTTAAATTTTGCTCATCCAGTCATGAAACCTTTTAAATCTCTGGACTCTAAAAATGTCTTTCATTCAGGCAGCAGTGCCTCAAAGCTATTCATGCTAATTAGCCAAGGTCATTTAAATACATTTTTCATGAAGCACCTTAAACTCAGTGTGCCATTTTATCTATTTATCAAATTGCTAATCAATATGCTATACCACAGTTACCACTGGGCCTCGAGTTACACACAGAATGCTGCACGAATTTAAATTGTGCAAGCGGCTGTCTGAATAAATGAAATTAAAGTGTATGCATTGATCATTATTCACAATAGAAAAGAAGTGGCCTAAATACATTCACATCAGAAATCTGTATTTTAAGTAAATCTTAACTGTATTGTTGGCCTCTTTTTTTATATGTTTTTTAACAAGCTTTGTATTAAACTAGCTTCGATTTCACTTTCTTTCTCCAGCATATTACCTCCACTGTATTGGTAAAGTAATTTATTCCATCCTCTGTGGAGACCCTGGATCTCATTTGCCAGCATATTTATCTTTCCTGCCACTGCACTGTCATTCATCTGCAATCTCCACAGAATACCAGACCTGTGCAGAATTTCAATTAGGATTGATTCAACTAAATCCAGGCCACAGAATTGAGGCTGACAGGGTGACCCCTGAGAATTTAATATGTTGAATCCTGAAAAAAAAAAACAGTAAAACTGCAAAACAGAAAACAGCTCAAATATAACACCCTAATTCATTAACTCCTCTATACACTCAGTTTAATCTGTCTCACAATGGGTTTTTTCAGACTCTTCATATTGTTTACAGGAGTTTTGACTACCACAGGAAAGACATTAACATAAAAATCTCTACTCTTCCTCTGAGGTCTAATCAACTCAGACTCAGACAGCTTGTAACGAACAGAATTATTTCCACAGAGGCTGAGCTACCTTAAGCTTTCTATTCTGTATATATATATACATTCAAAAATCGGTACAGTATAGGTATACAGGTAAAATAGCTTTTATTGAATCCCTGACTTCACAGACTTGCAATGCTTTTCAGTGATCATTGACAGATTTCATCTGCATGTCAGTTACATGTCCTAAAAGAGTTTCTTAAATAATATGTGGTTACTAGAACAATCTTGAAGGTTTCAAGGCAACTAAACTTGAGAAGAGCAGGAATCTGAGAGGTCTTTTTTCTTGTAGTATGTCAGTATCCACTATTCGAGTTTTAACTTTACCTTAGGCATACACAGCTTGAGACTTACTTTGATTGTACACCAGAAGCAGGTGTAAGAACATACTCAGTTTTACTCAAAGTATTACAAAAGAACATACAGAGAAAATCTAACAATTCGACATTGTTAGATTTTTTGCTATTACTAAAGAATTATATTGAGTACATTTTCCCTAAAGAACAAATTTAACTGCTGAAAAACCTAAATTTCTACCTTACTTCATGTGAAAGGTAAGATAAGAACTCAGACACTTACCAAACGATAAATCAAATAAATAGAATAGGAATGGAGCTGGGAAATATTGACACACACACACATATTAATGTTAAATAGAGCATGAGCCTGCTGGAACTGGATGAAATAATTAAAAGAGGCATTGATTTGTTTGTGCATAGAGAGTCAACATCAATGAGTCTAGCATAAGCAAAAAAATTAAGAAATTAATTGATATTTCAGGGGCATGTGATATTATTTTAACTTGACTAAACTAGAAAATATTTCACATATGACAAATACTTTGCAATCCTTTATCTCTCACAGTCAGAAATTTCTCAGTGTATTAGGATTATTCAGAAGAAGAGGCACAATTATTAGCAATTAAAAATTAATATCTATACAACATCCAGAAAGAACCCCCTATAAGGTAGATCTCTTTCTGAAATTTGGTCACAGGATCTGTGTGTAAAGGCTGTAAAGAAGAAACTGCATTAATATATACTTTATTGCATTAACATAATAGATCTGTGCCTTTGGTCTATAAGCACAGTGTAAGGTAGGGGAGGTACAAAAAAATCTTGCTCTCAATATATTCTTCAATAATTTGTCCTTTCCAAGGCTGTTCTGAAGTACCAGATTATGATTGTAATCAATTAGAATTTCTCTCCAGTACTACATACATATACAAATGCCACAATAAACACATAAACACAAAGCATAAATATTCTTCATTATCCTTTCTTTGGGGAGTGGGAGAAGAAACAGATGTGTTGCTACACTACTTACAGCTGTCATGTGGATAGGAGGGAGAATTTTAAAGTATGAGAACGTAATGAGATTCAAATTAAATTGGAGAGGATAAAGGGGAATTTTGCCATCTTCCTTCATTTGTGTAGATTTGATCCATTTCTTCACTGATCATAAACCAGATTTTCCATACACTGACCATTTACCTGACTAATAGTCTTTTATTCCCCAGTTCATAACCTGAGACTAAGATCCAGTTGTCCTATTGAGAGGTTTGTTTCAGTACTTGGAAGGGTTTCTATGTGCTATAGTTAAAAAGAATAAGCAAAAATACTAAAAGAAACTACTGGTGGTGGAAATTTTGGCAGCTCACTTATTGCCATGTTTCTTGCCTTATGACATAACACCAGATATGAGAAGATCAAGCCTTTATTTTCCCACTTGTGATCAACTTAGAGTTAACCTGACCAAAAGCCCCACTACTGAAAGTCACCCTAGGTAGTGTCCCATAAAAATGTCTAATCATTTGACTTACCTCCACTTCATTTCACCCACTCGTCTCCTCTTATACTTCCTACAACCTTCAAAAGTTTTAAGAATCAATCACCATGGATTTTTTTTACAAATACTGTAGAAAAAGAACTCCATACATCTGTCTTCACAATGTTGCCCACTATTTTCTTTTCTTTCTGATGAGTAAGGCATTTTTTTCTCTCTATTTATACAATCATTCTTATTACATTTTATTTCTTGAAACTGTTTTTTGTAACTTATCTAGTCTGATTGGTCTATTATTTTTATTCTATCACCTTACATTCAGATCTTTTCCATTCTTATGTAATTTCTGTTTGTTTCCCAAGTCTCTGAAGTGATCTGATAAAGTAACATAGATCTTTTGCTGTATTTTCTATCTCTATTTCTCACTAGGAATTTTTGCTGTTATGCTTTTAATAAGGTTCTTTACTTTGACGGACATTTTAACTATACTATTTTACCCCTAGATCATGTTCCCAAGGGACTTTTTTCATTTTCAGTGATTTTCTTGAGATTTTTGTTTGGGTTTGTTGTCACTTTAATGACATCACTATATTTAAAATACTCAGAAATTGCACTCCTACCTTTACAAATCAAAGCAAGTAACCGAGAGAGAAAAAGTGACCTTTAACTTTCATCTGTCTAGACATACCTAATTCTGATGTCTCGTTATATTTCTATTACTCTTGTTATTTCAGTTTCTGATCATATATTTTATTCACAACAAATGTCACTTTTATATAATACATTTTTAGAGGTTTTTTGCAGTTACTCTTTGGTCAAAATGGAATTCTCAAAGATAGATTGACACTGATTACTTTTCCAATTGAAATTCACCTTATTGCAGAATGCTTTTTTTTTCTACATTAAATATAATCTTTTCAATATAAAGGAAATCGTTCTCTTATTAATGTCCATAGCAGTTTTATATTGGCCTCAGTGGGCCCGGATTGGGTATCAGCCACAGGGAAGTTGTGAACAGGTAAGGATGAAGTAAGGATAATGGCTGAGGCTCCAAAGTTCCTAAGTATTTTGTCTACTAGCAGTTCTGCTCAATCCTTACTGCTCTACTCTAACTTTTAAATAGGTAGAATAGTGACTTCACCAAATATGCTAGAACACTTTCAGAATACACTGCAAAATACAGTGTGTTCCTGAAATCTATGTACAGCACAAACACATTTCCTATTTGAAGCCAGGGGTTGATAGATATACATGACATAATTTTTGTCTCATTACTTTTTTGTAACTGTGTAGCTTAGCTTTACCCATCTATGANAGCCAGAAATACTGCAGTGATGGACAATTAAGGACATTGGACATCTGTTGATTGGATCTAGGATCATTATTTCTGCCATTTACTGAATGGATTGTTGGGGATTGGTTTCCTTTGGCTATATTTCCGAAAAAGACCGATGCAGTTACAGGAATAGCTGTATGATGGCATGGCCCCACCTGTTATTTGTTCCGTATCCAATACTTAAAGCATCAGAGTTTCATCATTCTACAGTATTGTCAGACTTCATTCCTCACAGACTGTGCTCCAAAGGACAGACTATTTATTTCATCTGAGCTCTGGAAAAAAGTTTTGCATATTATCATTTAGCAACGCTTTGTCAATGCAGCTGGCAATGTGAAAACTCAAAAATGTCCAAGATGTCAATTAGACAAGATTATCGAGACACATCAGTTATCAGGGCTCCACTGCACTTGTCAATGTACTCACACATGAAGAAAATATGTCCTCCAAAATCAAATCCTTATAATCCTAATAGACAGGAGGAGACGCCACCTGAATTATAAAACTATAAATAGTCAAAAATCCTCATTAAATCTACATTAATTGCATGGTAATTCATATATCTACATATCTATAAAACACCCAGATTAAGATGCATATATTTAAACACTGCATACTTCAATAACATATTATTATTTTTTTAATTGGAGAATACTTGATATTAAATATAGTGAGTTTACCTAATAAAATAATAAGGAAAAAAAATTAATTCCATAGTCAGCTTTCTATTCCAATCCTACCTAACCTGATAGTTAGCTTACATAATAGTAAAGTTACTTCTAATGAAAACCAGCTATTTTGCTGCAGCTAAAGGAACAAGGAAAAATATGCATATTTTAAGATTAAAACCTCTGTGAAAAAATCATATGTACTTACTAAGCTTTTTTCCATAGTCACATTACTGTAAATTAAGCTCCGATGTGAATTTACAGCACATTAATGACACTACACTGATTTCCCATGGGGACATTAGAAATGCACGTTAACAGTATAATAAAAACAAATTGAATTGGATCCTTTCTCTGGTAAAACAGAATTTAGTAGAAGTTGTCTTAGCTAAGGGAAAAACCACAGAAAAAAGAGGAAAAAAATCTAGATTAATCTATTTACATAAAATTATTTGAGCTTCTAAAATGTCAATTGAATAATACGTGTTCATTAATAATGCATTTGATAATTAACTGGGAAAAAAATTAACTCATATATTATTCACAAATATTATTCAAATATGTATAAAACATATCCTGCACAAAGGATGTGACTTCAAATCACCACTGTGGTCTGCAGTACCATATTCATAGTTCCTTGAATCCTTACTGCTGCTGCTCCATTAGCTCCTCAGGAGCTGACCCTGGAGAGTCAGATGGGTTCTAATTAGTGAGGCTCCATTATAATATTAAATTCTGTTTAAAAAACCTCAGGGTTTGCTCCACCATCTTTTAATGTTTTACACTCAGAAAGGTGTTATGCTTAATATATTTCAGTAGTTCAATATATCTTCCACCTGCTTGATCAAAGAACAGAACTTTTTTGCATAGCAATAATACCAAAACAGAAGAAACTCATTCAATAACTAATAAAAGTGCTCACTTATTGCTAAAAAAAACCCTTGATTTCAAATTCTTTACACTTTTAGTAGAGCACACTCAAATAATAGAAATTTTGGACAAATATTTTCATGCTTATTATTTTCACCTCATTGAAAGCAAGTGTAATTCACACCGTTAAATAAGCTGGTATCTCTTTAATCATGATCTCCCAGCAAAAGTAGCTAGAACTTATGCTGTATCAAGTATATCCCTCCTAAGCATAGATTTTCATGGCTTATATTGCTAATAAATGTCTCTAGCTAATAAATGTCTCTGTTATAGACGTACACGCAGACAGATTTTCACTCTGAGGAGTGCAGAGATTATTCTTCACATTATTCTGACTTCAGAATCACAGGAAAACCTTTGAGATTGCAGTGCAGAGTGAGATTACCCCTGAATTATCCTGTACACACACAAACTCAGATAAATACACAAGCCTTTCACCATCTTAAGTGAAACTTAAACATTCAAAATAGCTGAAGTCAGCTCCTCTTCTAGCTAAAAATTATACATATTGGAAACAGCTTATGTCAAACTTTGTCAAACATGACTCAAATATGTCATTTATATACATGTATATATCCTCCAGAGAATGGTAAACTCTTTGCATATAGGGAGACAAGGCCTCCTTCCAAAAGGATTTTCTAACCTAGGTCCTAGAAAGAGCTTTATGCATTCCAGTCTTCCCAAGAAGAAACAATGCTGTTATATTCCTTGGGATTACTCAAGTTCACTCACTTTTTTCTAGGTAGTATACTTTAGAAGCTAGGTAAATCATAAGGAGATGGCAGACATAGCTAATGTGTGAATAAGCTAGCACTAATGTTTAACCCAGATCTGACCTGCCTCTTTTGGAGCCTTTGGAGGCTGGTGTCCGTGAACTAAATTCCTCTCCTTCTGAATGCCCACATGGTGAATAATGTTTTAATTTTTCTCATTCTCATTTTACAAAACTGTCATGGTAAAGTGCAAAGGAAGAAAAATAACAAGAAAATGAAGAAGATGATGAAATTAATTTTTGGATGCTTGCTTGATCAGAGAGAAGAAAAGATATAACCAGCATAATTGATAGTCTTATATTTAAAAACTTTTAATTAAAGCTGTGTATGTTCCTCCTGAATATAGGTAATAAATATTAAAGAGATGCACAATATTCAGTAACACTATATGTGGTTTAAACATCATAAATTTCTCAGGATATACTTATTCACATCATGTCTGAATTTGTCCCCAGCAATGTAAGATGGTTTTGATGTTCCAAATATTTGTGGAAGAAAATACCTAATGAATGATTTTGAGAATCCAAAGATGACAAGAAACATATTGTAGAAGACTCAAACTTTGATAGGAAATGTTGGGAGTTTTTTGCTTTGACTGATTGGATAGCTTCCACATGGATGAAACGCATGCTAAATTATTTACAGATAATTACATCTCTGTGCTGTTGCTAAAATATTAAGACACCATTGTCCCACAGGAGAAACTGTGACAGACATTGGCACATCAGCTAATGAATAGCTGTGGGGTAATAGAAAAAAAAGAGCTAGCACAAGACCTTAGTATTAGGAAACAGAATGTCTGTAAGTAGCCCACACTTAGAAAAATGACACTTTCCTTTTCCCCCTCCCTTCTACTAATTACATATAGAGCAAATGTTCAACATTTAGTAGTACTTGCTTGAAGGCGATTTTTTTCCAGAAATAGTGTCAAGGCCCTTTCCACTCCCTTTTCATCATAGCAAATATGACCTATAAATACAGAATAACTACCTTCAATCAAAGACATTTTCAAATAATCACAAAAGACTGGGCAGTTGTTTTGAGAAAAGATGTATCACTATTGACACAGTGATATAGTTCTGATGCAATTTTTGGAGTAATAGAGGTTGTTGTTTTACATCACAGCGGGAAAAAAAAAAAATGAGAGGAACATTCCTTCCCAGGACATACAGCCAGTAAGAGCACTACAGAACTGAACAGAAAGTCTGCATTTTAAACAAATATTTGAACATTAAAACTAGATATCAAACTGGCAAATTTCACTCTTTATTTAAGTCTGTTGAAAGAATAGTACCTGGAATACTTTTACCACCCAGGTATTTTAACAATCTTTGAACCTGTTTGCACCAGCTGTGTGGTAATCCCACCTTACACGAAGCAAAACTCCCCAGAAAGGATAGGGGCAGGTGATTTAGAGGTACCCCTTTGTTCCTCGAAGGAGGATACCTTCATCAGTGTCATCACCCTGGTGGGGTTGCCTACAGTAAACTCTCACAGTGGCATCCACTGTATCTGTTTGTTCCATAATCTTAATGAAGAGACTCTCAACCATGCCATTACCAAATGCAAGGTTTTAATACAGCTTGACATGTCGAAACACAGGGAGCTAGTAAAACAAGAAAATATTGCAGCAGAAAGCCATGCAGCTTTTAATACCTTTCAAATGTTGGGTGTAAGACATTTCTTACTGAATAAAATGTGGAGACAACAGAGTTTTTACCACCCATTCAAAGTCAGACAGTATCTCCTTATATTTTTTGCTATACATGACATGCTGCTTTGAACTAGGTTTTATGATACTGTTCTTTGTCTGGTGCATGTCATGATAAAATGTGACATGACTGTCAGTTTTGTTAAGTCAACAGGAATGAACAAATATTCACATAGTTTGAATCTTTTTCTAACCTGGTAAATATTAGTCTACTGGCATAGCCATCCCTGAGTAACACAAAAGAGCAGTTCATGCTTCATGGGTCACTCAAAAAAACATTTGGATAAAAGTCCTACTCAAACACTTAACATTTTGTTCTGAAAGAGGATGTACATCAGCACTTCATTGTTCTTCCATCCAACCTTTTCTACTACTCACCTTACATGCATTCTACCTGTGTGCCCTCTCTCCCCCTCTGTGGTTGGTCAGCACACCTCACACTCCATGTTCCACACCCTCCAATGCTGCTCACCTGTCCTACACAGCTGGAGCTACTGGGTTGGGGCTTGGCCCCAGCCCCGTTCCCAATCACCACAAACTCTGTGCCTACATTGTCCCTTGTCCAAGTCTGAATGAATGATAACCATAATTTTTTCCCCAGATAGAAATTGTGATGCATCTTAGTGGTTTCTGACTTCAGTTGAGCATGAAGTAGAAAGAACAGATTTTTTTATGAAGAAAAAAGACTCTTGCCTGTAAATATTTCTGTAAAAGAAATAGCAAGCTATACAGATAAAATATTTTCTCATTACAGAGTCAGATTCATTGCAAGAAAGAGTTTGCCCACTAGCTAAAAAGTAACTTCCTGACAGTTTTTACCATAGGATTCTCAAAATTGTCTACAAAAGGAATGATCCTCTACTTCAGTAAAACCTCCCAGACAGGACAGAAGTTCAAATGTCTTCTACTCTTCCAAATAGATATTGTCTCTGCTGTTTAAAAAAAAAAAAAAAAAAAAAAAAAAAAGTGAGATTATACTGTAATACATGCATTAGCTACCTTGCTGAAAGCCCTCAGGGAGGCCAGGCACTGCAGTTTTAAATGAGATAAACCAGCAGTGAGAAGTGTTGACACCAGCTGTATCACAGAGAAGACTGCAGACGTGTGACCTTCACTGTGATCTCACAGTGAGGTGACAGTGGCCAGTTACCTTGTCACATCTCTACCATTTAACTGTGGAAAAAGGGACGCTGCATCGGTCAGTCTGAGACAGGACAGATTTTAAGTGAGGCAGTCTGTGCCCTGGCAGACACAATCTAAGGCCCATGAGAGTGGGAGAAGTCAGACTGCAGTTAGTACTAATGTGAAGTGAGCTGTGCCCAGGCCTTACTTTCCTTACCCCGCTTCTGAGCCCCTCATTAACTCCCTGAAATACAGTTGCTCCCACTGGTTGACAGTAGTACAGTCCAGGCTTTATTTCACTTTTATGAGTGAGAGAGAAAGGCACTTTGGTAGTTTTGTTCCTGCAGTTTTTTGCGACTTTTAGCTATCTCAAGCAATATTTTAAAAGGAACATTTCTGAGACACATCGAAAACTGGAAACAGATCCTGCCTGAAAGACAATTTTTGGTGTTGAAGGATCTTTCTCCAAAACTCAGGAGTCAGGGCAGCTGGTTCATTTATAGCCTCATGTATGTTCCATTTTCACTGTTCTGAAGGCATGACTTAGTATGTACATGCTCTATATCTTTTCTTCTAATGTGTCAGCCTTCTGAAATGCATAAAGTACAAAGTCACCCTGTAAATTTCCTTACCACAAATACAGAGCAATAGTCAAATGTACCCAGAGTTAATAAGTGTGAAAGAGAGAAGAGGATAGACATGTAGGAACATAATCAGGACTCTTTTTGAGGGGGTATTAAAGTCTAGACTGAGATTTACTTGTCAGTGTCACTGATAAAAAGGATAATTATTGACTCCTGAATTTCAGAGATAAAGGATGCTGTAGAATTTTATTAATTTTCTTGGAATAAGGTACAATAATATATTAGCCTAGTCTGAATCTTCTGCTGCTGTGACATTCTTTCCAGCTATTGCACTGCGTAAAAATACCTAAAATCTACGAGCAAAATTCATAGTGTGCAATTTGGTATAACGTCCGGCAGTAATCTTGTGCATTTATCATAAAAATACTACTGATTTATCATAAAAATACTACTGATTTATCATAAAAATACTACTCAACGTGTTCATCCATAGTATTTGATTATTGTTCCTCAGTGTCAAAGCAATTGTGCAGAATCAGGTAAAAAATTTGCTCATAACTTTTAAATTTTGGTAGCATGGATACTACAGGTATGTTCTCTGTGAAAGGATGTCACTCATAGTCACCTTCAAACGGGGGAAGTGTGCAGGTGTCTGGGTGAGAGTTTACCCACTACCCAAAGCCAGCTCACCACATTTAGCAATAGTTAATTGCATTGATGTTGTTTAAAATACAAACACAAAAGTGAGGATTGAAAGTAATGGGAGCGAAGGGGATTCAAATGAACTTCCTACCCAAAGCAAAGTATTTTTGATCACAAAATTTGGATAATATATTTGTATACTTAAAATAAAGTTATATGAAAAACAAACTAGTATTTTTCTCCCTTTCTGGAATGATGAAAGAGTTCCCTTAAAGATAAAACAAAATTTCAAACACTTGGCTGGGTTTTTCTGACTTAATTACACAATCAGAATGCATATTCTTATTTGAAGCAACTAACTTTTAAAACAAGAAACAATAATTAATTCTTTAAAAATAGAAAACTAATTTTTCTCTTCCCCCACAAAAACAAAAAAAAAGGGGTTGTGGGTTAAGAAAATCATACTCTACTATTCTCTCAGATTTCTTTCCTTTTCAACACATTGAAGCAATTATCAAATCACCATCTCAGTTCACGTAAAACCATGTTTCCAGGAGTATAAGCATAAAACAGTTAAAAGGACCCGTAATTTTTACTAATTTGTAATGCTTCTTCTAATTTTAGTTCTTAGAAACAACAATACAATTAACAGTACCTGTCTGCATTTAGAAAGAAGGAGCATCAAGTTCATTTCATCTATTAATACTTAGCTTTTGGAGCTGTGTATGGTCAGATAAAGTCAGCTGCAGTTTTCCCAGGGGCCAGGTGGATGTAGCAGAGAAACCAGCCAAATGCATGTTACTGGCTGACCCTGCTCTCCTTCCCACTTCTCCCAAGCTGGCTGTATCTCATCCTTCCACAGGTTGGCTTGGTTTGTTTTCCTCCAGTCTCTGCAGCACTGGGCCACTACAAAGTAAACAGAAGGGCTATGGGATTTCTACACATGGCCAAAAGAACTGGACAGCTGTGGGCAGTGTACAGTGGTCATTGCATTGAATAAAGGAGAATAAGGTCATGGGTTTGGCACTTATTTGATCAACAAGTAACACTGACATGGGTATACCTCAAAAATTTTATGAGAAATTTTGTCCTTGGCAAGGGATTCCAGTTCCACCATTTTTTTATGACATTAAAATACACATCTATGTAAAAAATCCACAAATTAAGCTTTTATAATGCCAATGTTTTGTCAAAAAATTTGGTCCAGTTCTAGTTGTGCCAGCATGATGACAAATGAAAAAATGTTTTTTTCCTTAAAACCTGTAATCCCAAAACATAAGCTCTACTATTGATCTTTCCTTAATATCTTATACTTCAATTACAAGTTATTTCCCTTAAAAAATAAAAGAAGTCCCACACAAAAATCTTGATTGCTTTAAAAAATCCCCACAAATTTTTATTAGAACAATTGCTCGAAAATATTAAGTACCAGGAATGAAAAAAACCAAAGATGAAAGACAAGAGTGGATACTCACTGTATATGTAATGAGAAAGCTTTGTTTCTACTTCATAAGCTCAAGATAATTTCCCTACAAATAATATAGTAAATCTTCCATTTTTCTTTCATTATAATCAATAGAAACTATAATCACTTCAAGTAGATGATAAGTGACTCTGTCAAATCACATTTGTTTTGATCAGTTGTTATTTTAGAAGATTTCTTGATCCCAACTTTTTTTTTTGCAGGTAATAATCTTTTTTAATTTGCACATCACTGCTTTCATACTTGATGGCCTCTCAGTTAATGCTCACTAAAACAGATAAATCGATTCTGCTATGCTGCTCCAATGGTGACAGTTTTTCCTTTTCCTACACATATGAGTATTTTGTCTCAATTCTATACATTAATTGACCACAGACACACTTGCACAGCCCAAACCTAATTTTTTCAGATCAGATAAGACCAGCTGCTGGGGCAGAAACACAAGTGTGAGCAGATTATTTAAATGGAGCACCCCACAATGTCTGAGATGTCATTTCTTCGATATTGATCAAGCTAAAGAGCTTTCAGTTGGATTAAAATATAACTGGGGAACTTCAAGGAGACTTTTGAAACCAAAAAGAAGTCAGTTTCAAAAGAAGCATGAAGTATGAAAATTTGTAACTGTGGAAAAAGACCTTGGAGCACGAACTGGAGGAGTGAGGCAGCACCATCAAAGCCACCCTGCAGAGCCAGGCTGAGCAGTGTCCCAGTGGAATACTGGCAGCAGCCAGGGAGCTGAGGCAACAGGGGCAGCATGCAGGGACACAGGCCCAGGTGTGCCTGTGGAGGGAACAGAGAGCAGCAGGAGCACACACCCCTCCAAGCAAGCCAGGGAAAAAGGCACATGCTCCATAGGGTGGGGATGCTGGTTGCCCACTCTGCCAATGATGGAGCAAAGCAGGGGGTGCTTAGAACATTTTGGTGTCAGCTTTCAAGGCTGCTTAGAAATTTGTAATGTTTTTATAGCTTGCAAGTACCTTGTGTTTTCATTGGTCTGCTGCATTGCTGATGCAGAGCCTGAACATGTAGTTCAAGGGTTGCTGGTTAATGGTTGAATGATGTCATTGATGAATCAATAAACCACTTTGATCATGGTTTGATTTAAGCTGCATGAACTGAGCAGTGTTTCCCTGCAACAGCTGGTGTTTTCCTTCCACAAATGTGGAAGGTAACTCTTATTAAGCAGAATACTGATATTTAAAGTTGGAGAAGGCCTTCCATTCATTATGAAGACCTCATGAATTATACTCTTAAAAGAATACTGAAACACTAAAAAGTGTATCTTTAACGGCCTTACTAAAGCACAGAAATATAAGGAACTAATTAGATTTGTAATTTTACCACGAATTGGGAAATATATTAATCCCATCAACTCATTCTGTGAATGATCCTCAAAACCAGTAATTTACAATAAATCTACCTAATCTACACTACCTAATTGGAGTGAGATATATTGCAAGTCAACAATGTTTGTACCTTGAGGTTTTTTTGACCAGCCAGTGTTCAAACCCACACTCTCAACGCTCATAGTCTGTTACAGAACCTTCATCAGCCTTCCTTCTGAGTGGTGAAGTATTCAGTTACCACTGTCCTCCTTACACAAGCAGCATGGATGATGTGGACTGTGCATGAACAAGCTGGACGTAGTTCAAAACCTTACTGTGCATAGAAATGATTTTTTTTTTTTTTAATTTGACAGTCAGGTTAAAAGCAACTAATTCATATTTTAGCTAGATTAGAAACTTCTTTATCATGTGCCAATATAAAATGTTTACTTAGTTTCAACATTAAATGTAAATAAATAATAGGCTTATAAAGCCTGACATGAAAAGCATTATCTCATTTTTCTTAGTTTAGGATGTACGCTAAATCATGTGTGTTATGTTTGAGACCTGAATTAAAATCACTTCGCTGTCTAATTTAGAGAAAGTGATTCTGCCAAGGGGATTTTACTGAGATATTCTCCATTCTGAGCTATAAAATAGTTCAATGTAATTGCTTAAACATTCACTGGACAAGACAGAAAAGTATGATTCAGACACTGCACTATGGGTATTAGCAAGCTCGCCTCAGGGGTAGGACCCCGAGTTGGAGCACATCTTGGTCATGGCCCTTTATTATTTATACCCAGATCATTAGACAACAAATATTCATTCATGGATATTACCCACACTGATGTACTGAAAATATAGCTGCAAAATATTGCCTCTATACAGTTTCAAGAGCCTCCATTGTGATGTTTTTATATAGCATTCTTCTACCTCTCTTGAAGGTGCCCATGAATAACTGACATAATTTGAAAGTATTGATGCAATAATATTGTACTATGTAGATAATATTTTTATTTTATAAGCATACATTCTAGAGAGTTCTTTACAAATTGCAATGGTAGGCCAGTCCTCATGCTTCAGTCTGTCACAATCTTTTAAATTTTAACAGAACAGAAAACTAAGTAATTCAAGAAGCTTAATTGCAAAGGCAATGGGTTCAGGACTATAATCTCAGTCCCTCAGCTCTGCTGTGTTATTACATTATTCCTGTACAAGAAAAGTAAAATTAAAGCTCTTAAGTTCATGGGATATTTACCTCCCTTTATAAATCCACCATGAGCAGAAAAGATTAATAAAATGAAGATATTGTAATACTTAAGAAAATTCTCCTCTATGTATCCTCAATTATACACTTGTTTAGCCAAATCTGCCACCATGTACAGTCACCAGAGTGCAAGCATACTATGCAAATGACTCATAATGTGAAAAAATTCAGCCTAGCTGCACATTTTTGGGAGACCAGGATACAGAGAGTGAGAGAAAATGAATCACCATACATGAGGTCTAAAATGTGAAATGACAAAATTATGCTGGTCCAGTCATATGTGCAGTAAAATGAGATTTTGAGTGTGACCAACTCCAAAACATTATAAAATATTGAAGAACAATAAATAATGAGCTACTCAAGGTCACAAAGGAATTTCCCCTCCCTGATATTTCCTAATGGCCATATATTGCACCAATACAATCCTGGAATGATTAACATTCATTAATATACCTTAAGACATACACACACAAAAAAACCTAATTTCATAAATGGAGTGCATGTGAAAATTGAAGACTGAAATACAAAACTCTTCAGATTCATGGTAGATGTAATTCTACACTAAAGGCCATGTCAACATCAAAAGCCTCCTTAAACAGTACTGAAGTTATACTTTTACAGGTAGGAATGGAGGGACTCTATCTTGATGAAGTCATTCCAGCAGTTGGAGTTTGTGGTGAATAAGTCCGACCTTAAATTGTAACGTTGCAACCAAGACTTTAACACATGTCACCAGTAAATGAATAAGAAACCAGTTAGTAGCCAAATAGATGAGACTTTGCTATATGAAGCAGGTGAGATAGATACTGTATTGTATCCTCTCATTATTTTAAAAATATTGAAAAGTAGGGAAATATTCAGAGGAAATTTAAGTGTATGCAAGGACTTCACAAACTTTACAGCTAAAGACAGTTTGTTCTCTTACCATACAAAAAGTTTCTACGTGTCATAAATACAAATGTTTCATCTCAGACAAAATCAGATCAGTTCAAGCTAGAAGTGAGCAATAGTATTTCAATGGTAAACAGGGTTCACCACTAACATAACTAACAGCAGAAGATTTTCCATTTGTCAGGAGTGAAAACAACAGGTTTTTTCCTAAATTTCATAAATGGAACTTTTGATTCTTTATTTTAAAATACTTTTCTATTTCATTTTCAAATAAAAACTTTCTCATTATTTCACTGTTGAAAATAGTGAAATAAACTGCTTTCTGACAGTTTATCTAAATATTGACATTTAAACATTGTTGTAAACATTGACAATGTAACCATTGACATTTAGTTGACATCTAAACACTGTCAATTAATAAATAAAACTATTATCAAAACGGAACTATTTAATTTATTAAAAACTAAATATACATATTAATTTTCCAAGATACTTGCCCATTTCCTATGCAGATCTCTATCTATCACTGGCATAATTTTATAGAAATGTGGTTTTTGCACCTAGGCTTAGTACTGGAGCAATTAATGTGAATATATGTGTTGACTTTAGCCATGATACAGAGATTTTTATGTGGAATAGATAAGCCAGAGATTTCTGCAAATATAAAATACAAGTACCACACACAACACTCAACAGGCTTCTTTTCATAGTACTCTCAAATGCTCGTGAAACTTGGGGACTCCACATCCCACTATATCATAAATAACTTCTATTTCATGCCTTCAAAGTAATAACATGCAGTAAATTTAAGATCTTGACCGCTTGATAACCATACCCCCAACCTCCCCATTTTGTATTTCTGCACATATTCACTCAGATATAAACAAGCTACATTTTTGCAATTTTTTTTCCCATGCTGGAGACCTTAGGATTGACTCATGCAGGTTTTATTTTAGCTTTATTAATTGCTCTTTGGAAGAAGCAGGGACATAAATAAGAGAGCGATTGCTGTTGTAGCAGGAAGTGATAATCTGTTCTTAGTGCAAAAGTTGGCAGGATAATAGAGAAAACTCCTGAAGAAAAATCAATCTAGCAAGACTTGTCTACCTTTGCTCACTACAGCACTTACTCCAAAAGCCAAAGAATTTAAATACATTTATAAAAGGTACATAATTAAATTTTAAAAATCAAGTTTATAAGTACAATTTGAGGAAACTAAGCAGAAAGGAACTTAATAGGATGGTACCAGTACACAGTCACCATGCATCCTCAGCAAAAGGACTGAATGATTTATTTTGCTGGGGCTAAACCTATGGTAACAGTACTTTGCATTAACATTTTGTGTGTGTCTAATGTAGATGCAAAACAATTCAATTTTTTAAAATCTCATTAAACTCAAGAACTTGTTACAGATAAAATGTCAAGCAAAGAATTTATCTTTAGTGTAATTTAAAAAAATTTTAAGCACAACCAAAATGCAACAAACAACTACTACTGTTAGTTCAGTTACAGAGGTAGGAACACACTTGAAATAAAAAAGTAGTTGCTTAATGGTACTGCCATTAAAAGCTATTATCCAGCAAGATCTCTCTCTTTTTTTTGGTGTTATCTGCACCCTTCCACTGCTCCTTGGTCTTAAGGTCAACAGATTTGATGAAAAGGGAAAATATCTGGAAATATGGCAGAATCCTGATGTCTTCAGCAGGGAGAATGTGATGATATGGACAGAGGCCCAGGACTGTTGCTATTGACAGTTTTCCCTGTGTCCTCACTCCTGTGTCCACTTGGGCACACTCTTCTAAGGGGTTTTAACGCATTTTAGACCTTGATCTTTTTTTACTGGTCCATAACTTCATGTTAGAAACAATTTTCCTTTATTAGGTGCATTGTATATGTTAGACTATTATTATTCACACTTTCTGTTACCCAAATATTATCTTTGTTCAGCTTCTAAGTTTGTATTTCCTTTAGCAACTGTGCACTGGGGGATATTCATGGAGGGTCTGTTTGTTAGCCTGTGTTCAAAGGTCCCTGCTGTCAACCCTAACCTGTAAATCCTTTACACCACATCATCATCACTCTGCAGAAATAATTCACTCTTACAGAGCGCAGCTACTTGTTATGTCTGCTGGCACAAAAAGTACAAATTATACTTATTACACACAGTTATACAAAGGTAAATAGAACTGAAACTAGATAACAGCCACCTGGTCATTGAACAGTTACTGTTACAGCTAAGGTAAACCTAACTCCAAGAGAAAACACACCCGAGAAAACAATTCTGACAGCCACAAGTACGCTGATGCCTGTGCTGTTCACTGACAAAATACTCTTAGAAGGGATCTGGGTTCTGTCATACATAACACACACATAACATTCTCACATATGTATCCATAACAAAGCTTATCTTAACTGAAAAAATTACATGCATCTATTCTTCATTAAAAGAATACTTTATATATATAATATTAAAGGCATTCCAGCAACTTATCTAAAGCCTTGATTTGGGGTTATTAAAAAGCAGCATAGAGAGTAAACATTTTTGTGTTCAAAACTCCCTATTTGATTTAAGGATCAGACCAACATTTGAATTAAACTGTTCTGAAGCTGCTAATAATATCTCATTAAAATGATCCCAAAGAATTTAAATATACCTATGAAAGAGTGCACTGGTATTAATTAAATATGAAGATCCAGTTGGTGAGTACAAGCTTACAAAACTAAGCAGGAAGAAACTGATCAGCATGGTGCTGGTACAGAGTCATCACATCTCCTCAGACAAAGGATAAAATTAATTATTTTTTTGGACTACAGGGACCTTTCTAATATTTTTCCTGTAGGAAATGGGTCTGTAACAAAATTGTAATTTATGAAAAAGTGTAAGAGCATTTCATGCATCTTGTGTATCTGAATGTCACTAAAGCCCAAATTAATGCCAATCTTTCCAGTTACAAACTTCACCATGGTCCAAGTTCCTTCCTTCATCAGCTCTCATAACTGAGACATAAGATTTGATCTTCCTAAACTATTGGGAGCCACCATCTTCACTGTTTAATAGGATGTTGCCCATGAGTTGAAAAAACCTATCTGATAGATTGTTCTGAGGTCTCTACTTATTGGCAAATGCTAAATAGAAGGCAAAACACCTGACCAGTCCTTGGCTAATTTTGCTTCTCCATGGAAAATTTAACTTTAATCTGGGTTCTTGAAACACTGGCAACTGTTTCTCACAACATGAGCTCCCATCTTCACAACATCCCTTTACGTGTCCTGCAGTCTTGAGGCTGAAAGGTAGAAAAGACTTTTAGCTATTTCTGCTTCCCTGAAGTAACAGCAGATATTCTACTCTGCAGACAGTAAGGAAGGGATCTGGCATTTTGACTTCCAGCTTAAATTTAGACAGGTTAAACGCTCTGTTCTGGCACAGACACTATATACAATGTGGAAAAGCCTCAGAATAAGCCAGAAAAATAAATCTGCAAATGCTTTACCATCTCCTGGGAACTAGTATAATCTCTCTGCTCTAAAAATTTATGAAGTAAGTTTGAAAGAGTATCTGGGATGTTCATGCCATCAATTGAGTCTTGGTTAAGTAAAGATGTGGGTAGAATGTCCTGCAACTAACATGGCTTTTCCATTACTAAAATTTTTTTCAAGTGATGACAAGAGAAACTTGCAGAATCAGAATTTCAATAACCTCCTCCATATGTCTGAACAGAAAAGAACTAGAACCAGAAGGAAATTAAAATTCATAGTGTTTCCTGTCTTTACTTCAATATTTGCAACCAGAAAAAGGCATTACAAAACAGGGTACAAAACTTTTCCTACATGCTGTTCTTGACATTTACAAAGTTTACATGAATCTGAACAGGATGAGCCAAAAGACTGCAGATCGGAAAGTTCAAGGCAGCTGCTAACTCAAGTGTGGCAGCCATGTATGAAAAAAGGGCCACATTGAGCCTTTTTGCAGAGGTCTCTGCAGGAACAGGCTCATTAAGGGCAAATGATGGAATGAACATGGGTCTATAAGAAACTGTACTAATAAAGTAGTGGTGGAGGCTGGGACTATAAGCCAGGATGGCATGCATTCTGTTAGACAGACAAGGTATTAAACAATGGAAAAATCATTAATTTCTTGATAGCAAAAAGACTTAGCTGCAGCCTCGTCAATACAGTGACAAAAAAAGAATTAATTTTAGCTACTCAAGGCAGGAACTTTTTATTTTTCTTTAAAATTTAGACTAACAAGAAGAATGACTAGTCTGCTTTTAGCCATCAATGACAGAATAATGCATAACCACCCTCACCTTTTTTGTTACAGTCTGGGCATGTTCAGCAGAGTTGCCTGGTTTTTAGGATATCAGTAAAATCCTATCACATATATTCAGAAGCTTGAATTACATTTTAAAACTACATTGAATATTATACTCAAGTAAATACATACTACATTCTTATTTAAAAGTTGGATTTTAGAAATTAGCCTCTGATTCAACTGGTGTCAGTCGTACATAAAAACACATATATATGTATTCATAACAAAGCTATACCTTCAGGAAAAAAATGCATGCAGCTCTTCATCATAAAAAGATACCTTACATATAAAATATTCAATCATCCCAATATTCTATCCAAAGCATGACTTAAGGCTGTTTATTTTTAAAAAGTCGAAACATCATTGCTGTGTTCAAAAACCTTTATTTGATTTAAGGATCATGCCAATTCTAATTAAATGGTACTGAAACAACTAATAATATTTCATTAAAACAATGCTATAAAAGTTGAGTCTGCTGGGGATAAAAATGCATTTGGATGATGCAAAATCACATCTCTCTGTCTGTTTTCCAAGGCTTTAGAAAAGATTTTGTAGTGTTCATGGACCAGGAAAACAGCATGATGTTAAACATATGTCACTGTAATAGCACAAAAAGTTCAAGGTGAATCTTTCACAGTGAACACTTCCTTGATAGCATGGTTAAAAAAAAACCTTGTCATCTCTAAGAAAAATTGGTAACATTTTCAAATCACTCAGTATCATCAGAACCCTTGGTTTTTGCTCAGCTGTCTTGAAAGCAATTTATTCTCTCAAACCCTTCAACTGACATGTCTGGAAGACCACTTCCAAGTTTAAAATAAAATTAAACAAGACTGTTTCCTTTTAATAAATATCAGTAAAGAAGGCACAGGCATCCCCATAGATTATTCATTTTGTTTCCATCTAATTCCGCCCTTATTCTGAAATTTTGGGGCCAAGTTCTGAAACGCTGTGTTCAGTTTTGTTAGGATGAATATAAAAGGCATGGAGGTTTTTCATAATTGAGTCAACTGATCTGGTATTACTGATCTGGTATTACCTCAGAGTAATCCGTGAACACTCAGTTGATGAAAAATATTGACTATTCATGACAAATTCTGTGAGTTCTTAAAAATACTATAATTTTGGTATGTACTTTTATTCTAAAGTGAATTTAAACAAACAAAAAACAAAAAGTCTTTCCAAGAGAATCACAAGTAATAGAGTACATATTTTAATGTAACATGTTCTCTTTGTTTTGCTATGAAATTGGAGGTTTTTTTAGTAATTGTTTATAGGGGGCAATAGGTGTTAAAGTTCTTTCACACATCAGTTAAATCATAGGTGAGTTAAAGAGAGCGCAGTTCTATTACACAAGCTGAAGAAAGTGTTTGATGGCTGCCAATTTTGATATAAGTCATCAGAAATGCCCTTCAAAAATCATTGTATTCTTAGACTTGCAGTTGACTGAAACAGTTCTTGAAATCAAAAAGAAATGCTTTATTTCAGAGTAGAGGGGGCATAAGTCCTAGTGGCTTGAACTTTTAAATACCTCCTTTTAATAACCTCCTTCACCATTCTCCTGTCAGTTTTTATGAGCTGAGTAAAATAATGCTAGCCTCAGCCCGTAAATAAGAACTGTGGTTTAAGAATTGTTTTTCTTTAACCCTGAAATACAGTCTACCTAATTATGAACATCACTGTGCCTTTTCCTTTAAAAGAAAATATTGACCTTTCTTGTAGCTGACACTGGCAGAGCTTGGGTGCCTGTAGTGGCAGCTGTGGGGCACATAGCATTCAAAGGACCACAGATGAGAATTCACTGAGAGGGAAAAAAAGAGCAAAATTAAACATGAAAAGCAGAGATCTGCCCAAAGTCTCGACAATGCTGCATTCACACTGTGATGTGGGAGACCCAGCCACAGGTGATAGAAGCTAACCTTGGTCCCCTACAATAGCTGGTTTATAATAGGGGTGATGCCCTCAATCTCAGAGGCAGGGATTTGTGTAGCATCACTTGCAAGCACTCTCTGGGAGCAAGTCTGCTGTACTACTCTGATCTCTCAGAAAAGTAAAACCTCCTGCAAAGGTAAGACTAGCTTGAACAATCTAGTTAAATGTATGTAAGGCTAGGAAGTGAGAATTAAATGAGAGAGGATGGCAGTCCAGAACACAGTGGTTAGAAAATAAATGGCATTAAGGAGGTCAGTGAAATGCTTCATGCTTTGAAAAGAAACTTGCGCAAATCACCCTTCCAAATCCCCTATTACCAGAAACACCACTGTAAAAAAAAAATAAAATAGGCAGGCAGCAATAGTTTTAAAGGAGCTCTTCTATTTCATTTCCAATAATATTATCTATAGTCTGCTGGAGGAGAAAAACACACAGATATTAATTTAACTAAAGCAATTCTTGCATCTTTCTCCTTCCAAAAGTGAGAAGGTTCAGGGATCTCTTCAGAGGAAAATATCATTCTGCGCAAATAGTCCACAAAATTTTTAAGTGTTTGCTTTTTACTCTGTGGGAGTCTCTTAGACACTGGAGTATCTGCAATAAATAAATTTTAAAATGTTTTAATATCAGCTTAGTTGTGCTGTTCACACCCCAACCAACAAATATCCATGCAGTCACAAACACCAGACATTACACACTCAGGAAATGGGAATGAGCAGCTGGATGCAGTAGAACACAATGTTCAAGGCCAGGTTGGATGGAGATTTGAAAACCCTGGTCCAGTGAAAAGTGTCCGTGCTCATGGCAGGATGGCTGGAACTAGATGATGTTTAAGGTCCTTCCAGATCAAACCATTTTATGACTCCATGATTGTCTTAAGCTCTTAATACTGATGGGTATGTGTAATGAAATCTGGAAAGTAGGAATAAAACCTAGGAAACAATTTACAACACAGATCAGCTTCATCTGATGTAAATCACTCTAGCCCCAGGTCACCAAAGGTTTCAAATAATTTTGCACCAGATGTTAAGTTGATAAAGCTTATTCTGATATATAAACTAACAATTTATTTTGAGAGCTTACTCTGATAGATCTGAATTCTGACAGCAGGTGGAAAATACTACTGAACTGACAGCTTGCTTGATAAGTTCTGATCTGGTTAAGTTACAATGCATGTAAGACAAGACATGAAAATAATTTGAAGTTGTAACATTCTAAAATAAATTCTTCTACTCCTAATACTTTTAGAGGATTTCCATGCATCCTATTTTCCATGCATTCTATGCATCCTTTTTAGCTATTTTGATGATGTTGTAAACCAAGTAGCTCCAGTTTAATGACAGTACAAACCCTTTGTGAAAATAAGGCCGTTTTCCTGTTTATTCCATATCTGTTCCTGGTTTTCTTTTTTAGCCCTAGAAAATAAAGTGTTTCAATTTTTGGTTTTTATGATTAAGAAAACATTTTCTTTAAAAAAATATAATAACAAGATAGCCAATTCTTATATTCAGCTCTTCTCTTCAATCTCAGAATCTCTAATCCTTTTGCTCTCTTCACCACTTATGCTTGCTTTACTTCAGGATAGGGTTTAATTAAATGCTCACAATATTTGCTGTAAAAATATTCCATAATTTCTGTGATGGCTAAAATAAGATTATAGTTATCCAGCCTGTATTTCAGTGAAATGTTTAATTATGTCTGTACAAACAGGTGAAATCATAAAACATACTTTCCAAAGGAGATAACAAGCTTTAATTCAGGATATTTACAACCAAGGGGAATCATATTAAGTGCAGATGTTAATTTACCATAACAAGACAGGTCTACTGCTAACTACTTCTTCTTTTAAAAAGAAAAACATTTGAAATAATTATTTTAACTGCAGGTGTTGGTAATGGCTCAGCAGGAACAAAAGTATTTAAAACCCATCCTATCTTTCAGCTGTGTTTGCAACCACAGCTTTATTCATTCTAACAATAGCAAAAACATTACTAAAAGCAGCTTGTTTACATCCTTGTTAACAGCAGAGAGGTGTAATTGCGGGTCCACAGCCCTGAAGTGTGTTTATTGTTCGGACTCAAAAGCTTTTCAAATATTCTGATTGAAATGACCATAGCCAAAAACCTATGGACGCAGAAAAAAAAAAATTTTGTTTGTTTTCTAGTTCTTTATATTATCCACTCATTTGTATTGTGTTCTGACACCCTAAAAAATATCAATTCTAATTCATTGATTTTTATGGTGGGTTTGGCTTCAACTTCATTCTGATTAACATGAAAATGAATTTGTTCATCTCATGCTTCTCCTACCTGAATGCTAGCTGGAAAATACACAGAACTATTTTGGTCCAACTCATCACAACTGAAAGATTCCTCTGAGGACAGAACAAAGCACTTGCCAAAAGAAATATTGTTTTTCATTTTTTTTCTGAAAAAAACCAATATGGAACAAATAACATTCTTAAAATTATTTATTATAAAAGATTTACCATTGGTATGGTAAGGTTTAATTCTCATATGAAATAATACTTTTAACCTGGAAAGTGTTTTCTAATTAGAAAATGTACTTCTGCACAATTTCAGACTATTATGCCAATCAAAGTAATGACCTGCTTAACCATCATCTAATGATGAAAGAATGGTTATAAATATAAATTTAAATGTTTAGGAAGGTTAGGAAATACATGCAATATTATTTGCATATTGCCTTACTTTACCTCCCCAAGAAAATGGATTATTGCTTAAAGTAAGACTCAAGATTCAAAACCTGCAATAATTACAGAAAATGTTGAGATGAAAAGTTTTTTATCACTACTATTTATCATTACTATTGCTTATTAGAGGCTTCAGAAAATGGGGCTGATAATTGCTCATATATGCATATATCTCCTTAGAAGGTATGAGGTTTATCTGAGCACACTATAAATAATGTTAAAACACTGGTCAAAATGGAGCCAACCAAAATCAACAATTTTAATTCAAGAACTATCAATTTTTTTCCTGACCTCAATTTGCCATAAAGCTCAAGCCATCCAATTCCAACTGATGGATCCACTTTGATGCTAACAGAATTGTAAAAGTTAAAGACTGTCCTCCGATAACCTTTCATCAGCTGTCATAACAAAGCACAAAAGTATAATCTCATGCTAAATAGTAAGTTGAAAAATAACCAGATGATTCCATTGACAATATCTATATAGAAAACACCTTGTATTTTCTAGCTCTGGTTAAAGGAACATGAGAATTTCTCTCATATACCTTCTTTTTATTTTGTGTACTTCCAAATCCTGCTCTGACCTCTTTATGTGCTTTTCTAGTCCCAAAGTTACAAATAAAATAGATTCGAATGGAAGGATTGCTGTAACTATGAGAACCCAAAGATTTACCTGTATTTCTGATCCTTCAATGACAGGTGTGCTGTAGTCACACAGCATTTCTTAGGTCTTTTCTTATAATGTATAAAATTAAGCTTTTGGTACCTGCAAGCATTCAAATTTCATGTCAGTTACTTTTGCAGATGAGTAACACAAACCATAGGCAGCAATCTTAATAAGGAAATATTTAAATAGTAAGAACAATGGAAATAATTTTAATTCACTGGCACTCGTATTCTTTCTCACTTTTATCTACAGAAAATTAATATCTGCATAGAAAATCAAAATCAGAGTTTTCATTATTAACACTTACTTATATAACTGAGCCAGCATTTTGAAATCCACCAACGTCTTTTCTGCTTCACACTTCATCAGCAACAATGACACCAAATTAGAACTTCATTTGAAACCCCAGAAGCTGAACAAGTTATAGTTTTTCTGGAGAATAATAGATCTACAGAGTAAGACAGTACCAAAGTTATGAAGTAATCAGAAATACTCAGAAGATGTGAGCTGGCAAAACACAAGTGATAAGATGATTTTTTTTTTAGCAACTGCGAAAATATTTTTTTCTCAAGAAAATACAAACCCACCCACAATACCTGTCTTTTTCTCTTTGCATTTTGCTGCCTAAAATCTGACTTTGATCTCTATCTCTTTTACCATATGCTTCTGTTCTCTATTAAGAAATACAAGGAAGTAGAATTAATTTCCAGCCCTGGCTGAACAAAATTCACATTAAAATGAATGTGATACTCTGTACATTGGGTATGCTTTGAGGTGATTATTCTCACAGCATATTGAAGCAACTCAAAAAAATTACTTACTAACATTGCTACACCAGTTGAATCAAAATTTTGCTTGCTTTTCAGGACGTCAAATTTAAACAGATTAAATAACTATTTTTGGAGTCCACTCTATTCTGCAGCCCCTGTAGAACCTCCTGTTCTCTTTCTCTTTCATTGTTACTGAAAAACAGGTATAATTTCTGCACTGTTTTCACATAGTGTAGGATATTCATTCTCCCTTCAGTGGTCCTGGGTGTGCTATTCTGTTTTCCCCAAAGCGATCAATGACTTGAATTAGGCAAAGTGGAACGCTACAGTAATCAGAATCTCAGTTACCTCCTGCTAACCTGGATGCATTCCTAAATAGCTCCCACTATGGGCTTCAATCACATCTTGCATACCCAAATCTGATAGCCTAATCTCTTAACAGGTGGACACATCTGTTCTACTCTGCCAAATTCAACTTATGATGATTGTGCTTTGAAATATTTGCATAGTTTTTTCCAAAAACTATGCACATCTGTTATGGTTTAACTATGGCACAGTTAAATTAAAAGCGGCATTTTTACATTTTGCAGTGGTTGTGCATGTGCACACGTTTTAAAATGCCCTTCAAATGTTTTAAAAGAACTTTACATTTAATGACCTTTGGTTTTGTTTTAGCCACTTAGTAGGTTATCTTCTCTATTTTAAGAAACTTATAAATACAGATAGAAATAATAATGAGGAATAATTATCTGCTAACAAACAGAGAAACCACCCATCATATGAGAAAGTTCTTACTGTAAACAGAATAGCTAGTATGCTTCCGTATTGAGACTGCTAGAAAGGATTTTTTTTTAAAGTTATACCTAATAGGGTGAATAAGCAATTGTCATATGTATTTTAAATTTTTCTGAAATATATGACAGGTAGAGAAACATGGCTAGATAAAGAAACAAGGGATGGATAGGAGTAGAACAGAAGCAGTAGGGAATATGAAGAGTGACTTTGAGGGTTTCCATCACATTTTTAGTGAGAACAGATATTTTTACCCAGAAATATTTTGAGAGCTATTGCTGCATTTATTGGTTTGGGGTTTTTATTTATAATAACTGGAGAGAATTCAGTATTAGATCAGTCACTTGGCAATTCCATACTTCTTTCTATTGAAAGATATCAAAACCAGTTAGTGAGAGGAGTGTGGAGAGGCTGTAAAAACTGTGACCTGTGGGCTTTATCAGGCTGCAGTTTGAAGTTTATTAATGGCATGAGTCTCATTCACCAAAACAGTTCTTACAGGTCAATTAATTCTTTGGAGATCAGATAGAATTAAATCCACAGAACAATTTAGTTGAATGTTATATCAACCTTACATTTTAGGTGAACAAATAAAGAACTGCAAACCTAAAAAACAATAGATTTGTTGTTGCTCTACTCTGCAGGCAGTTAAAACTTCTGCTCCCTTAGATCTTCAGGAATGAAAATTATATTTGTCCAAGATTTCCTTTATTTTAACAAGGTTAGGGGTCTGGTATTTAAATTCTATTCAACATTGTAAATGAAACCTTTCTTCATTTATCTTATTAGGAGGGCTTTACCTGAAGTTAGTCTAGTAGATTTTGTCTGGCAAAACATAGCACATTTTAGGAAGCTCACTCCTTCTAATCCAAAATTTTGAAGGTTTATCCACAATTATCTCCCAGGCACTTGAGGGGCAAAGACGATTTCTCTTGCTGAGACAGCTCATGAAATAAAGATAATAACATACCTATTATATTACTGTATAACTACTATGTGTGTAGTAAAGAGTTATAATATTAGTTAATATGACTAAATAAATGTATCTCCCTGGATGAAAAAAGCAAGCAGGAATCAGGAGCACTCTTTGTGCCAGATGCAAGGGCTTTTGCCTGGCAAGATCAACATCTAGGTACTGGCTTGTGCTTCAATGTATATGTGTACATTATTCTTTGCATAGCATGAAACACGCTATGTTTTTTCCATAAGTTGAGCAATGTTACAAATTCATACTAGTGGTTCCTCCTGCTCTTTCTAATAATTATTGTATGCTAGAAGAAACTGTTCCAACAGAGCAGTCCTCAAAGGTACTACTGTGAATACTGCACCAAAAGTTTTAATCTTATCACACTGAGACTTCATGTTACACTTCTTACCTTTAAAGTGTCATATACTAGGGATTGCCTAGGAGACAGGCAGGCAGAATTACTAATGGACTGAAGAGAGTGGTGTAATTCTTTATGAAAATAAAGAACTCTCACTCTCCTTATCCTGGTGGATAAGGAGAAAACTTGAAATATTTTTACATCTAGGGATGTAAAAAAGGAGGGAGATAAGGGAGGGAGATAAAATGTGCACGACTGCTCACACTGCACTCATTTCCTAACAACTGTACTCAGGAGGTTTGCCTTTCTCCTAGGCAAATCATTGAACCATATATTTTATACCTCATTAGAGTAGACCTGTCTTAGTAGTAAGGTGCTAGGAAAGTTCAGGAATAGCAAAAAGATCTTGCAGTCCTATGGGCAAGAGCCACCTTTGTATGTCAAAATCTATACATTAAATATCATATATCTCTAGATTTAAAGAACTATCCTCTTAGTAAATCTCTGTGTTAGAAAAAGAAATAATTTTTAACAAGATCAAAGTCATCTGATGTAGCTGAGGATGGACATCTTTTTCATTCCTCAGTGTCACATCAATTACATGGGGCAGAAAATTCTGAATGTACTCCTAACCTAGCTTGGAAACTAAACTGTCTGGAAATAAATATTCTAGGCAAAAAAAAAAAAAAGAGGCAAGCAAGGTTTCAGAAATTCTTTGCTCTGATTTGCAGCAAAATCACAATCTTGGAAAAGTTATTTTTCATAGTTTATGAGAGCTGACTCCTAACAAGGTCAATGGATTCCATTTATAGCATAATAAAGCAATCATCAGTGGTGTCCCAAATTCTAAGAGCAGTAAATTAGAATTCCAGGTACTTTTGTAACACTTATTTTCATGTAAACAGAAATCTTGGGAGGGTGAGGGAAGAAAAAGGGGAAATTTATGGGACTAATTTCATTTTTACTAGATTTGGGAATCTTTGGTCCTTTGAAAAGGTTGGAGAGTCTTTTGCCAAAATCATTGTTTCCTCAAAAACTTTTGATAGTTGAAGTACTTTGGACCTCAGAATCTGAAGCCCATTCAAAATGTCTTGTATAACTTGAAGAGTTTCCTGTAGATCTCCAGAAGTTGACTGATGACTGTCTCACA
Source organism: Phainopepla nitens (assembly GCA_013400175.1). Lineage (NCBI taxonomy): Eukaryota > Metazoa > Chordata > Aves > Passeriformes > Bombycillidae > Phainopepla > Phainopepla nitens. The sequence continues at coordinate 925,975 of VXBQ01008648.1, read as the reverse complement.
CAGGTAGCTGGACAACAAACTTCAAATCATCAAGAGCTCTCTCTTCAAGCCACCTGGACTTTTGTCTGCTGCTTCAGCCAAGTTAATCCATTACATTATCTGTTCTAAAGACCTACATTGCAGAGATATAATTTTCTAATGAAAACCTAGAACTGAAAGGATGCCCACATACGTAGAAGGAATGAAGGACAGGAATCATGGCCTGCTGTACTAGCACAAAATCCCTCGAAAGCTGTATGGCTGAACCAACTGGCTCCAGGTAGATGCAAAGATGGGCCTGACTTCTTCACAATCACATGGCTTCATGTGCAGGTTCAGGGACCATAATTTTGCATCAAGGCAATTTTTTCCTCACACGTTGTATTTTTGGCTGCTTGAAGGGTCTCCTCAGCTTTAAAGCGATAATTCCTTGTGTTTATGTACACATAATATAAGGGAATTACAATAAACTGTTACTATCTATTCCATTGTACATTACAGGGAGAAAACAAGCCCTTTAAAAAGCAAAGCTTTTCATTAATTAAATTGTATAAACCAAACATTCTGAAGAATGAAGATTCTAATAAAAAATAAAATTTATAAAACTAATCCTGTGAACCAAGCACTTTTCATTCTAGGTCTAAATTCTGTATGGCCCACACTCTACTACCCATGAAAAAGAAACCTAACAGAAGAATTCTCTCCAAAAGTCCCAATCTCATTTTCCCCACAAGCTTTTTTACTTAGAGAGGAAGAAAAATACATATTAATAATTATGACTGGAGAGAGTTACAGGACCATTCACATATTCTAGATTTGTCCTGAATGTCTGTCTGAATGTCATATGATATGAATGAATCACTACAAAGATCCCTTGAGAAAGTACTTGAGGAATATGACATAAAAGAAAATTTAGCAAAAATTTTTTTTTCCTAGTGCAGAGCATATGTTGGCATTATATATGTACAGATAGCTATATACATTAATATACAATACACTAAATATAATACATTAATATACAATACACTAAATATAATACTTACATTCCCTCTGATCTTCGACTAGATGGAAACATATGTATACCATGCAATAATATTTTTAAAGGTCAAGAAAGAAATCAGGTTTCAGCTAGGATTTTATCTTCCATGAAAAGTATTTCCAATTACTGTTTTGAGACATCACTTAATATCAGAGCTGTGAAAATCCAGTACATATTCACTATCACAGACCATTATTTGACAGTGAGATATATCACTCCTATCTAATTCATATATTTAATTTTCTGAAAATCTAATAACTCTCAAACCCTTCCTTCACTCTGATAGCATAATTTGTTGATATATAAAAGAAACAAAGAAAAATCTTTCTAGTTTCAGAAACTGATATGAGTCTTTCTCTCCACATTGTCCATCATATACCAGTGTCATAGATAAGTAACGTGATAGATTGGCTCTTGCAATTAAAGGATGAATATTGTGGATATGTCAAGAGAAGTTTTATTGATATGTGTATATATATATACATATGTATATATATATAACATATATTTATATATGTTATTGTGATTTATTGTTTAGACATCCTTTGTTCTCCCCATAGTCCCCTTTCCCCTCCCCCTTGCATTGCTGCCACTGGACAGCCGAAGTAGTGGGGACATGTAAGGGAGGGGAGGTGTACCTGTGCCCTGCAGGAGGCACCTGGGAGGGCAGGCCTGCTCCTGGGACAACACCTGACCTCCAACCAAGGTGCAAGAAAATGATCCCCGCCAGTGAAGGGCAAAGAAGAGTTAACTGACAGACTCTGGGAGGGGCCAGGGTTACCTGACACAAGCCCCCTGGCTTTGAAAGGCAGAGCAGCCATTTTGTAGGTGAGCACATGGCAGAGGGTTGTGTGCTCCTGGCACCATGTCCTCTTTCCTTGTTCAGTCCTTTGTTGTATTTTGTTAAGGTTAATAAACCTCTGAAATTTTAAAAGTGAGCATCGTTTCTCACGCAGAGATTTTTCAATACAAGCTAAATTTGTTCACTCTTCCTGCTGGAATCATGTCAAAGATTAGAGGATATGTTTCTATACCTAAGATATAAAAGAAAAAATGCAGTTAAAATTAGGCTCATATTCATTAAAAAAAAAATAAAAACCACAACTTAATCTTTTCTTGAACATAAACTCTCACACATCTATCAACACAAGAACTAAATACATTCAGTAAAGGATAAGTGACTCCTTTCTCTTTTTAAAAAATCTTTCCATTTTTTATGGAGAAAGAAACTGCTGGAGCTGATCCCCAGTGTTGTATTAACTCATGTTTCCCATTCTATTTTAACACTCTAGCTTAGTATCAAAATGTTCAATTCCCACTGACATCTCTGGTACAGAGTGTGTGGCACTTTTCATGTCACCAAATGGTTGTGAAGGTTAGAAGAAAGTCCATGACTACCCTCTAAGCTCTTCAAAAACCAAGAGAAGCCTCCAATTTATCCACTCTCTTTTGCCTAGCCTGCCAAGGTCAAAGTTCCACCATGTCTTAAATACCCAAGAAATGTCTACAGGCATGCACAAAGCCTACATCTCAGCAGGTCTGGAAGCAAAACACTCTTTTTCCAAATCCAAAGGTGATTTCTTTAACACTTTATTTTTATATGGAACCTGCCACAGCCTGAAATATGTCGGAGAAAAGTAGGTAACCTACCTCTGCAAAGAGTTTTCTACAAGAATTTTAGATGAAAGTAAAAATGATTAAAGGAAATTTAGCTTCTGATGTGAATGCAATTACAGGTCTAATTCTGCTTTCCAGGCTTAGAATTTTATAATTCCATTTAATTCATTGTAATGATGATGAAATAAAATTGGACTAATAATACACTGGGGATGTTTGCACCAGTAGAATCCCTCAATAGCAGTGAAGAGAAACAGGCAATTATTGTCTAGCTGCTTGGAAGAACAAGGAAGGCAGAGATATTGTTTAGAATAGATTAATAATGCTGGAATTAAACTGGGAAAAAAACTTAAAGTCGGGCTTAATTTAAGGGAAAACACTATGAAGACTGTCGAATACCCTAACAAGGGAAATTAAACTGTCTAGTGAGATTCTCTGGACAAAATTGCTACTGACTTTTTGTGTCCATTGTGGAAGATCAGATTTTAAAGATGTTCAGTAGCACACTGTGAGAAACCGGAATGTTAATGCTTATAGACTCAAACACACTCATCACCAGAGGCTACAGCTAGGTGTTGAACAAGACAAGGAAAAAGACTGATAAGAGGCAAATCCTGTGAGGTGGGATAGTGTTTTTCATCATGCCAAAGTCCTCAACCAGTGACTCAGCTGTGAAAATTCCCCTTTGTGGAAGTACCAGGACATCCACATGTAGGTCTGAAGGTATTCATCACTCCTGAGGAGGCACAATTGACTCAACTGCACTGACATAAAGGCAGCTGTGACATCTTAGAAAGTGTCATCAACTATTAAAGACTCTCAAAGTGTCCTGTAATCCACAGCATTACATCATTTAGTGTGAAACTCCCAGGCACTTAGGCATTCCCACCGAGCCTGAGCATAATATTAACACACTGGACTTTGTGTTTTGTGGGCTTCCCCCACCCCAGACAGATCAAGATTGTGACCAACACTTTGACAAAACTGGTACCATCACCTCAACTGCCAGACACAGAAATTGCAACAACCAAGTCTCATTGCAGGACACACAGGTCGTGGCTATTTACCTTTTTACTCTCATTCTTTTTCTCTGTCTTTTCTTTTCTTTTCTTTTCTTTTCTTTTCTTTTCTTTTCTTTTCTTTTCTTTTCTTTTCTTTTCTTTTCTTTTCTTTTCTTTTCTTTTCTTTTCTTTTCTTTTCTTTTCTTTTCTTTTCTTTTCTTTTCTTTTCTTTTCTNTTTTCTTTTTTCTTTTCTTCTTTCTTTCTCTTTCTTTCTTTCTTTCTTTCTTTCTTTCTTTTTCTTTCTTTCTTTTTCTTTCTTTCTTTCTTTCTTTTTCTTTCTTTCTTTCTTTCCTTCTTTCTTTTTCTTCCTCTTTCTTTCTCTTTCCTTCTTTCTTTCTCTTACTTTTCCTTAATATATTTCGTTAAGTTTCCTTAAGTATTATTTTATGCTTCTATGTTACAATAGATAAAAACACAAGTAGCTGCATACCTGCTTTCCTTTGCAACCAAGTTGTTCTAAAATAAACATAGATACAGTTATAAAATAAATGAATCTGTTTATAAAGTAAACCTATATATATATATATCTTCATAAACACTGATCATTCGGTGTTCTTTCACTCTAAGGCACCGCAAGGTATCTATTAACAAGTACCTGAATTACTCTCACGTTCAGATGTGGGTCGTAACACACATTTCTTGGACTGGATTGGAAAATCTGATTACTTTTCTTACAGCAGAGGTGGGCTTGAATTGCTTTTGATTATGAATCATGAATGAGGTTCTAAGTGAAGATGAGCTCTTCCATCTGTAGGTACTTCTTTAAACTCAGACTTGAAGATTAGTCAGTATTAAGATGGCTTTGACTTTTCAGTACCAAAGTACTGTTTTCCAGCTCAGAATCCCTAGATATTTGTCTTCTATCCAGTTGGGAAGCAGATAACAAGTGAACACAACTGAAAGAGTTATCTGACCACTGCTTACTCAAACACAACCTCAGACCTTAGTTCTCCAACACAGTAGGAAATAACCGCAGATCAGCAGAAACTGAAATTGACTCATTGTGCTGTATTTTTTCTATATTTACTGTCTCAGAATCTTGGTAACTATTTGCTAATTTAATTTGTTGTGACTAATATATTGTTCCAGTGTTTCCTGCTGCTATAGACTGCAGGAGAATTTAGTTATAATGATGGCTAAACTCAACAACAAATTTTAACAGCAGGAATTATGGCACCATTATGCAGAAATGTCTAGGAAATTATGCAATTGTATCTAACACAATATAAATCTCAAATATATTAAACCGTTCTTTGTTTCTTTGAAACTGTTAGCCCAGGTGTCAGCCAAAATGTAAAATTCACAAAGGCTTTTTGGCTTTTTTTTTTTTAATCCCATGGGCATTTCAGGAGACTATTAGCTTAAACTCTAGATCTATATTAGCTACACTGATAGAAAAATTCTATTTCTTTACACAAATTGGATGCTTATCGCAGGTAATAAATAACATCTTAAATATGATTCAAATATCTTAGAAAATACTACTAATAAGCATATAATTGAAAGTGATTTATAAATGCATAAAAATATCAGATTAGAAAATATGAGAACATTTACAAAATGAGCCAAAGAAGTAACAAATGCTCGTCAGACCCTGAAAGGCACAAACAACTCTAACAAGCTTTCACTAAAAATGCATATGAATGCAAAAATAAGGAAAATAAAAGAATGTGGGACTGTAATTTGATAACATTGCAAACATTATATAGTGTGCTAAATAATTTGCCAAGCGAGTGACGCATGTTGCAAGTAGCAAGAGACAGACTTCAAAAGCTTTTCCAGCCCTCTGCGTACAAAGCATCCAAGTCTTTAATCAACTCTCTTCTACCCACTTTCCCTAATTTGCTTATCCTAAACTATTTCACAATTTACTAATCCCTACAGCTTGAATTCCCTGGGTTTTTTTCAACCCCAAGTTCCTTCCACTGGCCTGTTCCCTTTCCAGCTCCACCACTCCTTTTATCTTTTCAAATACTCTTGCTATAGGTCTTCAACGAGTCTGCAATGGCATTTCATAGGCTCCAAGAGGCAGGTGTTGCAAAGTTAAACTCTGTGGAGTTCTCATACTGCCATCATCAAAATGCACTACATGTCCCACAGCATGTGAGAGAACGGGTCTGGAAGATGACAGAATGGCTTCGTTCTTACAATCAGATCTGCTGTGTCAACTTTTTCCCTTTTCTTCTTCATGTTTTATCACCATCTGCTGGCAGAACCTCAAAACACTGCTCTGAGACATCATGGGTCCTACAGAGCTGCCAGTACTGTGAATTGGTTTGGAGGTCACCAACTGCGTATCAACCCTGACTTACTTGAGGTTCTTCTGCTGCTGGCATATATTGCAGATACAAGTAACATCACTTTCCAGAAGATTATCAACATCTAATTCTATATTTTATCTAATCTATCACATTACAGTGAGGAATCTGTTCTTCTGTTCTTCTCAAATAAAGCAGAATTAAAGGAATACAACCATGTATTAAACACCACAACTTTTGCTACGCTCTTCCAAGTTTTCCAGATTCACAGTGCACACGTGATCCCCAGCAGAACATGACTTGACTATAGTCTCTTCTTCCAACCAAATCTTTTTCATTTACTAGCAGTATGAAAAGATCTGTGTGCAGTATGAAAATAACTGTGTGCAGAGAGGCAAAAATAAGAAAACCAAAACGAGCTATGTTGTTTGAAGGATGGGCAACTTGTGATAGAAATAAAATGTATACTGTTGAAAGGAGATACATGAATAAGAGATAAATTGTAAGATAAAGTAAGGATAGTTCAATCTTGTTTTTATGAGTTTGTATCAGACACCTGTGTGTGAGTAGCTGCTCAAAAAACATTTTTCCACAAATAGACTGTGTTTCAGCATTGTGAGCTTTTGACTTCAATCATGTTCTAGGTGGTTTTCCAGCATAAGAATCAATTTTTGTTAATTTCGGGTTGCTTCCATGGTAGACACTGTTTTTGTGCTTGCATTGATTAGAAAATAGTGAGTGTAGCAGTTATCTGGATAGTTGAAATTTAAACCAGTTTAAAACTATTAACTAACTAAGAAACTATTTATTCACAAATCTATGCATTCAACATTACAAAAAAAAAACAGATTTTATTAATTTCTTCACAAAGTTACATATTAGTACTATCTCCAAGGACTCATTATGGGCTCTTGTCTGCACTCAAAATAAGAACAAGAATGTTTTCTTACAGAAATATCACACTTGTACCATCTCCTGCAGAGACAATTATAAACTGCCATAATGATTTATTGTAACAATTGTAATTTCTAATTTAGATTAAAACTAATTTTTTAAAATATAAAAATTATAAAGGTAATTCAAAGTTCTACACCATCAAAGATTCTGTTGCCTGAATTTGTGAGGATCAGTCATAATTTCCTTATTAATTATTAAGATAAGTCATTAGGAACAAGTCTTAGAGACATGGGGCTTTACCTGTGTCTGTGTATTTGCCTTTTAAATAAATTCAACTCTCTGGAAATAACTAGGGCTTGGAAACATCTATAAAAACCATAGCAGTCTCATTTCAATAAACTTTATTTAAATCTATATACACAGTGTGCTAGAAACTGTAATATAGCCTGTCTATTGGCTTTGTCTATAAAGATTTGTCTCATGTTAAGTTTCTGCTCTCCCTTGGAAACTTGATAAATTGAGTGAGTAGAGAGAACACCAAGCAAAGGAAACTGAGTTGTTCAGGACAGCACCTGCACAGTTAACAATATGAATAAAAATAATATTTATCATAAATTTAAAATATGTATTTGGAAAGAAAATACACATGACTCAACAAGAAAATAACTTCTCATATGCAAGCCTGTATGGTGAATTAAAATTGAAATATATAAAGTCTTGATTAGATAAGAGACATTAAAATTGTCATCATCTGTTTCTTCCTGATGGTTGTTGGATTATTGGGGGATTTTTTCCTAAAGAGGAGGTTATGTAATCATTGTACATGACTTTTCATTGTCCCTTTGAGATTTACTGGATATGAATAATTTATTATTTAAAATTTCACATCATTGACATATTGCTTCTGAGGAATTATATCCATTTCTCATTCATTTTGAAATTCTGTTGTGTCCTTTTTTATTATTATTTATAGACAAATCTAGCACTTTTTGAAGACCTGTCACAGACAACAGAAAGATAGGAAAATAAAACTGTATAGAAGACCCAACAAGATGGCCTAATTTTATGTAGTGTTGAAAAGCAAAGGCTGTCAAACAGGGAAGAGTAAGGTCTCAATCTATAAATACTTTCTTCAAAATTAATGAAGGAAAGGCATTAACTTATACAGATGTAAAGAATAATTCTCCCCACTGAAGGAATCATGGGATGAAATTCTATGGTTTGTATTACTCATGAGGTCAGAGTAAAAGTTTATCATAATGCTTTTCCGGTCTTAAGCATGAAAATCAGACTACCTAAGGATGAAAATTCAAAGAGACTACTATACCTAAGGAGAAAACAGTTTAACTGAGATTTAACAAGAAAAACTTCTTAATAGTAGGAATCTGGATATCCACGTTTTTTACGATCCCTATCCTTCCTCCTTACTAATGTTGAGGGTGAAAGTGATTGCATATCCCACCTTTATCAAATTAGAATTATAAACCATCAAAAAAAGGTTACACTTAGAGGTTAGTGGGTATGTTGTATGAGTAACACTGCAGAATGCAAAGGTCAGACTAGGTGACCCAATGGACTTTTTTCTCTGCTTTTAATATCTGGGATTCACTGACCTGGCATTCTTCCAAAGACACTTCAACAATTCTTCGTTCTTTGCTTCTGCACGTGTAGGCCAAAGGGAAGGCAGTGATGTGACAATCCAACTATAGAAAGAGGAAAATTCATTAATATTTTACATGTGCAAAGTGACAATAGATATTTAAGTTATAAATCAGGGGACAGATTTACAGAAGTATTTTATCTGTCAAAAATGCAAATATATGCTTGCTGAGATTAATAGAAATAGGTAACTGGATACTATTGAAAATCTGCATCTTAGTGTCTATAAATGCTCCTGTTAATCCACTACTTAGAATTTGAGGTTATCCCTGTATAAAGAACTGAGCCTCTCTGGATGGTTTTCAGGTAAAATAAAGCAAAATACAAAGGGATGAGTGCGTGCAGTTGCATGCCACACTTTTGATTTGAGAAAATTGCAATATAGTGGGATTACATAAATAATAGCTGTGCTTGAAATATTATTTTCAATTCATGGATGTAATAGTGACAGTTAAGCAAGGAAATAAAATGTTGCTCTTAGGTACATATCACTCCTCAAAACAGCCACAGAAATATAGCCTAACTGATCTTAAAACTTAGCAGTTTGCTGAAAGAAAAGAGTGAATTTAAGAGCTATGGAAAAGAATTCCAACACTCAATGTAGTTGATTCTCTGTAACACACAAAAATTATTCCTTCATGCCGAAAAATAAAGTGTAGTGTAAAATACAGTTTCCCAGGCTTCAATTGTTGCACATCTTTGTCTTGTTACTGTCTCAGTCTTACAATTAAGAATCTTACACTTCCCATCTGAAGTGCATGGCAATCGTCTTTTTATTTTTAATTACAAAAAAAATTTTAAAAATCAGATTTATACTACATTATGATATATCTACTATTATGTTTCAACCAAAGGCAGATAGGGACATTTTCTGAAGTAAGAAAAGAAGTATTATTTATCAGTTGAGCATTTCACAAGCAAAGCAGAGGAAATAAAGACATCTCCACATTCTCTCATTTTCAGCAGGATAATCTCATGTTTCTCAAGGTGCTTTTTAAAGGCTAGTTTTCAGGGTTCTTAAAAAACATTCTCTACAATTCACAGTTTTTTCCCAGTTTGATGTTCAGTCTGCATTTGCCCTTTCCCACGTTGCCTGCACCAAGAACTACTACCCTTTCCTCTCAACAAAAGAGCTTAGTAGATGATTTTTTGCCTGAGGAAGTTGTATGTTCTTCCCTTTGGGTAACCAGCAAGGCAGTGTTACTTCAGCTTTTTTCTGGTAGAACAGATTTTTTTTACTGTATTTCTTTCCCTTTCTTCATGTAACTCTATCCATACCAGGGAATAAAAGTGGCTAGGAACCATATAGTCTGATATTTTGCTTTTGCTTGGCTGCTTGTAATGTCTGCCTGGTTTTGTATTGCAAGTTGTTAACATACTTTAAGAGTAGTAGGTGCTTTGCATAGTGGGATATAATATTTTACTATGTAAACTCAGTCTACTTTAAGACTTCAGTCTTTTAAAAACTGGTCAATTTTTGCATAACATAATGGTTTGGATTTTTAGTTAGGAACAAAATTGGTATAATTTGACCAGCAGTTATAAGTACACTTACAGGTCAGTAACTAGGTTTCTTTCAATTAAACTCTCTGAAAGGTCTCATCTTGTACATGTTCCAAGAACTTTCTTAAAAAATACTAATTCCAGACACAAATCATAAGTTTATTTGGACTTTTGTTTAAAACATATCTGGAAATTATGTTAACTTTTACAAAATAATCAGATTGTAGGGAGCTTGTTTAGAAAGAGGGAAAATAAGTCCACAGCTCCCTTGAGCCCTGAGGGAAAATATCTTACAGCCACACTTCTCATTTCCATGGGAAGGCTGTCCCTAGGTTATAGAGTTCACTTTTGCAAAAAAAGACTGACCATCCTCTTACCCCTCCTGACTGAGACTGTGCCAAAATATGTAAAGATTCCCTGTATCATGGTGATGGATAGAAACAAGAGGAAGAAAAATGTATTTCTGTAGCAGTCAATGTTTAGCCTAGTGGTCAGTGGTGGAAGAATAAAAACTAAGGTCTCAAGGTACAATTCCTATGTAACAAAATATATGTGCTAGGAGCAAATATCAGAATAAAGGTATCTCTGCTCCAGCATAAATAAGATCTTAGCTTATAGAGCCCTGCCTGTCCCTTCTTTATTTTCCACTTCAGCTTTTTTTTACCAAAGTGCAAAGGTGACATATTACTTTGTTATCTTTCTCCACAGACCTTGAACTGAAAGCAAGTAAGCTGATCATGAGGATCCAACTTTGACATATATATTAAAAATCAAAATGATCATAAATCAAAATAAATGTTTCCTTTGTCCTAATACCCGCAAATATTCAGTGTAGCTTAAATTGCAGAGAATTACTGGGTACTGCACCTGAATTTTATTTCCCCAAAGTGGAAGATTTCACCTTTCATTTTAAAGTTTTCCCTTGTGATTGAGTGAACATAGATGACTTTTACACCTTCTGTGGAGGACTCTTCCCCATGACTGGAGAGGAAAGCACCACCCAGTTTTCACATAAAGTGAGAACACTCTCTGTGGAGACATCTTTTATCATTGTCTTTCTGCCACAACATTTTTTCCTGTATTATTTAAGTTCTGACTGTATCAGGTCATCAGCTGTGCAGTCGTTTGTCAGAAAGATGGCTCAAACTAATCAAATACAAAAGATTAGAGCCTCAACATTAGGGAATATCAGTGCAGGAAATCTGCTCAGTGCCACCTGTTCTCCTACAGCTATGCAGCTCTGTAATACACCATTGTCATTGCTGGTAGCGTTGCTAGCCAAAGCCATAAGCTTTGTACTGAATTTGCACTCCCTTAGGATGGAAGTTTGCCAGGCTTACTCTGCCCAAGCTTTTCTGACCTGCCTGCAGGTTTTGTTTTACTTGGTGTCCTGGTTTCACTGGGGGTAGAGCTAATTTTCTTCTTAGCATCTGATAGAGTGCTGTAATTTGGATTCAGTATGAGAATAATGTTGATAACACACTGATGTTTTAGTTGTTAAGTAATGCTTATGCAAAGTCAAGGATTTTTCAGTTTGCCATGCTCTGTCAGCTGAGGAGGTGCACAAGGAGCTGGGAGGGAGCATGACCAGGACAGCTCAACCCAAACTGGCTAAAGGGATATTCCATACCACAGATTATGCCCACCACATAAACTGGGGAGAATTGGCCAGGAAGTTGCTGATCACTGCTTCAGGCAGGGCCAGCGCTCATCAGTGGATAGTGAGCAGCTCTACTGTGAATAACTTGTTTTTGAATTTTACTCCTCTTTCTCCCTCTTCTTTTCATTATCATTATTATTATCATATTTTACTTTATTTCAGATATTAATTAAAATTTATTTCAATTATTGAAATATTCTTATTTCAACCCGTGGGTTTTATGTGAGGTGGGGGAGAAGGAGTAGTGAGAAAGCAGCTGCAAGGTATTTAGTTGTCATCTGAGGCCACACCAAGACACATGTTTTAGCAGCGAGAGCAGTATTTTTAACTGTCTAGTCTCTGTAGATAATTTGTTTCATTTTTGCGGATTTTTGTATGATATCACCATAGCTTTACAAACCTAGCATAATAATGTAACATAGGAAATACAAGCCTGCCATGCAGAGGTCTTAAGTGGCAAAGACAAAGAATATGGTGTAGAGGAGAACAAGCATGGGAAGAAAAAAGGGGCATAGGCTGGCTCTGGAGGTTACACAGCTGTAAACAATTCCTCCCTAGTCCATTAAAGAAATGCAGACCTAGAGATGGCCAAAACTAAGCTTAGCGGTACTTAATACAAAGAAATACTATCTAAAATACATAAAAAGTACCAAGTATGGTAAATGTGATTAGCATGGATCTACAGACCAACAAAGAACAAAGGTGTACATGTTAGCTAAAATATAAAAAGATACCAGTGAGTCCTTGAGTGAAGAAGAAACTATCATCATGAACATCACCCATCAACCCCTCAGTGATGGACTTCAAGTGCTGACAACTCATTGTTAACACCCCCACCAGAATGAAAACCCTGACATGAGGACCAGAGGAGCAGCAGAAAGGTGAGTATGACATCAGGAACAGGATAGAAAAACTAAGTGCATGTATAATAATTTTAACTCTCTTATTATCCCTGCTTTTACTGTAATAGCTACATCTGGAATAACTATTATTCAATTCCTAAATTTCTCATCTCAGAGCCTTTCTGGCTTTTTATATAGCTATGCATATGCCTACCTCAGGTGCATTTTCTCTTTGTCCATGAAGAGATTTTGAGCATAACATCATGGTTTCTGAGAGCTTGATTCTCACTGCAAGCACTGCCATGAGTTGCACTAGTTTACTGGAAAGAAAATCAAGTAAACAAAACAAAACAAAAATCAAAATTATTTCCTACTGCAAAAACAGAAAGTACAAATAAGTACTAAAATTGAGGCACAACTGTCCAACACCGTTGCATTTGCACAGTAAATATTTTATTTCCTCCAGTTTATATAAATCCTTCCACTCTCTTTTCAGTGTATATTTAAGTTTAAAAAATTCTTCAGTAAAACAGTGCCACCTAACAAGATACTTTATTTTGCTGCACCAGAATATCCTTACCCAAAAGGCAGTCCCATAAAATTGTGAGTTTGATACAAAACCACGAGGAACTGAGGTTCTGAGAATTCTTCTGGAAATGTCAAAGACAATGTCGTTGGAAGCACTTTATTCTGGGCCTAACGTTCTAGAAAGGAAAACTCCCCCAAAAGTCCTCTGGTTCCATTTATGTCACAACATGTGTGGCAGGACTGATGGAATGAAACAATCCTTAGACTAGTTTAATCCTGCAGGGCAAACTTTCATTGCTGTGAGCTGCAATCCAAAAGTGATTAGGGTACCAGAAAGACATGCGGTGCCATGCCTAGTTCTCCGTTGGAAACAAGAAGCTTCATTTTAAGCAGCATTCCAGAAATTTTTGAATAAGGCTGATGAAAACCCATGTAGCAGTTAAGTCCAGTGTCAGCCCTAAAACCAGTACGGTAGCCTCAGATTTCTCAGTCCCTGCTTAGGAGAAAAAAAAAATACAAATCACAGCTTTAAAAGAATTCACAGTTGTCGAGAAAAATAAGCCAGCTTATTTTTCTTTTTAGTCTTTGCATCTTCTGTAGTCATTTACATGAACATAGCATGGTGTAAAATCACCCCAAATGCTGAGGAAAAAGAGAATTTTGAATTGTAGCCTCGTTTACTGATTTTGAATAAAACAAAAGTACATGACTGTCTCTGGAAAAGCAGTCAAATGCTTCAAAAGCACACACATATATTCAGATACATAGTGAGGTGCTACCCATAATTTTAAAACTCTAGGGCAGGCTTCAAAGGTGTGCAGGTTCCTCATATAAACAGTAGGGAAATGAAAAAAAAAACTGAACTGGTCCTTCTAAAGAGTGATTGAGAACATTTAAATTAAACCTAGCTGCTGCTTTATTAGTGCACCTTTAATCATGTTTAAAAAGACATATCCCTGTCCTCCATAGAGGACGAGTGTTACTGAGGTACCAGGTGTAGGTATTGTGACAAACTTTGACAGCAGGTACTGAAAATAATTCTCTCATTCTGCCACCATAGTGTAAACAAACATTTCGTTCACTCTGGATGAGAAGAAATTGTAAGTAGCACTTTTTTTGTCCTTTAAGCACACAAGATGGACATGGAAAATGCTTATATATTCCCACCTGATATTATACAATGAACATTTAGCTGTTTCAAGGAGTGGAAGTGTATTATTTCCTTTGGACGATGGCTTACAACATAAAGGTTTTTGCATAAAAGGCAATTTTAATTTCTGTTTTCCTATTTAATATAATGGCAAGAGATGTTCCTTTTTACCATGAAAAATAATTCCAGCAATATTTTTTGTGCTAATGAGCCTATATTTTCAGAACTATATTTGCATGTACTCAACCACTTGTATCACTTATCATTTAGAAAATTTATGGTTTTATATTTTTTCCTCATAAATCAATTCCTTCTACCCACTGTACCAGCCTTTTCTACCTATTTCTTTTCTTTTCACCCATCTTAATATAAGTCAGGTTTTTTTCTTCTATCATGGCACGTCCATCAGTCTACCTTTTGCTCAAAACCCCATGTTGCTATGAGCATTTTGGATTCCTCCCCATTTGGTTTTCTCATATAAAGAAAAGTTGGCTGCCTGTAAAAGGCAGGAGGGTCTGTAGAAGGCAGGAGGACCTGTAAGCTGGAGTAAACTACACATGGTGGAATATCTGGTTACAGTCAATGTTTCTCATAACCTTTTACAGATCACACGGTATCTATCTAATCAGATGAAATCCTTTCAGTGAAGTAAAACAAAGTGCAGGAATCAGCCTTGGCTGTAACATTCACTTTAAGCCAGCTCCCCTTACTTCAGCTACCTTGATGTGCATGATCACAATACATTCAGGTCTCCTGCTCTGCTTTTTGCATAGTTAACACAGTCTTTCCCCCTCCATCCTGTCCTACTGATACAGGCTACGTTTAATTTTGCTTTCTTATGAACACTATTCATAAAGAGATGCCCATGCCACTCAGCTAAGTAGTAATATGTAACAAATAAGGTACATCAGGACTGCAATATACTGTAGAGGGTACCAGATGGACAGCACATCAGGAATTACATTTAAGGATAGTACAGAAAAATCCTACATTCCCAGAGATACTTTCTTATATTATTACTAGTGTCAGAATAGCCAGAATATTAATTTAGCCTTCGTTTCCATCATTCCATCATTATGTTATGGATGATCAATTGATTGCAGTACGATACTTCATGAAATAATGCAGATTCATTTAAAGCAATATGGGGAGATTGCTGACAAAATTATTTCCAACACAAGATAGGAATATTCCTCCTCCTGCTACTATTATTTGCTTTTTTTAAAAAAAATCCCATTCCCTTATCAGCTCAGAGTTTCACATGACTGAAATTAGCAGCATTAATCTTCTCTTCTGCAATAAAAATGTGTATAAAAATTACACAGCAATACCTGTAATACCATCCATTTTCCAATTCAAATGCTAAACTAGACTCTAACACCGCTGCTTGGACACATTACTCTAGCATGGTAAATTTGTCACTATAGGAAGAAAAATGCTTTTCTTTTGTTCCTTGACTCCTTTTTAAGTTAGCTGAAGATCATGTTATTTCTTCCCGTTTTAAACACTGGGGGAAAAAGGGAAATGTAGGGTACAGGGAAATCAACAGTTCTCCTTTTTTCTAAAGGGTGCATTAAAAGATTAGCAGCACACAGGAGGAATAGCATGATGCTGTAAAATAGCCCTGCATCCTGTATTTCAAAACGAAAAAGATTAATACAAATTCATTCTATTAGGTTAGCTTTCTCAGATACCAGCAGCTAGGATTTGCATAAAGTAGAAATTCACTTTTGCTTTGCCATATTATGACATTCTGTGCCTAACAAAGGCTGCCCACGTTTTGCAGGTCTTTTTGCCCTTCAAGTAAACTGCAATAAGCAATGGGAAGATGCGTACAAGAGCCCCGCAGTAAAATACAGCTCCTCCTGAGACAGGAGGAGATTGCCATCTGCTGGGCTCTGGCCTCTACACGAAGTCAGGCAAAGGGTATTGAGTGAGGATCTCTGCAGTGACTTTTTTCAAACAAATAATATTTTTCTTCTCCCTGTTCTTCATGAGTATATATTTGCATAAATAAGCATGTATTTGAAAAGAAAGCCAGGCTATGTGGTCACCTGCTCCAGTCTAGCTGTGCAGGATGCTGATGTGATAGATGGCACGTAGCATCCATTTGATGTAAATTTCTGCCATTTCAAAGATAAGACTAAATGGCAGTGGTATAACAGTACAGAGATTATAGGTACAGAGATTCTGATACACGTATGGACCACATCATACCACTCTGCCGAAACGAGATTCTTCTGAATGGCAAAAGAGCGCTGTTGTGTCAGTTGTTGTGGCAGAATATAATCAGCCCTGCCACCCCAGCTGCCAGGTAACCTCCTGTTCTTGTGCAGTGATGCATTAAAACACCCATGACATCATGCATAACATATTCCTGCTCGAGCTCACCTCTCTTTTGGGCATCATGTCTGTCTTGCAGTGCTGTCAGGAAGGCACAGATGCCCAGTCCCTGTCTAGTTAAATTGCCCATGTAAATTCGGATGATGCTAAAATACCGCACTGCAAACAGGAGTAGCTGACACAGACACACTCCATCTCACCAGCCACTGACCTCTCATGGGGTAGGCAGAGAGTACAGCAGCTCTTCAGCTGGCATGACAATGGGCCATTGTCCTGGGAGAGAAGTGCCCAGCAGTGCTGCGGTCCTGCCTTGCTCCCGGCAGAGCTGCACACAGGCTGCACCAACATGCAGACACGCACATGCTGCCCTGTGCTAATGCAGCCACTTCAGTTTTCTAGTCCAATAGAAAAAAGTCAAACGGCTTTTAAACCAGAATATTGGAGAAGCATAGGTATAGAAAATGCAGAAACATGAAAGAAATATTCTGCATGAGAATCTAAGGAAGCAGGGCAAATGAATACCTGGACACAGCACTTGACCATATTCTGCAGCACTACCAATAAAAGCATGAATCTGGAAATAGCAAACAGGACTAACACATCACTCCAATGTGTCCAAGAGCTTAACTCAGCACCCCTGCAATCCAGCATGCTTTCCTGGTTGTCTGTGATCTCGATAAAGAAGCTGCTGGGCAGAAAAACAGGCTGAGAGAACTGAAAACCAAAAATGATTTCTTGACCATTCTGGTAGTTTAGATGTTAGGCAGTTAATCACTAAATGCAGAACTCTCTGCATTACATTTCAGTTTAATAGGAACATAAGCCTAAGGCAGCATCAATACTCCTCCATCTGTAAATGATGTGTGCATCTGTGTAGCTGGAATTTCTGGTTTGGAATTTTTTTCTATCGAGATCAGTACCTTTTGAGAGAGCAGACTCTGAGAAAATAGGCATTTCCATGCAAATGTTAAAGGAAATATTTCACTCATATGAAAAATTGCTTTAAGCAATTATTTTCCTTGTTTTTCAGCCACTGAGGAAAAAATGCAAGCAGTTGAAATCCTGTTTTGAATGAAATTTAAATCCAGCTTCTAAGATAGCTATGTTGCCTTCTCTTCCCTAATATATTGTTCAAAATTCTTAATGCTACAATGCACCAGAATTCATGTTTGCAGTCATTTCTCTATAAGTATTCCATCTCTTTCCTAATCAGTATGCTGGATGACTGCATATTTAGTACAGATCCCTTACACTGATTCCTTTCTCCCAGATGAATTGTTTAACATTTTTCTACATTAAACTGCATTTTCTACCTGATAGTTCACTTAAACGATCTAAAATCTTCTGCATTCTGGTTTGTTTTTTATCACCTGTTATATTTTTTTAGAAGATAAAGAAAAAAATAGACAAAAAGTATAGGAAAAAAAGTATGGAAAAAATATCAATAAATCTAATAACAGCAACAATATATATTACAAAATTTAGCTGTTTCCAACAGCTTCTGTTTCTTATCCATCCTTTTCCCTAGAATAAGGTCACAGTGCTGTTTTTCGTTAGAAACTGAAATGAATAGTTTGAATTAAATTGTCCGTAATAATATCACAGACAATTCTAAAATAATGTAGTCAGGCACAAATTAAGTGAATGAATTTATATCTCATGGGTTTGTAAACATGCATTTACAATCTAAAATGAAAAAGTAAGATCATCAAGGATCCATCTTTATGTAAATAATTTTTAATTTTGGAATTTGTTTAGAAGAGCAACATGGCATTATTTTAAAATGTACATCTGACCAGTATTTGTATGTTATAGTAACATTATAATATAGCAATACCTTTATGATGAATCTGATGCAAACAGAATAATAAGTCCTCCCTGATCCCAAATGTAGTATATCTAAAACATGCTTTCACACTTTATTCTAGAGAAAAGCAATTTATATTGAAGTGCCTATTACCTGATTACGCTGAGATTTTATTAACCCATCCAATGCCCTGTTCCTCTATCTCACTTTCAGTTGAGCAGTGCAAGTCCTGTTTCTACTACCCTCTCACTTTGTAATAATAAGGAAGCTTTCTTTTACTTAGGATTCATTAAGGAGTAGAAACAGAAAATTCTGTCTACAACAGTCACACCACAAATTAAGTATTAAATTCCCTTATGGAAGATGTATAGCTCCACCAACCAGACCAAGACCTCTGCAGCCCTGTTTTCAAATGGCCTTTCAAATTTTTGTTCATCGAGTTGTGTTGCAGCTTTTTTCAATGTAGATGACATTCACTTCTTGCACCAAAGGGCTCTTTGGCCTTCTTAAGATTTAATACAAGTATTACATGAGCGCTATCGTGGCCTTCTCCGCATGCTGAAACGGCCTGTAGCATGTTTCAATGACCCAATTGCCTTCACTCCTTTACAAAGGCATCTGGTTCTCTTTGAATCTTGCTGGTTTGATTTCTTATCACAAAGCCTTCCCCATGAACATGTCATCATTGGCAAGTGTTGCAGGATGGAAAATGTTGTAATTTTTTATAATTATACTCCCTGCTTTAGCCAGAATGGCATTTATATAAACCCCTCCTGCTAGACTTTATCCTGTCTTTCCAGAGTTCTTAGATCTATAGGCTGAATCAGCCTGAATATGTGTGTCCTGCATGTTCCCTTTCCTCCCACGCAGCCCTGTAGAAAGATCGGGGTACGGATCCCTACTGTCTCTGTGCTCACTGTAACCAGAGGAGACCCCACTGTGCTCAAAGTCCAACCACACACACCCCTCCTTCACACAGCAGTGCAGTAGCTGAGCAGTTTGCAGGCTACTGCATTTTTCAGTTTGTGCTAGTTCACAGAGACATTACTGGATGTGTCTCTCTGTCCATAGTGAGGCTTGTTTGAGATGTTATCTATTGATCTATACTGAAACCTCTGTTACTGCAGCATCTCAACCTTTGCTGATTTTATCCCCACACTTCTCTAAGACTGGAAGAGTGACGGGAAGAGTGTAGGCACAAAGAGTGAAATAATTGTGCTGTCACAAAGAGGTCTCAGTCAGAACAAGGCAGAGTTTCAGATGTCCAGCATTTAAAACCAGCATTCACGTCACTTTATCCTATTTCTCAGCACGGTTTTCAGCACAAATCACAGAGTTCTACAAAGGACGCATAAGGATTAGAAAAACAGAGGGAAATACATGCCTCTGTGTGAATGTCATGGAGATTAGGTGCTGACTTGCATCTGAAGGACAGAATTTCAGCTAGTGTAAACTGGCCTGATATTATTATTGACATCAGTGAAGCCGCATTATTTACACCAGCTTAGGAGCGAGTTCAGAAGATCCAACCACTGAACATTTCCAGCCAGATAAAAAGGGGACTGCCAGGACACTGGTTTATGGCTTAAAAATAGTGAGCAGCATACCACAAGGATCTAGGTAGTGATTTGTTAAGCTATGAGGGCAAGACTTAGAGGCAAAACTGGGCTGAAAACCATTTGCATCCAAAGACTGCTGTCATACCAAATGAGCTACCTAGCAACACAAACAGACTCCCCAGTGCTAATGAATTTAAACACAGCATGGATGCATTACCACCTATGGCTCCTTCCTTCCAAATCACCCAGATGAGCTGCAACTCAATAAAATGAAGTTAGCAAACTTTTCTGAATCTGAATCTGAAGCTGCATTCAATGTTCAGATTTTTATCATTTTATCCCTGAAGTTCATTGCAAACTGTGCCTACTGACACACAATTTCTTTCTCTCAGAACAGGATCCTCCTGTCAGTCTTTTTACCTCACTCCTGCTCTGCTCTGAAAAATCAGCTTTGACATGCAGCAGCATGTTGGTGGAAAGAGAGAAAAAGAAGGAGACCTAACGAGAAATCATTTCCCTTTTGACCTGAGACTGTAAATCTTAGGAAGCATTCTGGCACTGTGTAAGGTTAATACTACAACAAATAGCATATCACAGCAGCAAATATAAAGCACTATCTTTTTGTCTGTCTGTGCACTGAGTGGGCTGAGTTTTTCTTTCATATTTCATTTACACCTTGCTGAGTGATGCCATAGAAATGGCAGAAGTTTCATCTCCTCCCACTTCTGCAGCAGCACAATATGTGTAAGAGCAACAGCTCCCACACTGAGCACTGGGAGCTTGAGCCGGATGCTGATCACAGGTTCATTTCTATTTTTCCTACATGACATTCTCAGATGCTAGAAGATGTCTCTTATTTTCTTATTAAAGCTTGTTGCAGAAATAACGTCTGAGTGAAAAACTACCTGAGAACTTTAATCATGTAAACTAAAAACACTGAGACTTTCCTCAGAAGTTCTTCATAAGGAAAAACGGGAGACCAAAGCAAAATAAAATCTCTTTAGGGAAAAATGAAATGAAGAGGACAAGCATTTGGATATAAGATAGAGAGTCTCAAGCAAGTAGAAAGGGGTAATGTTGCATATTCTTTATTTATAAATATATCAGAAACTTTCCAGAGGACTAGCAGAAAATTCATGCTAAACAAGGTCAGCCAGTATCATTCAGAAAAAGAAAACATAGAGGACTTCAGTCATGAGCAAACCCAGGAGTTCTGCAAGGTGCTCAAGGCCATCACTTTGGTTATAGTTTCAAAGCTAGATGATAAATCAGAGTTATTGAAAGGTCAGTGCTCTTAAGCCAAACTGTACTTCAGTCTGAAATCTTCAGAAAGCAAGCAAAATGGCCTATGAGTTTAGTAATGAGCTCAAAACCTTTTTCATTCAATAGAATCAGTTTGAAATTTGTTAATGTTGGAAGAGTAGAGATAATTCTACCAGATCCAAGTTGTTCCAGATTTACCCAAAGTCTGGTTTGTCCATCAGTATAGAAGCATTTCTCACAAGTTGCCAGAGAAAACTTCATTAAGTAACCCTCCACAAGCAGTTTCACTGAAGTGACCAAGAGCTGAAGCTACATGTTATTTGAATAACTTACTCACATATCATGTCCATGCGAAATATTTTTCAGCAAACCCCTCACACTACCACTCTACTGTAGCACTGAAATTGACCCTCATTTCAAACATATGTGTCAGTGATCTTTGTCTGTGGTGAGCAGGAGGGATGACATACCTGCCTGTACATTACAGTGAAATGGTGTTTGTAGAGAGAAGTAGTAGAGATAGAAGCTCTATGAACATTTGGGGTATTCAAAAAATATCACTCTCTCAAATACAATGATAATGAAAAACTCAATGTCTGCATGAGCAATTATCTATATAAAAATTATTCTCTAGGCAAAATGTTTACACTTTAGTTAGATATATTTTTCTCTTTTAAACTTTGGTTTAGTCTAAATTAAATTTAAAATAGTTTTAAATAGTTTTTAAACCTCCCTCAAATTTCCTTAATTATAGAATTGCAGGTTTTTTGACTATTAAAAGTTTTGTTTTCTAACAACTCCTTATATTGGGAAGTTTATCAACACTGAATCTGGGCATTAAGGTCTGGTTTCAATAAATAGTAATTAAAGAGAAAAAAAGTCAGCCATTTGTCAGAATATTACCAGCTCAGTTTAGATATTAACCACATAAACAAATTTTCTTACTCTTCCAAATTATGACTGAAGTAAGTTTCCAAGCTATTGCAAAGTACTGTATTTAATAAATAACAGAAGAAGGTTGAGAGGTCTTTTTCCCAGTCAAATATACTGCAGATTTAGTAGTCTCACATACTACAGGAGCCCTAAACTTAGTTTTCAGAAAATGCCATTCTAAAGATTAATGACTCCATTACATTGGTATCACGATCTTTTTCTGAATATAACCACAAAGTTTGTCAGTAGCATTCTGTCTTGCGGAGTTTCAGGGCCTTAACATGCACAGCAATACTCCACTCTCAGCATGCTGCAGGGGCAGCCACATTTGTTTCATATCTGCAGTGAGAGGTATCTCACAGATCGCATAGCTGTGTTCCAAAAAAAAAGCCCAAGAGCTACTCTGATAGACAGACCTTGAGTCTCGCCTGTAAAAGAGCACTGCTGCACTTCAAGACACATGCATGGCAATACCCTGAAACTTGACTTGCCTAAATCAAAGCCAGATTGCTGACAAATCTGGCACAGAACCAACAGAAGTACATTGCATATTAGTAGAACTTAGAGAGACTGATATGTCTTGAGTCTAGATGTAATGTAATTCTAAAGTCTAAAAAGAGTCATCAGAATTCCCATTGCAAAGATCAGAGAAGTTCTATTGCTACATACCCTGTGGATTTGAAAGCAGAAGTTGCTACTCAGGACTTCACCTCCGGAAAAGCTAAGGATTCCTCATCAACCGAGAATTGTCCTAAAAAATCCCACCCAGAATGGCTCTCACTTGAGCACACAGAATAGCTGACAACTAAAGAAACAACTACCATGTAAGAGCAATTGGCAGCTGGTCGTGTTCCCACTAGCAGAACAGACTGGGAAAGAAATTGCACATGACAGGGAGGTGGGAACTAGATGATCTTTAATGTCCCTTCCAATACAAACCATTCTATGATTCTGTAAAGAATTCAAGGACATCTCAGGTGAAGAGGCTGGCAAAGACAGTAAACTTAAGTCACTAAGTCAACCAAACCAGAAGAACACATGTAAAGAAGAAAAGGGAAAAATATCTGTGGAAAACACCATCAAACATTTAAATGGTTAACCAATGTGGAAAATCACTGGTATACCCCTATCTTTCATTGGTCTTCATGGAAATATTGATCACAGCAAGCCTTTTGGAGTTTGATATTTTTAGGCAGAGAGAGTTGACAAAAGCTTTGGAAATAGCAGCTTAAGGACCATGAATTAGATGTACTGAACACAAATTCCTTTAATGATCTTTAATGTCCCTTCCAATACTCAAATGCTCAGTTGAAAGGCCAGGGTTCTAGGCTATTGAATTCACACAAAAAATTGAAAGTGAACATACCAAAGTTGCTTCTGACTTTCAAATGCTCCAATCTAGACATTTCTGCACTACTACAAAAGCACTTGGAAAGGTATTAGCTGATATTCCTGATGTTCCAAGATGTAAGATCTTCCAGAATTCTTCTAATTTCAACATGAGATAAATGGGAACACGGAGGATAATTTACCTTACAACACACATTAATGTAAACAACCACCAAATTAATTTTGTAGTCAAGGTGGCAGGGAAGAATGCTGCAAAGTCACTGAAGGACCAATACAATTTGAGAAATGAAAAGCAAATACCTCAAGTAAGAGAGAACAGTTGAAATAAAAATAATCCCAACATGTGAGGTTTGACGTGAGTTCCAACATTTGGATTTCTGATTTATTCCGCTTGTAAGTCCTTTTGGTCTTCCTATGTGTTTTCAGCTTCTACAGCATAAATGATCCATAACCAATTCAAAGTAAAACTAAAAAGCAGAGGTAGAAAAACTCTGCTTAACTCCATTTCATTTTGGGAGCATGAGAAATAACCAATTTTCATGTGTTCTTTCCTAAAATAAGCTCAGTGACTAAGGCAAGGAATACATTGTAAATGGGCTGAAATGCAACTATCCTTCATAATGATACCAATGTTCTTCCTGTGGACTCAAAATCCATTGAAAATGTCACAGAAAAATAAGTAATTGCATGGAAAGGCTGAAATGCAACAATAGTATCTAAGAATATAGATGGTCTGTACTTTCAAAGAATGTTGCTGTTTACAGATTCTTCCATGTCTGCTGTCTTGCATTTGTGACTTTCTCATATCCCTAATGTTTATAAGCATGAAAACGAAAGAAATATATAGCACTGGAAACATCAGTTATATGATTGCATGTACAGTTGACTTAAAAAATAAAACCTTGACAGAGACAGACAATTTCCCATTAAAATCTTCAATTTATTTGAAAGCCATTTCTATCATCAATAAAAACAAAATTTCAGGATGTTGTGAACAGCAAGTTTTGTCGTAGCTAATCATCACCTCTTCCCACACCCAGGAACAGCCACAGCAATGGATGGCAATGAGATCTGAAGTTATGATGTTACCATCTGTGCCAGAAAAAATTGTTTAGTAATGTATAAGCCAGAAGTGAGATGGTTGTGAATTACTTGCAGGCTTATAATTTCTCTGTAATATTTTACAATTTTGAAAATAAAACCATGCAGTTAGAAAAAGTTATACACATGCCGGCTGAATGGCACAGACACACAAAGATAGTTCTTGTTTCTCCCGTGTTATCCTGTTAATACATTTGAAGTCAGAAAATATACAGAGTAACAACATTATAAAAATAAGCATTAAGACCTGCATTGTATTTACAAAAGAATAGCATGTCCACAGTTTTTGCAAATCAGTTATTTTTCTTATAGGAAAAAGTGTCTTTTCCTATATAATGCATTCTTTTACCTTAAAATAGATAGTCTCTATTTCCGTGGCATAAATGACTGCAAAACACAATTATATCTCTGTACTACAACTTTAAGGTCACTGGCATCAAATGTTTCTTCCATATTCCTAGCAGTAATTTTCTGAAAGCTGTTACTAAAATGAGAACAATTATATACAGTTTTATAGCATGTGGATGCAAGAGAACTGCTTATCAGTGTCTAGACACTGTCTTCCACAAAATTCATGGGCCTACGTGTTGCCTCTGAATGCTGCATCTAGCCTTGGGATCTTTGATTTAACTGACAGAGGTGCATAATCTCAACCATTGGTTAGCTTTCTCGCAGCTGAACAGGTCTTCAGATATATGTGCCAAAACTATTCCAGCTGAGGGAGCAAATTCAGTTCATTACATTTCCTCCAGATCTGGATGTTTTAAGTGGCAGCTTAGTAAGGACAGAAACTCTAAGGATAAAGGCCCAACTTTACTCCTCTTGCTAGATCCAGAACTCTTTTTTCTTTTTTTTTTTTTTTTTTGTTTCAGAGGCCACTGATGTCACAAATGTTTGAGTGCAGGCTTACATTTCTGAGAGCTATGTTTATAAGAATCTAAAATGGAGTTTAGCCCATAATATTTACCTTCTCTTCTTGGAACAAACGTTAGGCTGGATAAATAACACTTTGTAGTAATACACTCAATCAAGTATAAAAAAGTAAATGCTGCTATATGGAAGAGCCATGTAGTGGGAAACGACAAGGTACTTTGTTCTATGACAGATTATAACTCTGAAGACTGTAAAGGTTTATTTTTTTTTCCTTGCTTAGGTTCATATTTCAAAAACATAAACTCACTTAGGATTCTGTGCATAAAAGCAAATTTTTACATGATTATGCTTACATCAAAATATAATTAACATCAAACACTCCCACTGTCAGATATTGAAGTGCTTAAGATTAGTAGTTAAATAGAAACCCAGAAAAGTCTTCCTTACTGAAACAGTGATTTTTCATTAACTCTAAGAAAACGTGATTGAGTAAATAAAATTTCACTTGTAACACAAAGGCTTGATCTTCACTATTGAAGCCTGAAATAATATCAACAGCAGATTAAGTTTCTCACCAGGTGACAAGGCTGATGGTTAAACTTCTTTTGGGTTTGGTTAAGACTTCCACTGCTGGTATGCAACAAGCATGCTCCAACAGTGGTACAGATGCATGAAATGAAATGCTTCCAGTTCATTTAGTCCTTTGTCTCAGAGAGGAGAGACCCCTTCCCAGCAGTAGGTGCAACCTTACACAATTTTCTTCCAGGGCAGCAGTCCCAGCACACATTTCAGCCGAGGGCACCAGTGGGTGGGTGACCTGACCTCCCTCCACTGTCTCCCCTTGCAGACATAGCCTGGTGTTAAGAATGAGCCAGGTGGCACACAGGGGAATGATTTCTCAGGGGGCAGGATAGCTCATTATCTGCTCTTGCAAACAAGGCTGAAGGCTGCTTGTGGTGAAAGCAGCTGGGAACTGGCTCTGTCCTGGAACTCTACCACAACATCAAAAGTGATGTACAGAGAGGCCATCCAGCTGCAGCTCCTGCTCCCGCTGCAGGGCCTGAGGCAACTGAGGTGACTATTCTGATGCACTCACCTCATATTAGGAGCCCTGTTCCCTGCATTGCTCCAGGGCACTCAAAAGAATCTGAAGGGGAATGAAGAGAGAATGAGAATCTGAACAGCAAGGCCCAAGACTGAACACACAGGGGATCTGAGCAAAAAGCTTTTCATATAAACATTCTAACATCAACTCAATAGACAGGTACCACTTCTTCACAAGCCTGATGGGGATCTGATTATTGTTGATAACCCCATCTCTGGGGCATCAGACAGCAGGCTTCTTGACATCCCTGCAAATTACCACTTGTCGACTGTAGTCCTTGGGGAATCATTTTGTCTCCATCCCGCAAGCCAGGGTACAGCTCAAGCCTTTAGAATTTGTGACTTCTGAATTCAGGAATTCTTGTTCCAGCAATTACAGATTACATATTATCCTATTATTTGTAAAAAAAATACTCTTGCTGCGGCATGGTTCTGATTTCCTTCCAAAACCTTTCCCTACTTCCATAAGTTTTCCATAATGCACATGCACTCATAAAAAAAAAAAGAGCACATTTAAAAATTAAAATTTTAAAAATGTGTGAAATAAATTCAGCTCTACCAAATTTCCTGTACTCTGTTGCCAGTTCAACAACTAACACTCAGTCCCCTCATTAGTGGTGGACCCAAGGTAGTATAGGCCTCCCATTATAAGCAGAGCCTTGAAATAAATGTTTATCATGCAAAGAGAGAAAATAAATTACTTTAAAATGTTTCTCACTAGTCAGGCTCAGTGTGTCATCAAACCCTCATAAAAATGGATGTTTCTACACAATTACTTGTACTCTGAACTCAACTGCTTCATCTAATAATTGATGCCTCCTACTCACACACGTTTGCTGAAGTTCTTTAGCCTCTTCTGCTAGGAAGATTGTAAAAACTACATGTGTGGGTATGTAGGAGTAGGCATATACATATACATTCAGAACAAGAATGTTTATTCAGAATACATTATTTGGCTCTAAAGGAAATTAATTAGGATGGATAATTCATAATTCAAATACCTCTAGAACCCCTGATGAAAACAATATCAGAGGTAATACATGTGATTGCAATGCCTTTTTTCAAGCATTGTTTCTCAAAACTCATACAGACTGCTTAGCCAGAAAAGAACAAAATGTCTCATCCAGATTGCACTTAATTCTTTTCACTCCAAAGGCTCATATGATAAAAAACAATGGTTTTATTTTCCAAGGAGCTCCACAGACAACTACTTTAATCTCTTAATTTTGGAAAGCCACATCTTCTAAAAAATCCTGAATCTGGACATATGAGGGAAGAGAAGGGGATTTCATAATAAAAATTGAGTTTCTCTATATTCATCCTTGACATGACTTTCATTTACACCAGTACACTGACTTTCATTGAGACTTTTCTCCCTCTGAACTCAGGTACTGAAGCATTATATAAGCACTCACCACATTTCCAGAGGATGAGTAAACAGCTTGGTTGTACACACAGACCTTTTTAAAAAGAGCTGGAATGGCCAAATAAAATTATTAAATTTTTGTTCCATAAGTTTCACTTTCAAGGAGCACAATTAGTTAACAACCACCGTTAAGGCAAATGCATAAATCTAATTATTTCAATTTAGTTTTGTCCATTTATCTTATCTATATTACTGAACATTTTAACAATGTGAAAACAGCAAGTGTGCCCGGTGTTGTGTAAATACTGTGCAGACACAATAAACAGCAGCCAGGCTCTGCCCTGAACGATGTCTGTGCTCCGCGACAGACACGGCAGACAATAGGCAGAACCAATGCAGGTGCCCGAGGTGAGGAAGTGGTGCTGGAAGGTTAAATTTCCCGATACAGGAATGCTGCTTTAGGCTCTGAACTCGGCCCCCCCGTCCTCACTGATGGCTACCAAGCTGTTTTCACTGGGGATGTGTGTCCGCGGGCCGGCAGAGCGCGGTGTAGCAGAGCGCTCACTCTAAAGCCGTGGCAAGTTTGCTGCTGCGCGGGGTGAATCCCCGGCCCCGGCAGGAGGCTGACGAGGCCGCGGTCCCCTCGCGGCCGGGCTCAGGCGCTGCCGCAGTCGCCGCCTGACGCCGGCTCCGGCGCTGAGATGTCGGCACGGTTAGAGCGGTACCTGTGGAGCAAAGCTGTCAGGGCTCGCCGTTTCCCCGACAGCCGCCACGAGGCGTAGGGAGCGAGGCCGGCTGCACTCGGCAGG
>VXBQ01008648.1:869159-887215 GCA_013400175.1 Phainopepla nitens | reverse complement strand
AAAAAAAAAAAGGAAATAAAAACTGAGCACATGCTACTGGGCTAGGAGTCCTGCAGTTTGACCCCTTCTTCAGAACACCAGATGAGGCTAAAATTGAGCAACTAGAGTTTCAGTAAGTCCAGACTCACCATGAGCATTTTCTCCAATCTGAGATAAAAAGCAGAATGGTAGACCATGTTCTGAAGAGTATCAGTTATGTTGTTCTAGATGCTGGAGTCAGTCAGTTGTAGTTCCAGAGAGGTATTTCTTTGTTTCATGCAGAATTTCTTGGCACAGACAGTAAGATGGCAGGGATAAGTGTGTTTGTTTTTTCATTAGAGTTTGTGATCTTGGAATCATAGTATCACAAAAATGAATCTATCACCAGCACTAACTGAGACTCAGTTTAAATGTTCCTAAAGCAAACCTTAGTCTCAGCTTTCCACAAAGTTTTCAAGAACTTGAGATTTATCCCAGATGACCAGAAGTTCTTTAACAGGAAACATATAAGGAAGTTGCCTCTTACTCATGAACAGAAATGGAATTTGACTCCCCAGCTTGCTGGAGTTGAAATGAAGAGATTTCTATGTCATAGTGGTTTAAGCCTACTAAATATAGGATGTAACCATTCTGTATAGCAGATGTTATATCAATAGGCAAGCTGCATGACAGAAGGTTTGAGTCACTTGGAGGGTAAAGATCTAATTGCAGTTGGTTGTGCTATAGATATTTAAAAAAAAAAAAAATAATAAGAATGGTAAAACCAGAAAGGCAGATGAGCAGAAGGGAGGGAATATATCACAACATATATCAGTGAAACTGGGCATTTTACTGGGCTACAGTGGAAACAATATTTTAATGACAGTACTGTGCGACAGGGAACAGACAGCTGCTGAGTTCCCTTGAAACCTATTCTGTAATAAAGAGCTTAGAAAACTAAACATTAACAATTGAAATAAATTGGTCAAAGGAATGCAGGGTATTTACTATGGTTCAGTGTTTTCTGAGGCACTTCAGTTTAACTTGGCAATTCTAAGTAGGAAAGTAAAATCAATTCTGAGATAACTGACTTAGTGGTAGGAGTAGATAGGATGTGAGGAAACAAAAGTATCTAGTTAAAGCTATTATGAGATTATAGCCTTCAACTATTGAACTAGTGTCCATTCTCTGATAGAGAAAAAGTACTAAGCACAAGGTCAGATAAGAGTAAAGGAGGAAGAAGATGCAAGGAAGAATGCCTACTGAAGATGTCACAACATCAGTGACTACACCTGAGAGATGAAAAAGCTAGCAGGGGAACAAGGGTGTTGTTCTAAAACAAGGGTGTTTCTAAGTGCTAAGAAAAGCACTAAATTCAGAGAGCGGTGGTAAGCATCCTGTGGAGATTTTAGCAAAAGTACAGAAAATAAGCCTGCCTGTAACTCGTCTGTTGTTGTCTACCTGCTTAATCTTTCCCCAAAGAACTCCATTTATTAACTCATAATAAGTTATGAAGTCTTTATTCCCGCTCTTGGCACATCTTATATAGTAAATTAGTTAGAGCTATCTTTGGTTACAAATAAAGTTGCAGCTCTCATGTTCAAATCAGGTTTCTGATTTGAAATGTGAGTCCAAATTAACAAGATCAGAGTTAGGGAAAATTAAAGCAACATTTCCAGTGTTATTTAAATGTAAAAATATACATTATTAAAACATCAATGTATGTACACAGCAATGAGAGAAAACAGAAGGCACAAAATTTTGCCAGTCTAAAACACAGAGATGGCATCACTGGAAGATGAATGGTGCCTAAATGAAGATTAAAAAGCCAGAGAATCTGATACCAAAAGTTCATCTAGAATTAAACAACACATATAATCCAAGGAGATAAAAATCTAAATGTGAATTTAAAATCAATCATTCTTTTACAATAATCTCTGCAGAGATCTTTAGATAGGAAATCTAATAATGGAAAAATATTTCGGCTTCTTATAAGGCAATCAAGATGAATAAGTCAGCTGTTTATATAGTGTTAAGAGAATCTTAGCATTTCTGGTAAAAGCATAGGGGGTTTTAGGTTATTTTATTCCTGCATCATCAGCAAGAATCAGAACATAGAATAATAGAATGCCTTAGGTTGGAAAGTACCTTAAAAATAATCTAATTTTGACCCCTATGACAGGGGCAGGGATACCTTCATCCAGAGCAGGTTGCTCACAGCTCCATCCAACCTGGCCTTAAACGCTCCCAGAGATGAGACAGCCAGAACTTCTCTGGACAACCTCTTCCAGTGCCTCACCACCAAGAACTTCCCCCTAATATCTAACCTAAACCTACTGTCTTTCAGTTTGAAGCCATTCCTCCTTGTCCTGTCACTCCAGACCCATGCAAAAAGCCCCTCTCTATTTTTTGTGGAGGCTCTCTTCAGGTACTCTGAGGCTGCAAATAGGTCACTCCAAAGCCTTCTTTTCTGCAGGCTGAACAATCCCAACTCTCTCAGCCTTTCCTCATAGGAGAGGTTCTCCATCCCTCTGACCATCTTTGTGGCCTTCCTCTGGACTCACTGCAGCAGGTCCATGTCCTTCCTGTGCTGGCACCCCAGGGCTGCTGCAGCACTGCAGGTGGGGTCTCAGCAGAGCAGAGCAGAGGGGCAGAATCCCCTCCCTGGCCCTGCTGCCCACGCTGCTCTGGATGCAGCCCAGGACACCCTGGGCTCTCTGGGCTGGCAGTGCCCATGGCTGGCTCAGTCCAGCCTCTCACCCAGCAGCACCCCCAGGTCCCTCTGGGCAGGGCTGCTCTGCATCTGTTCATGCCCAGCCTGTGCTGATACTGGGGGTGCCCCACCCAGCTGCAGCACGAGCACCTGGTCTTGTTAAACCTCATGAGAATCCCATATTTCCTTATTTATCCTTGCTTTTAAAAAACCTGGCAATTCTACTTTTCCACCTATTTTACTTCCACCTTATGCTAGATATGCATGACAGATTTTTTTTTTCATTGACATATCTATTCAAAATTTTGATTACGTGTCCAGGCACTCACACTTTCTCTGATGATTCAGCCTCTCTATACTGATGACTTCCTTTTACTGATGCTGCTGTAAAATAATCCAAAAATCCAAAATAATCCAAATAAGCCAAAAATCCACGCTCAAATAAATTCAAAAATTTACACCTGTTCAATAAATGTAAAAATAGTACCTATCCCAAAAGACAATTCCTTTGACTTTGTCATTGTTTTTGTTCTGCATTCTTTGATAATTTGTAAAGGGTCACTATTTAAACAGTACCCTTATGTGCTGTTCAGAAAATGCTATGTTCAGGATATTCTAATGTTTCGCATTTAATAGAATTCAAGACAGTTCATAGAAGTAATGGAAAGGAAAGTAGGGATTGGTGAAGGAAAGAAGTCAGCAGTGAAAACCTTAGACTGCCAAAGGGCAAAGGTTACTTCCCACTGAAAACCTCCCTTCCTGATCTGGCATGTACCTGCAGAAGCCAAAAGTAATAAATAAATAAAAATTTATTATTAATGAGGCCTCCATGAGAGAATGATACTTTCAGGCATTAAGAAATTAGCCAGCATAGGAGAAGAGCTTTAAGTGATCTCAACAAAGCGAGTCTCAGCTCGATTCAGCTGCATTATCTCTTCCCAAGAAGAGGCAGTCTTCGAGCAAACAGAGCATTTGTCAGACATCAGGAGTTCAGTGGAAGGACATGACTGTAAGATTTTTATTGCAATAACTACAGAAATATGAACTGCATTTAGACTTGCCTGGTGACTAGGCTTGATCCAGACTGTGAAGGTTGCAGGATGTTTCTCGTGAGGGGTTTCAATGCAACCTAAACCAGGTAAGCATGAGTCACAATAGATGTTGCACATTTTTGTTCTGCTATATGTGAAACTTCAGGTAACACAAAGCTTCCCAGCCACTTTTGGATCATGTAATTAGCCAGAAACTATAACCAGAACACTCAGTAGTGCATGGTATGTATCTCTGATATAAATATTGTGAGTTCTGCAATAGGGTCAGACCGGAGAATTTGGAAAATCTTTGTGCATTTTGCAGCATACCAGGAACAGCTCCAGAAGCTACTGGATTTGCACTCGTATCACAGAAGCATGGTTCCTTCTTGCTTCTTTCTTGCCCTGTGTTATACTCACTGAATAAAGGAATGAATGACAGCTCTTCCCCTTCCCTCCTCTCTCCCACCCACTTTGCTTTCACTTGATGATGGCAAGATGCATTCTCTCTTGAATCATAGCCACCCTATAAAAATACCATCAGGTTTTGTGGACAAAAATAGAACTTTGTAAATTGTTTTTGTGTAAGAGGGTAACTGAGTCATCGCTGATATCAGTAGATATGGGAACTCATAGCCTATAAACAAACCTTAATAGCTTCTCCTCAATCTAGTTTTCTTGGCATTATTCAAACACACACAAGTTTTTTATTGAAAAGATCTACTGATTTCAAGGTATTTTTAGCATCTGAAATGACCTGCCAGCAGATATACTATTGTCATGAATGCAGGTTGATCTTCAGATTACCTTTAGGAGCTCATATCTCTAAGGAAGCTTTTTTTCCACCGGACTTCCATTTCGTCTCTATCCAAAACTTATCTAGCCTTCAGCTTTTATGAGATCTTTAGATTTTTCTCATTGTCTCTAAATCATCATTTTAACTCTTTCTCAATTTATCCCTAGTCTTTCTCTCTTACAGAACCACTGTGAGCACAAACAATCTGACATTCTTTTGCTACTGCTGTACAGCATCAGGCAATATCAGTGCTTCATAGAACTGATTGCTTGGCTAGTAGCCACTTGCCCAAAAGATTTAACCAAAATTTCTTCAAAATACTTTAATTCATTCCTATATGGTAGCTTCACATTTCATAAGATAGCTTTGAGCAAGCTTGAGCAGAAAATATAAAAATTACTTACCTGGTCTGTTATGTTCTCTAAAAGCAAAACTTTACTGTAAAGCAGAAAAGGTTTTTGTTTTTAATCTCTGTTTTTACAAGCTTGGCTTGAGTTAAGAATATGCATTTCAGAAGAATAAACTTCTGAGAGCTCATTTTGGTATTTTTTTCTCTGTGTGTCCTTCCCACAGCTTTGATTCTCCTCTATGGCAGAATCACAAGGTAAACATTCATAATCAGATTACACAGCCCAGTGATTCTGAATATTACCTGATTACTTCACTTCCCAGGCTGAGGGTACACAATGACATCCTTCAAAACTAATTGAGAAGTACAGATAAAAAGGCAGTCAGAAATCCATGAAAATGGGGATACTTTTACTGGAAAAAATCCTGGAAAACAATTTTCTAATATGTATACCAGAATTATATGATTGCCCTTCAGACATCAAGGAATAAACACATTCACCATAACTCAATGTTTTAATATAGCAGTAAAATATACAGCTAATGCACACTGGAGCAACACTACACAGGAGCAACTCTGTGGACCAGAACTAATTCTTGGTTTCTGAACTGATTCATGAGCATTTTCCTTCCCCTTGTTATTAAAAAGTTACACGGAAGAAAATGTCCAGGCATTTAAGATGCTGGTGCAAAATCCTTATAAAGTTGTAAAGTTCCATTCTTGCCTTTGCCTGAGGTCTGTGGCACTACCTTGGGCAGATTGGTGATGCACAGTGTGTTGTACTGCAATGAATTTTATGGGACAGGACAGTTAATTTTATAAGTAAATGACACTTCACTAAGAAAAGCCAGTTGAAAATAAGTATGTGTAATTGACTGGAAGGATCAATAGCCTTTAAGAAAGGCAAGGAGAAAACGATACTCTCGAGTTGGAATGCTAATTAAAAGTTCAGTTTAAGTCTAGAAAATTATAAATCACCAGTCTTGAAGTTTTTTTCTCATTTGCACCTAGGAAATGCCACAAAACAAGCTTTGATACCCTACTATACAGGAATATAAAGTAGATTTAAAAGCAGCTCTTAAATTTTGGTTTAAAAACATCACACTTTCACATTCCAAGAGAAACTACTGAATAACTTCTGCCTCTCTGATTTTGAATTTTACATTTTTAAGAAATAGACTACCCAACATCAAATTAGACTAATATAAAAGGAAAATGTTAAATTCAGGCCTGAGGCAAATAACTGAGGTTCCACTTCTGCCAATAGACCGTTTTAACACTGGTGTACCATTATTCCTATAGACTATCAAGAAGATTTTTAAGCACACTAAATTAAGTGGTGAATAAAGTCCTAACAAAATGTTCTCTTTGAAAAGCTTCATTGAAATACAAGGAGTGGGAAGCTCATACTGCTAGGTGAATGTGATATGAATTACTTTAAGAAGCTACATTGACTCTGAAATTATCATCAATTAGAGTTGCCAAATTAAGTAGGAAAAAAATAATGGACAAGATATGAAGGTGGGAGTTATGAAGATATAGTTACTACTAAAAATACAGGTAAAGCTCTAAACCCATCATGACACAATACCTAATGATTTGCTTATTATTCAGCATCTATTAAAATATAAGAGTTTTTTTTCCTATATATAATGGTTGGTAAATCATTTCTCTACTGGTGCCAGTACTGAGTGCCTGCATTTAATTTTATATTTTTAATGTGATAGTGCTAAAAAAAAAAAAAAAAACTTTGTTAGGAAAGAGAGGCAGATGAACTGTGGGATGGATAAGGAATTGGTTGAATGGTCACAATCAGAGGGTAGTGGCCAGTGAATCAGAATACCTGTGAACATCAGTGACAAGAGGTGTCCCTTAGAGATCTGTATTGGGACCTGTGTTAATTAATAACTTCATGAATAAGGCATTGAGTGCACCACCAGCAAATTTGCAGATGACACCAAGCTGAGTGAGCAGTTGACACGCCTGAAGGATGGGATGCCATCCAGAGGTTCCTGGACAGTTCCAGGAGCAGGCCCATGGGATTCTCATGAGGTTTAACACAGCCAAGTGCTGGTGCTGCAGCTGGGTGGGGCACCCCCGGTATCAGCACAGGCTGGGCATGAACAGATGCAGAGCAGCCCTGCCCAGAAGGACCTGGGGGTGCTGCTGGGTGAGAGGCTGGACTGAGCCAGCCATGGGCACTGCCAGCCCAGAGAGCCCAGGGTGTCCTGGGCTGCATCCAGAGCAGCGTGGGCAGCAGGGCCAGGGAGGGGATTCTGCCCCTCTGCTCTGCTCTGCTGAGACCCCACCTGCAGTGCTGCAGCAGCCCTGGGGTGCCAGCACAGGAAGGACATGGACCTGCTGCAGTGAGTCCAGAGGAAGGCCACAAAGATGGTCAGAGGGATGGAGAACCTCTCCTATGAGGAAAGGCTGAGAGAGTTGGGATTGTTCAGCCTGCAGAAAAGAAGGCTTTGGAGTGACCTATTTGCAGCCTCAGAGTACCTGAAGAGAGCCTCCACAAATATAGAGAGGGGCTTTTTGCATGGGTCTGGAGTGACAGGACAAGGAGGAATGGCTTCAAACTGAAAGACCTACTGAAAGTAGGTCTAAATTAGGTATTAGGAAGAAACTCTTTACTGTGAGGGTGGTGAGGCACTGGAAGAGGTTGTCCAGAGATGTAGCGGATGCCCCAGCCCTAGAAGTGTTCAAGGCCAAGTTGGATGGAGCTGTGAGCAACCTGCTCTGGATGAAGGTATCCCTGCCCCTGTCATAGGGGTCAAAATTAGATTATTTTTGAGGTCTCTTCCAGCCTAAGCCATTCTAGGATTCTATTTCTATGAACTTATTATTTACCAAATTACTTACCGTGTGTATCTATCTATCTATCTATCTATCTATCTATCTATCTATCTATCTATCTATCTATCTATCTATCTATGCATACTGACCATGTGTGTTTTGACAACGTAGATTAGTTATTTTAGAACCAATCCATTTCTGTATCTTTTGAAAATTTGGAACTAATGAATTCAACTTTTACTAGTTGTGCAGATTTCTTAATCAGAGTTCATAATGCACTTTAATATGACAGTCTCTGCTAAGGAAAAACAGAAATTGGGATTCTTTTTAATGGTTTTACATTTTTCAGATATTTCCTCTGCTTTAAAAGAAAAGAATCCTTCAGGGAATAAAAATTGTCAACAGTTTATTTGCTAAAATACATACCCAGAGACTTGAAATAAAAAATATGCTCAAAATTTTGCATTTTGGGGATTCAAAATAGTAAGCTTCCTGGGGCAGGGACCAGCAGAGATTTTATTTGTACATGGTGCTTAGCACAATGAAACCCCAGTTTTTGACTGCAGCCTGTGAGTGCTACTGTAATAGAAATAATAAACGATGATAATAATAATAAAGTCCACTTATTAAGTTGACAGGCAATTTTTGAAATAATGAGTCATCAAGGAAACTAATTTTTTTTGCAATAAGCAATTCAGCCATTTCCTCTTATCACAGATAATATAGATCTGTCCTCTAAGCTGTTTGTAGAAATTCTGTGGATATGCTGTGTCTTCTCATAAGAAAATTGGTTCATGAAATGGAACCATTTTTCTCAGACTCATGATTTCTTCTTTATTGAGGGCCAAATTGAGCCTGTGTTCAATTGCCCATGTCTGGGACAGCAAGTAGTTATAGCACCTCCAGAGCAAGCTGGGGAAGAAATTGTGACTCAGAGAGTTCCAACCCCTTTCTCAGCCTCGACTGCCTACTTGCTCCAGAAAGAAAGTAACCTGCAAATGCTCTATAGTATAGATTATTTACCACCCCTGCCAGCTCAGCTCAGCTCACTGCCATGCTGAGGAGCGAGAGCCAAGATTACTTTCACACCCTCCTCATGTGTGCAGAGGACATGAAAAGGAAAGGAATTCTAAGTGAAAAACCTTTATTCTCCATCATGTGGCAAACTCAAAAACTGTGGAGATGATATGGAGACAAAGTGCTTCAGTGAAGCATCAGTCTGACCCTTCATTATCAGCTAACAACATGCAGCTAAGGAAAAAAAAAGTCTAAAAAGTGGGAAATTGAAATTGTTCTTCTACCTAATCAAGATAATCCTAAGGTGGGGAGTTAATTTTACTTTTGTCTTTATTTGTTAAATTTCCCTTTGACTTGAGAAATCACTTGTAAAATCTTAAGACCCATATATAGATCTTGAGCACACAACGTTATGTTGGCGTACAGGCATGTTTCACTGGCAAAGTATGTCTTCTATGGCAAAGCAGTAATGTTTCTAGACTCTTCTTTCAGAGATTTTGAAGTTGTCAGTGGAAAATGAAGTTACTTTGATTGCCTTTATTTGATGTGTGGATCCATATTAATGGCTAAACAAAATAGTCAGCTGATTTGACCTCTCTCAAAAAGTCACCTCTGATTTTGGATCAAAGACATGTTTAGCAATATCCACAGTCCTCATGTGTCCACAGCACACAATTTGATGTACTCATCATCAATCATATGCCGTATGATTAATTTGGGTCGTTATGAGTAATGTCTATCATCGCAGTCCTGGCATGAATAATTATTGTTCTGCACCCTGCTGAGCTAACTCATTTCTGACAAAGATCTGCAATCTTATTTCTGCATAAAATGAAAGATGAAGAAGGAATAGTTTATTAGAATGGTATAGTCGGTTCAAATTTTTCATAATAAACTTTTTTATATCCTAGGAATTAGTAACTACTTTAAAGAAAAACAAGTGAAAAAAACCTGAGTAGATTAAAGATACTGTTTTTGCCATCATCCCTGGATCTTTCCATCAGTATGTGAGGTCTGTATATCAAAAATAGTAATGATAATGTTATAGCCTGCTGGTTTTCTGGAGACTTGTACTACAAATAACAATCACAGAAACAAAGTCAAGTCATTTTGAGGAAGACATAGTAATACCAATAGGATCAGAAGAAGATGGAATTTAACACAAAAAAGTAAATTCTAGTAAAGTATAGAGATTAGGAGTCAGACTGGAGAAAGAATGAACAGGCAGGAACATGCAAGAGCTGGGAAACTAGTAAATATAGCTGGCACTTGCAAACCAGAGTCCAAAGTGTGTTCCACATGAGCAAAACAAAGTTTATCAGCAGTTTTATTTGGCCAGAGATGCAGTTTGAATGCCATCAAGTGGTTTCATCCTTGTGTGTCATCAACAAGTTCCTCCTTTGGGAACATCAGTGGTGCAGCCTTGAACAACAGCCCTGGTGAGAGGAGCACCAAGGCTCACACATGCAAGAGTGAAAGCAAGTTAACATAGACCCTGTTTGTGTCTATCATGAAGTCAAACAGCACCAAGAACCTCAGGTTCTCCATCTTCCAGGCAGGTGCTCAAGGAACTAGATAGCTATTTTTGTTCTAACTCGAAGAACATTTAAGTATGACATGTGAAGCGAAAAAGAACTAACAGAAGAGACTGAGAAGTTCTCCATTTCAAAATACCCTGCAGTCTGGCAATTGAGTTTCTTCTTACCATAGAAATGAAAAAGACTTACATTTCTTCCAACAGCAGAAGAGGAATTTGAGCCCAGCTTTCCCACAGGCTGTATAAGAGCCCTTACTAGTGTGCAAGTGAGTAAAGCAGACAGTGCCTTCTGCTGTGTGAATCCAGTCTTTGAAGCCATAACAAGACATTCTGGCAGTTGGGGCAGGATGTCAGTTTAATACCATCCTGCCTTCTTTCCACATGCACATGTAATAAAAGAGTAGCAAAAAATAAGTGGCAAAAGCTTCTTACCTTTACTCTCACATAAACGGCTACTCAGAGAGTCAGCATATGGCCCTCTTGCCCCAGCCTTGCTACAGTTTTGCTTTTCTTCTTTTTTTTTTAGTCCTCTTTTTTTCCTCCCTACTGAAACTACAGTTCATCAGCTCTTCTAAACTTGAATAGACCAAGCTGTTTTAAACACATCCTCTAGTGATTCAGCCTTAGTATCATGGCTCTGGTACAAATTCTGCCTACAACTGTTAAGGAAAGACAGTTTCCTTCTTTCTTGGCGTGCCTCTACAACAGCTTCCCTTCCCCCAAAAAACACTGCCTGCTTCATCCTTCTTCTATAAGATATGAAATTTTGTACTAGACTTAATCCTTCATTTCAGATCTTCTAAAAATAAGCCTGTTGTTTGTCTAACAATGAGCGGGTGTCCTTTTGGCAATTACCACCTTATCCACTGTTATTCTAGAGAGTCTTGTGTGTCTTCTATAAAGGCATATTTTCTGCCACACTTGCAGTTATGATTGATTTTTCATAATAGTTTCAGTTAGTTTAACTATACATATACTTGTATTATTAGTATTAAATTGTCATCTGTATTAATCTATTGTATTTCATATATCTATGTATATATCTTTCCCTTATTCCTCACGTGAAGGCAAGCAAAACTACAGCTGCCTCCCTGAGTTTACTGACTCTGAAACAGCAGCAGGCGGTAACACCTTTGTTTCTTTGATTGGCAGAGTACCAGTTATGAGGCCTGACTAGAATAAGAATAAATTTAGTATTTTATCAGCCTCCCCTGACCTCTGAAATAAGGGACTTGGAAAGAACAGCAGAGATGTTTATTTTATTTTGCAGTATATTGGTAGAGTTTACCTTCAAAGGAAACCAATGGGTAGCTTGATGTGTTCCTTCATACCTCCGAGACCAGTAATGGTAAATTTGCATTAAGGTAATTACTTTTGTAATTAGACAACTCCCTGCAATAATTTGCATGAATCATTCTTCCCATTAAATATATCTTCTCCTTTCTGAATTGAATTTGACTTCAGCTTCTAATCACTGATTTTGCCATTCTTTTCTCATATTTCACTTCCCTCTGTGAAGTTATTCACACTAAAATTCACACCCCAGTTTTCTTATTGATAACTATATTGATAACACACTGTACTATTTTATTTTATCCATTAGTGTCCAGCATTTACTCCATTTCTTTTATCCTGTTGGTGTCCCTTTCCTGTGTTTAAACACATCACTTCTTATAATTTGCCCAGTTACTTCTATGCTGCCATTGATAATATTTTGATAAAACTACATTTGCTTTTTCACCTCAGCCCAGGCCAGAGTTGTGCTGTGATTAGCTGGATCTTTCTTACCATCACAATAATCCATCAAACATGATAATCCAATCCTCATTTGACTACCTCCCACCCACTCACAGCTCAAAATAGCCTGAATTTGGTAAGCTTCCAGGTGCCCTGCAAGGATGAGAGAACTTCTAAGCAAGGTTCAAGAAACACTTGTCATAGTGGTTGAAGGGGTAAAAATGAGTAACTCAAGATGTTTAGCTCGTTGGATTTCTCCTGGAACAAGTTACTGAAATGGTGATTTTTGTAGAAACAGTGTCATACTGCACAACAGTGAAGTGGTAAGTTACTTTCTTAAATAGCTTTACATCCAAGTACAGTGAAAAGAACACGATTTCCAGAGTCACACTAGGGAATTAGCCTCAATGTAAGTAGAGTTCTGTTTCTTTTATAGTAGAGAAATGGCAGATGAATTTTCTATTATTTAAATGTCTTAATTTTTTTTCCATATTTAACTTGTGCACATACATCCTTCAGCTTTTGGACCTAAGATTGTCTATGTCATTTTTCTTTAGTGTTTGTTCACTGCTCAAAAAAGGGAATGACTATGGCAGATTTAATAAAATATTAAATTCAACTTCTAGGAGACTGAAAGAACAAACAGCTTGCAATTCCCAAATCATGAATATCAACATGAGCAGTTTGCTTCACATTTTAAAGGTTTGATTTCAAAACACAGACAAAGATTCCCATCCCATGAATAAATTACTCTTTGAATGAAAAAAAAAGAGGACTAATCATTGGGTTACCAGTTCAATAATCCCACATATCACCATCATGCTTCAATTCATAAAGTAGTAGTGATGTCTTTGAAGTAGGTATGCACTTTTGTTGTGTAATTGCTGATTATTATAGCAACTCCAAATATGTTTGATAACATTAAAAGAAGAAAAAAAAAAAAAGACTAAGAAATAGGAAAAACTTCACCACACAGATACTCTTGTACTTTCAAATTCAAAGAGTTTAGTTTGCATGGGTTTTTGTATTCATGTAGCACTTATGCTTCAGTCACCGGCTTGTATTCACTTAGGTTTTCATCATTAGCAAACACAGGGGAATTTCAGCTCAAAAGTCTGATCAAGTTGAGTGTTAAAGAAGTCTGCATCTCCTCACAATAGACCAGATTTCTGCTTTTTCAGACCCTCCCCACATTGCAGGGATGCTACTTTGGTATCAAAATGAAATTTGTTCATTTGTTTCAGTTTTCTTCATTCCAGCTTGGAAATGAAGAAAAAAGAGGAATCAGATGTACCAGCAGATTTTGCCACAGGGAAGGATTTTCGAGTGCTGATTCCACATTGATCCAGAAGTTTAAGTTCCAAAACCTCAGTAAATTGTTTCTTTCAATTTCTTGCCAGTCCACGGTTACTGACTTACTGATCATTTTCCACTCTTCTCAGCACAGACAATGATGCACTGAAGGAGCAGTATTGTGAGTTTGAACCACATACAGACAGAGGAGAATTATTTCTCTCATCTTAGGATGGATATCTCGCATGAGGAAAATCATCTTGAGGTGCATACAGGAAAGATTTCGAAGAACCCCCTATAAACTCAACGTAAGAGCAATTACTTTAATTTCTGTATTAAAAGACTAAGGACTAAGGGTTTGACTCCATCTAATTTTAAGTCTCTGTGTGGAGGTCCTCAGAGGAATTTGGGACATGTCTAGACTGTCAGGCATGGTTGCATCAGCACTGTATGTTGCAGGAAGCCCCCCAGGTTTCACCAATATTCACCTTATTAGTGGATTTGCCTGGAAAGGAAAAGTGAGCGTGCAGGCATCAGGGAAACACAGTGACATCCAGCCAGGTCACTAGACTGTGGAAGTGAAAGACCAAGACCTTGGGACATCTCACAGTGTCCACCTACAATTTGGACATAGCTGCACTTAATCTAGTCTTCCTCCATGGTCAAGAAAGACAGAGGGAAGTATCTGGAAGACACATTCTAATCTAACCTACCTCTGGTCCAGCTCTGAAAATTTGGAAGAGTGAAGGGAATTCGCCTTTTGCCTTTCAAAAGTGCGTGTTAACACTCATATAAGAACCAGCGTTTCTTTTGTCATAAGATAAATCTGTATAGCAAAAATTTTTATTTAGTTACTTTTATTACTTTGTTTTAATGTACCCTTGAAAGTATTAATGCGTATGTGTGTATGTATATATGGATAGATAGTTTTATGTGTATCTATCTGTGCCATATCTTGTTTCTATGCACACAGTATCTTAAATACAATATTGAAGCCTGCTGAGACATAATTATCTTTGAGCTAAAA
The DNA here is from genome assembly GCA_013400175.1 of Phainopepla nitens. Classification (NCBI taxonomy): domain Eukaryota; kingdom Metazoa; phylum Chordata; class Aves; order Passeriformes; family Bombycillidae; genus Phainopepla; species Phainopepla nitens. The sequence continues at coordinate 872,958 of VXBQ01008648.1, read as the reverse complement.
ATATGAGGAAGAAATTTTAGTCATTTTAACAGGAAAACAATGCCTTTGGAAAACTTTACGTATGGTAATACATCCTTTGACATTGAACATCTAGTTAATGCAGGCAAAACATTTATATTTTTAATATAAATCCAAGATTATCTTTTAAAATATTTTTAATCATTGTATGTCCTGGTTTTGAATGGAACACAGTTCATTTTCATCTCAGGGGCTGGTACAGTGCTGTGGGGTTTTTTGGATTTATGTTGAACACAGGGTTGATAATACAGAGAAGCTTTTGCTACAGCTGAGGGGTACTTCCACAGAGCCAAGGCCTTTTCTACTTATACCAGGGAGCAGGCTGGGGATGCTCAAGGCATTAAGAGGAGACACAGCCAGACAGCTGACTCTGGCTGACCACAGGGATATTCCATGCCATATGGCATCATGCTGAGCATATAAAGCTGGGGAGAGAAGAAGGAAGGGGGGGTGTTCAGAGTGATGGCATTTTTGTTCCGAGATAACAGTTATACATGAGATAGCCCTGCTTTCCTGGGGATTGCTGAACACCTGTCTGCATTTGAGAAGCAGTGACTTAATTCCTTGTTTTGTTTTGCTTGCATGCACAGCTTTTACTTTACCTATAAAACCATCTTTATCTCATCCCACAAGTTTTCTCACTTTTCCTATTCCCTCCCCCATCCCACTGGTGGTGAGGTGAACAAGAACTCCCTGGGACTTGGTTAACACCTGGGGTTGAATAACATTTTAATAAGAATTTAGATATTCAGCTTACTTTGTGGAAGACTAACCGGTCCCAATAGCCAAGGTTAGATGCAACATAAACTGTGATTCTAAATGTACAGTGTCTGAAATGTAGCAATGGCAACTGGAGCTTAATTTCAGAAAAGTATCGATTTTTTTTTTTCTCACTTCTTCCTACAAACTGGAAAAGTACCCTGTCTTTCCATGGACAGCAATAAGCATGGAAAAAAAAAACTGAGATGTTCCTAAACATTGAAAATTAAATGCAGTCAGATCAGAGGGCAAAAAAATTAACCCTAACTAATTTCATCTAAGTTTATTCCATGTCTGTGATATTCAACCTAGTCCAGTCTCTACCGCTGTGGTAAGGATTTTATTGTAGCCAGCTGTACACCCCTAAAGGTCAAACACAGAATAATCTATTGAGAGCACCCTGCATTCTCACTATTCAAGATGGCATGTTCCAGAACAGAGATCTGCTCTGCAATAAAGGCTCTTAAACACTGAGGTGAGGAAGAAGAAAAAAGAAATAAAATCAACCCAAAATCAACCCACAGTCACTCATTATCAAATCTGTTTTCCTTTATTATTTTTTTCTTCATATGTTTTTAACCTCTCTGTATTTTCCCCTTCCCCCTTATTTCTGAGAAGTGTTTGCTTCTAAAACACTGTGTAACACATGAGCATTGGAGAAATCTGGATTTGTTTTTCAAAGGTATCTTCTGAGGATTCAGAAATTGCTTCAAAACAAATCATTATTAATTGATCTGCACAATACTACAAGCTTTGGTACTTTCCTCTGTAGTTCTCTTGTTCTCTTTTTCTGCACCTACGGTTTAGTATTTTAAGGTCTCAACACCTACACCTTTTAATTCTGCCGTGAAATGTTCTGCAACTTCACTTTTCTGTTATCGCTTTGTGTTTTGCAGGCAGAGTATTGATTTAATTTGCAAGCATTCCAGCTTTCTATAGCTATAGTTCTTCATTTTGTAACCTTTTTATATGAATATGTCTAAATCTCTAGAAAATTGAAATGTCACACTAGTAATACCCGCTTCTACTTAATATGTCAAAAATGTAGTTTTACAACCAGGTATAAAAAAGACATTCTGATTATTGATATTTAACTGTAAAGAATATGAGACTGCCATTATTTACAAGTGCTTTATTACTTTCTTTTATGAATAGGTTTAAAGAACTTTGTTAATTATATGCTGTATGAGTGCGAAAAAAAGCCTCTACTTATACATTTTAAATGCTCCTTTTTCTATATAATTACCTTTAAAGTAAGATGAGCATTGCTGTATTGCATTAAATTTATACTCTGATATGTTCTCTGAATGTGCTATAAATGCAGAGGTTCTTTCTTTCTTAATAGAATTTCACTTTTCTCATCTAGAGTTTCAATATTTCAGAGGTCTTTTCATTTGATTATACATGCAAATCACTTGGGAGACCTAATACACTTACTAAAAATTACTCATTCCTGTATAACAATCTCATCTACATTGAATAAGCTTTTCAAAAGTGTTTCAAGTTCTCCGCAGATTTGCTCTGTTTCCCTTGAATACAGACCCTGACACCTGGCCAAAGTGTAACCAGAGCATTCCAAGGCCACAGGCAGATTAATGTTTATGTGAAATACAGAGTTTAAGCCACCTTTGAGTATTTCACTCTTCCTGATTTGGGGGGAGTAATCTGTATGAAGCATGAAAGACATAGATTGCACTGCAAGTACCACCAGGAGAATATTCCTATTGAGGTGTTGTGGGTTTGATGCTGGCTGGATGCTGGGCACCCACAAAAGCCACTCACTCACTCCTCTCTGCAGCTGGACAGAGGAGACAGAATTTAACCAAGGGCTCAGGAGATGAGATAAGGACCATGAGAGATTGCTCACTAAATACCATCAAGGGCAAAACAGGCTTTACTTAGAGACATAAATTTATTACTAAAGNTTGAGTATTTCACTCTTCCTGATTTGGGGGGAGTAATCTGTATGAAGCATGAAAGACATAGATTGCACTGCAAGTACCACCAGGAGAATATTCCTATTGAGGTATTGTGGGTTTGATGCTGGCTGGATGCTGGGCACCCACAAAAGCCACTCACTCACTCCTCTCTGCAGCTGGACAGAGGAGACAGAATTTAACCAAGGGCTCAGGAGATGAGATAAGGACCATGAGAGATTGCTCACTAAATACCATCAAGGGCAAAACAGGCTTTACTTAGAGACATAAATTTATTACTAAAGAAATCAGAGTAGGATAATTAGAAACAAAATAAGCCCTTAAAAAATTCCTTTCCCATCCCTCCCTCCTTCCCAGCTCTACCTCCTGCCCCAGTGGCACATGGAGGCAGGGATTGGTGGTTATGGTCAGTTCATCATCTGAGACTTCTCCCAGTTCTCAGGGAGAGGAGTTGTTCCCCTGCTGCACTGTGGGGTCTCTCCCAAAGGAGAGAGTTTTCCACAAACTTTTCCAGCGTGAGTCCATCTCGAACAACAGCTCCCTGAGAACTGCTGTGAGTCCATCCCATGGGCAATAATCCTGCCAAAACTGCCGTAGCATGGGTCACTCTGCCATGGGGTGCTGTTCTCCAAGGACAGGCTGCTCCAGCTTGGAAGCAAGGCCCTTCTCTCCATGGGTCTCCCATGGGGTAACAGCCTCCTCCAAAGCATCCACCCGCTGCAGCATGGGGCTCCTCTTCCACAGGATCTCTGCATCACGATGGATCCCCATGGGCTACAGGGGCACAGCTGCTTCACCATGGCCATCACCAAGGCCTGAAGAGGAATCTGGGCTCCAGANTGAGTCCATCCCATGGGCAATAATCCTGCCAAAACTGCCGTAGCATGGGTCACTCTGCCATGGGGTGCTGTTCTCCAAGGACAGGCTGCTCCAGCTTGGAAGCAAGGCCCTTCTCTCCATGGGTCTCCCATGGGGTAACAGCCTCCTCCAAAGCATCCACCCGCTGCAGCATGGGGCTCCTCTTCCACAGGATCTCTGCATCACGATGGATCCTCATGGGCTACAGGGGCACAGCTGCTTCACCA
>VXBQ01008648.1:854288-868858 GCA_013400175.1 Phainopepla nitens | reverse complement strand
CATCTCTAATTGGCCCAGCCTTGGCCAGCAGCATGTCCATCTTCAGAGCCATGACAGATTGGCTCTGCTGGACATGGTGGAAGCTTCTGGCAGCTTGTCACAGAAGCCACCACTGTAGTCCCCCTGGTACCAAAAAGCCAGGCTGTGCAAAACCAATACATAGGGTATCTGTGGTGTCAGGTAGTCACAGCCATGCTCCGTTATTCTGCCTCTGCTAAAGACACTTTCTCTTAGATGAGATACTCCAGTCTTGCTCTTGTAGCAAGATGCAAACATGACACAGGCAACCATAGCAGGCNTTGGCCAGCAGCATGTCCATCTTCAGAGCCATGAGAGATTGGCTCTGCTGGACATGGTGGAAGCTTCTGGCAGCTTGTCACAGAAGCCACCACTGTAGTCCCCCTGGTACCAAAAAGCCAGGCTGTGCAAAACCAATACATAGGGTATCTGTGGTGTCAGGTAGTCACAGCCATGCTCCGTTATTCTGCCTCTGCTAAAGACACTTTCTCTTAGATGAGATACTCCAGTCTTGCTCTTGTAGCAAGATGCAAACATGACACAGGCAACCATAGCAGGCAATGAACAGTGTGATATCCAGGAGCTACTGAGAACATCACCAGTTTAGTAATGGAGGTAACCTTCCAGTAGGATTGCAAAAAACTCCAAACAACTAAGGCACAAAGCACTTTTATTAAAGTTTTGGGAAGTTGATGCACTTTCAGAGTAAAAGTAGTAAGTATAATTCTTACACAGCTCTCTTAGGACCAGTGTTTAATAGGTAGGTATATGTAGACTCATTTTTGCCATCCTTCTTTTCGAGAAATATTTCCTCAGTAATCCTCACTGTCCTCAGTGGTAGTGACCCTACATGCTAAGATACTCACAGAGTAAGCAGAATTATATCAAAAACCAATGAAAGCCAAACTGCAAGAGAACCATGGGTATATACAGCTAAGGTCTGCAAATGCTGGAACAGAAAACTAAAAGCCAGGTGCTGAAGAATAAACATACCGCTGAATAACAAGCAAACTTAACCTTCCAATATTTCCCACTGGAAAATAGGAAGAAGTACAAAAGCTTTTCAAAGTCTAATCCAATAGAAATATAGTTTTAAACAGAGGGTACAGCTATAACAAATTCTGAAGCTAGTTTCAGACTCCAAAATGGGTAGGAATGACTAGATTTAAAAAGTGCCTGGCAGAAAATGTTTAGGTGTTTAAAATGTGAGAAAACAGAATAAAATAGTGATCTAGTTGGCATTACTATGTACAGTTTTCCTATGAGTGTCAGATAATCTGCTATTATTCCTAAATTCCATTGCACCTGAAGTCCTCACATTATGCAAGATACCTTTTTCTTCTTTTCAATCTTTCTTTGGAACAACAATTTTCAAACTTCATTTGATAAGAAAAAGTCTTAAAACAACTTTAGAGCATATTCTATGCAAAATAAGAGAAAAATATGATTAAGAGTAAATCCAAATATTTTATTTAAATAGATAGATATATCACATATCACAAACAGTTGTATTTCATTATTTTAAGAAATTTTAATTGTATGTCATGATTCATAATTTTGGAAAAGACTAGTTTATCATGCTGACATTTTAAAGTCAACAGGATAACTTTTTACATCTTAGCCCATTTGCCTCATACAAAAACACTACCACAAATATATATAAATAAGAAAGCGTCTATTCCTGACTTCAGGAACTATATGCATTAACATAAAAGATATGACATGAGGAACATTTGTATTTCATATTTCTAAAAGTAAAAATCATCACTTAGACTATGGCATTGTACAGAATAGGAAAACCAGCTTGGGACAGGGAGCTGTTTTCCTTACTTGAGAAGCATCAACGAGAACTGAAGACAAAATGATCAGCCTCTAAACCATGCTTCAGCAAACTTCAACTCTAGCTCTTCTCTCACCTAAAGAAACCAAGACACACTACCCCCTTCCAATTTTTACAGAAGTTGATTTTTAATTCTTTTCAAATTAAAAATTATTTGTTCTATTTCCTTCCAGAGCTTGGAAGAAGTCTGCTTTGTCTGGAAAGTTAACTTTCCTGTTCTGAAAAAATAAAGGTCTTGCAAATGAATGAAGAGAGCTAAAATATGCTTTGAAACAAAATACATCAAAATTGTTGGTCTGTATTAGACACTCTTGGGTAGAGCTATAACCTGACAAAGTATATCTTTTTCCCAAGGAAATGACTGTAGTAATTTAATCAACTGACAATTTTTTAACTGTTCCTTTCCTCCCTTTCTTTAAAATTCTGATGTTATCGAAAACCTGTAACATTTTACATTAAGAAATATTTAATTGCATTTGTTTATTTCACATTATTTTGGGAGTTTTAGAGGGGTTTTCTAAGTCGAAAAAGTTCTTTCTTGGTAAGGTCTGGATAGGAAACAAGGGACTATTAATGGGTGAATGAATATCATTTTGTTGAGGACAAAACAGATGATCCAATCATTTCTAAATGGACTACTTTCTGTTCTGAGAAAGTGCTAACAGAACTAAATAGAGATGATCAGAAAAATGAAAGAAGAATACATATTGGATACTTTCGACTTTCCCACTACATGACATTGTACTTTTGAATTTATGACAATTTGTGATAAGCTAGCATCCCTTCACATTAAAAAAAAAAAAAAAAGTTAAAATTATCAATGTATTCTAGAAGATGTACTGGAAATTTCAACAAATGAGCTGCAGCCAGGAAGTAGAATAGTATATAAAAGCTGTTGATATTAGAGGAAATGGTTCTATAAAAGGTAGAGAAATAGATACACCAAAGGTGTTCAGAACAGGAAAAAATTTTGATAGTATATGAGCACTTATGAAATGAAAATGACAAATTCAAGTAGAAAAAGGCTAAGATAAATGAAAAATAATTAAAAAACCTAAACCACTGCAGTTGTATTTAAAGGACTTATAATAAAAAATGCAAGTACAAAGATCCCATATTTATTAATTCGATATATTATATATACCTTATCTGTGCTTTGTCTATAGCATAAAATTGCTCACCTCTGCCTATTTGTGAGTAAGAGCTCCAAAGCACTGGGTGACAGATAATATTCAGTTTAACAAGCTTCAAGGACCTTCTGCAGCCAACCATGATTCCTTTCACCTCTCAAGCACCATCTCACTGTATATGATTTACAAACTATTTCTGTCCAGGAAAGTGACCATGTCCAGGCCACAGTACCTGCACCATCTTTGTTTTCCAGTCTCAGTGGTCCCACAGCTAACATATGGAGGATTGCTGCCTGTATGATAGGCTTCATGCCTATGAACACCTTCATGCCCAGTTTTCTACAGACTGGTCATGAAATGTACACTGTGCTAATAAATTAATACAAAGTATCTATTTTAATGAGGCAATCTGAGGAACACCAAATTAGTAGCTGCATTTAGCAGTAACACGCTGTTAGAACTGAGGTGCATAAGCATCTCATCCGGTTTCCATGTGGTCGTTTTGATATCATCATTAGTTAGAAAATCACATCTATTTTTCATAGGATATTTGTCAGGCCAATACACAGGATAGAAAAAGCAGTAAGACATCACTGTCTATAAAAAACTTTTCCCTTGGAAACTGCAGCTCAGTGGCTGAAGGAAAAGGAGAAAGAAAAGGAAGGATTTCTAAGCTGATGCCACTAAATACTGCCATAGAACATTGTAATCTCCCTTCCCTGCAGGCTCAGGAAACAGAAGAATCATACCTTCTCATGCAGCTTTAGGGCATGCGGATAGTCTTTCACTGTGCCTTTTAGTGGACTAATACATGCAAAGTATGTCTGCACTATGCAAGCAATGGTGTTTGGTGCAGGGGTATACCTTGATTTTTGGAGAGCTCCACGCTCTCACAGACCGTGGTAACACCCAGCATATGCTTGCTGTTGCTTCCCTCATCTAGTAAATCCCTACAGGCCTGAATGTGTTCTTGTGCTGAAGAGCTTTGTTGTGCACAAAAGGAATAGAAGAAGGCTCACCCTCCCTGTGGCTACAGCACAACAGCAGGAAGCAATGGTGTCTGTAAGGCTTCAGTGCTGTTGAATATTTCTGCCAAGGTATCAGAAGGAAAAGCAAGCTTTTCGTTAGTTACATTTTGTTGTTCTGGTTTCTATTGTTGTTGTTGTTGTTGTTGTTGTTGTTGTTGTTGCTGTTGTAGTATTATTAAAATTAATTATTAAAAAATACTGTTTGGGTCCTATTAAGAACTAAAGACTCCAAGGAAAGCACACTTGATGTTAAGAAATTGTAGGATTTGAGCTTTTCTCATTGTAAGTATTGCTGTACTTCAGTGATATATTTTAATCTAAATCACTTGAAAAACTGTCAACAGTACCGTTAATGGATTTAATTACAAATAATACTGTTCTGACCTTTCTCCATCTAGATGTAGACATTTCACCCTCCAAAAATGCATTTTTAAAATTCACTGATGACATATTGTTATTAATAGTCAAAAGACTATTGATGATATCCACAGATCTAAAGCTTTTGATTTAATCATCATGTTCTCTTGATTAAAGACACTGCTATTCTTTGGTCAATTATTTCTGCTATTATCTTGATTTGATTTTCACGGGCCATTGCGAAAATATGAGAGAGACAAATTCTAATAAAACTAGTACATGCATGTGTTGTATGAAAATGTTGATTTACCCTTATTTGAGCTGGGAAAAACAAGACATTCAATAAGGAACAGCTCTCCAAATTGAATACAGAGAGCTGGGAATCTCTGTTTTACCAGTTTGGCAGAGTCCTGTGTTTCAGCAGAGGTTAAAGGTACCTTGGGGCTGCTTTTAAATTATGCCAAGTCTCTTCTGGAAGAACTATACATTAGCTGAACATTGTTGAGTCTTGTTTATACTAACAGTCTGTGCTGTGACTGATTGGCACGGGTCCGTCAGAAAACAGCTGGAGCTTTGTCTCGGTGAAAGGTCTTTCCACTTGGACTAGGCACTCTGTAGGAAGTCCTGGGTGTGTCTGTGTCTCTAGCACACTTGAAAGGAAAGGATTTTACCCTCCCTTCACAGCAGCCCAGCTGGGTCTTTCAGGACCAAGAGACCCTATTTGAGGATGTTTAATCCTGTGTTGGTCTGTTTGGCTCACCTGCATAACACAGGAGGCCTGTGCTTGACCAAACCTACTAGTTTTCCTTAATGTGTTAAAAGCCAGAGGCCAAAACACAGCAAAAAAATCTTATTGGTGGAGTTCAGAAAATTTCTAAAAAGCGCCCATGAGACTTTGTGCCCTCTAAGGCAGTGACAAATCCAAATGACAGCAACCAAGAAGCTTTTCTGCAACTACTTACATGACACTATGCCAAGCAACTTGCAGGCTGTAATCCCAGATGAAAGCTACATTTGCATCCTACCTGTTTACATGAGCATATTTTTCAGTGAATTCTCTGACAGTGCAAATATGTTATTTTGCTTTTATAAGCTCAGTAAGACCTTACAAGCTTACTCACTTGCTGAGTTAAACTACATCTAATTCAAGAATCTTGTTCTTCCTGTTATGAACTGACACTCTTCTTCATGTATCTGAAAACATCTCTGAATCAAGCGAGTTTAGTCATGTGGAACTTTAGTCATGTGGATTTATTTAATATATTGCACATTTATAAATCTGCAGCTTTACTCTTGCTGATTTTGTCCTGCAACTGACCCCATGTCTTTCCAAAGAGAAATTATTTGGTTTCAGTTATGCTAAAAATGATCTATAATTACAATTCTTCATTAAAGGAGATATCTATACATATACAAGGTGGGTGGGTGTGTAGGTGGGAGGGAGCATGTGTATGAACTTTGTCCTTAAGGAAAGATTCCTGAAGTAGTTGTGTTCTTGCAGCATTCCCTTGGAGATAATAACACCATTTCAGAACATAATAGTCACCAGCTGGAGTTCAACCTACTTTAAATAGAGAATTTGAAAGAAATTTACAGACTGTTGTCCTAATAGCAAAAATGCTCTATGGCCATGCTACACAACACTAACCTGACTGCTTATGTGCCATGATATATGTCCTTATTTTATCTGCTAGCTAGCTCCAGGAGAGGAAAGGGACCTCAACATGGGATTCAGTCATAGAATCATAGAAATTTTAGCTGTGAATGAGCAATGAAACAATCTAAGCTTTCTCAAAACTAGAATACTTCTCAATATATATATTTGATAATGCAGCCAAACTTTTTCACTTCTCCCAGATAATGAAATCTTTACTTACATTTCTCAAGTTACTTTTCTGACTGATAAATTCTAGCCTTTAGGAGTGTTTAAACACTTTATTTATTTTTTTCTGTGATTTATTTCTTCTTCCTTGTGACTATGTACTCTAAAACTGGCGCCTTAAAACGATTTCTCTCCTACATATGTGAAAATTGTTACCATGTTGCTCTTACTCATGGTTTAATAAACTATGTTTTCAGCTTCAAAATTAGTCCCAGATTATTTTTCCTATTGATTAAAGTGAATTCTATCTTCTAGAGCTGGCGTAAAAACTTGAAAGTTTTACACATTTTTCTCTGCTGAATTTGCCACTTGATTCCCTATGAAAAACACTTATCCAGCTCAGTAGTGAGTGAAATTCATTATCATATAATGACAGCTGGTTTTATTACCTATTTCTTTCCCCTGTGGCATATGTTTTCAATACTGCTATTTATGATACAGCTTGAATGCTCTAATGCATAGTCAAAACCACACAACAAGAATGCAAGGTTTTGAGCCAGATGAAAACTTTAAAAAAAAGCATTTCAGTGTCAGTGCCATGATTCAAATGTTCTTTTCTCAGCCTATATGGACTCATAATTGGCATATTTTGTTATTATGCCTTTAAAATATGTGTTTTTCTCTCACTCAAACTCTATCAAAAATCTTTCTTAGTGAAATATTCCTAGTTCTTATATGAGTTAGTAATACAAGCCACAATAATGTTAAAGCTATTTTGTTTCTAAGACAAAATTTGGTTTGGAAATTTAACTTTTTATTTTTAATTGGCCCTTAAAAATACCGTATTATTGATCTAAGATACATTGTCTATCTGTCCTTGTACTCCTCATAACCTCCAAAACTCCTGGCCAAATTCAGAAAAAGATCAGAATCGGGTCAAAGCCTTAAAGAGAAGTCTCACAAGTTTCATTTAAATTGATGTCTAGATAGAGGACACAGAGCCAGATTGCTGTCCCACTAGGAATAAAGCAACAGTGACAGCTCAGCAGTTACCTTTTTTGATTGACCTCTTGCTACCCAGTCAGCAAGTATTCTGCCAGCATGTCAGTGCAAAAGTAGCTCTGAGATACTGAGAGCATGTAATGTCCTCTGCACAGCTGAAATCTGCAGACTTGAAAGGCAGCTGAGCAGACTGGAAAGGGGGAAGTCTAATGGAGTTGGGCATAAACCTCACTATAAATGGTCAAAGCTGCTAAAATGGGACAAAGAAGGGATATAAGACTGTCAAACACAAATCCTCAAAAAATGACTTCATTAGCTCTGCTGTTCTCAGAACCATTTGTTTCATTGTTTTTATTGAGACAACAGAAACTAAAACACGACCAAGGCACCACAATAATAAAATGACTTCTCATTACAAGGAATTTTGAATACCAACAGGAACAGAAAATAAGCTCAGTACCTAAAAAAAAATGCATTTTCCTTTTAGATTGTATAGATCGTACACAGCCAACTAAGTGATCACATTATAGAATTTGGCAGAGGAGTTTGACAAGACATAGAGCTACATGATATTGCAGTTACAGTGATAGCATCTGAGGAGTCCATCTCAGCACCCTGCTGCACTCAGCACAATGCAAATACATGAAGGAAACAAATATTTTCCTCTTTCCATCTGATTTTGTTTTCACCCATCTTCTTTTATGTCTCCATCTGTATATAAGGATAATCCCAAGGGCTGAAAAGGTAAACCTCATTCATAACAAACACCTAAAAACACCCACTACTGTTAAACCAGTTCCCTATGACAGCTACTCTGGTGGCTTACTTGTTAGTTTTTTAGTGGTTTTTTTCAGTGGCATAGGGATAAAATGACTGTGTGATGGACCCCAGCGGAGTAGTCCCGGTAGTATTCTGTCAACTTGTTGTCAATTTTCACTCCTTCCATGCCACCACAGTCAAGCTCGTGAAACCAGACACTCTGTTACCGATGCAGTGAGATCAAGTTGCGCTGATATTGCAGAGGCAGGTTTGTGAGCTGTTAGAGAGCATTGGGCTACTGGGCTTCTGATTGGTACCATCTTGAGTAGTAAATTTATCTCAGAGCAGAACTAAAAAAAATTTGAATTTGTTTGGCTAGTTGTTCTGTTGGCTGGTTTGAAAGAAAAAGAAAAAAGGAATGGGGGGGGGAAGAGGAAGGGAAAGAGAGAGGGAAAGGGAAAGGGAAAGGGAAAGGGAAAGGGAAAGGGAAAGGNGGAAAGAGAGAGGGAAAGGGAAAGGGAAAGGGAAAGGGAAAGGGAAAGGGAAAGGGAAAGGGAAAGGGAAAGGGAAGGTGGAGAGGGAGAAGGGGAAGAAGATTGTTTCAGTCCAGAAAATAAAAATTAAAAGAAATTTAGGGACATCCCTTAAAATCCCTCACTAATTCGTACAAGACATTACTGACTTTTTAAAATAGAGTAAGATATAACACAACACTCAGTAAAGGAAACATTTCAAGAGAGTATTTTCAATTTTTTTTTTATTATTCAGGATAAGTAAGGGGGAATATTATCCAAATACCAAAAAATAATAAACTGAATGTTTTCCCTCTCCCCACTACATATCAAGAGATTGCTTAGAAACAAGTGATTTTTAGAAAAGAGTCTAATCTGAATTTTCATTTATGTTTTCTGAGAGTTTGGGTGGATATTTTACTAATAATCTAGAAATTTTCTTTTAAAATTAGAGTGCCACTTCAGAAAAAGAGAGCTGAGTTTTTATGAGACTAGGGACCAGAACTGCATCCAGCACCAAATACCCCTCCGGCTTGTGGTGAGGTGGTGAGAAATCCATTCTTAGGAATCTTTCGCTGCTGCATTGCTTCACCTCATTAGTTTCTCTTTGTCCTCTCTGTTTCAAGAGTATCCATAATTCACTAGGAGCCCATACGAGAAAGATAGAATTCCTAACTCAAAAGGTTACAAAAGTCAGCTGCAGGGGACCAGCCTCCATCTAACCTCCTCCAGCTGCTTTTGCAAGGTACACTGTGAGTACGAAACAGGATCTCTTCCCCAAAACTGGGGATGTAGGCAGACTTCCTACCCTGCAGCCATGGGATAACAGCATGGATAGTACAGGTATGGGGTGGTACACAGCCTTGTCCTTACCTGACAGAGAGAAAATTTTTATCCATTTTGTGTCACTTCACTGCTCTATGGAAAGAGAAGAAATGGCAGAATACTGGCAGATAGCATTGAAAAATCAGCACTGTAGAATCTTATTCAAAGTACTTCCCTTAAAATTTTTCCAGGAATAAGAATTCTCTATGCTCAGTAGAAAATAGCCACAGCTTGGTCATAACTGAGGAAACACAGCAGAGAACTGTTTGTGATAAAGCTAAAGATATCTTTTTTTCACCTTTTGTGACCCCTTCCTTTTGTGCTCTAGGGGTTCTTAATGAAAAATGTGCACTCAAAAGATATATATCTGCTTTTAACAATCTATCATGTGCAAAGAAGAAGCTATTCATAGAGGCAAATGCCCGGCATCTTATTTGAAATACTGTTCCTGCTGATAGCAGAGTGGCACTCAGAACAGGGAGTTTGTATTTGGACAAAACATTTTTTACAGTTACTATGTGATATGACAAGAAGAGAGTACAAAGAAAAGCAATGAGAGGAAGGCAAGGACAAAGCTGATGTGGTTTCATTAAAATTACTGTAATTACAAAAGTTTTCAGCAGTACCGTGTACGTGGGTGCACAGTTCTTTATTGAATACTTGAAATACATCACCTGCTTCCCCGAGAATGATGACTCCAAGTTCAGCACTGGCAGGAAGGAATGGGGGATCTGATGCCATTCCTAGTCAGGCAGTTATATTCCCCAGTCATCACGGTTTCTTCCCCTGCTCTTGTGCATCATGTTCCAACTCTCTAAGTGGAGTTGAACCACTCAAAGTCACTTTCAGAAATGGGTCCACAGCACAGCAATTAGATCCCAGGAACAGTTTTGTTGGCTCCAGAAGACTTTAAGCTGGGTAGGTGTTTTACTGCTCTCTGGATCCAGACACTTCTCATATTCAGGCTAAAAGATGCCACAAAACATTTCCAGAGAACACTTCTCTGTTTTTAAGAAATGCGTTTAGCCAAAGAAACATAATTAAGACAGCATGTTTGGACTTTGCTTGTTTTTTTACCAGATTTCAAGGAAAAGCAAGCAAAAGAATTTTTCCATCATCCAAAGTGATAGAGCCAGGGGATATCTTGTCATGAAATTCTCACATTTTGATACTGTCCATAAACAGTATCCAGAAAGGGGCAATTCCATTTGCTAAAATGTTCTTTCTGACTTAAAGAAGCTTTTCTTTAAGGGTAATGGAAAGCATTTCACTGGTGTGGCTTTATTTGCTTTCTCTTTTTTGTAAATAAGGGACCCAGCTTTCATGTCACAGCAGCTAACAGAGTCCTTATCATCAACTCACTTGATTCTGCCTTTAGTAAGTCATACAATAAGCTGGTAACATATCAACTCACTGATGTGCTATGGAACATTTTTTTTTAATAATTATAATTCGGGGAATTTTTTCTCTGTCCAAGCCCAGAGGGTCTTGTATGCTGCTTCCACTAATGTAGCTACTTATGCCATAAAATACTGCTGAAATCAATGGGACTATTTATGGAGTCATTTGCTATTCAAAGGGCTTGATTCTCTGATTATTTATTCTGTTTTTTCAGTAGTGTTACTCTGCTTACTTGAACAGAGTTACTTCTATTTTAGCTGATGCAAAAGAAACTACAGTCAAAGGTGACAGAGTCTGGCACTAAATGTCTTTGAAAATAGTTGCTTCAAAATAAAGAAAATAATATCTTTGGATAAGTGCAAATCTCAGTTTAACAAAAAGCCCAATCTGGACTTTGTATGCTCAGTTGGATATTCCAAACAAAAATGAATGCTCAAAGGTAGAATTATTTTTGAAGCTCAAACACTCCCTATATGCTTGACAAATAGCATCTGTCTAGAATTAAATCTTGCCTCTCTGATGTCACTAAGAGACCTTAAACAGAGATCAGATTTCATCCTGGAGAAACAGGCTTACAAAGGCTTTTATTAACAAAGTTCTTCATTTCATAATGCTTAGATGCCCAATTTATGGGCCATTCCAGCATATTTCAATTATTTGAGTCCGCAATCCTCTGCCCACTACCTCCTTTCCCAAGCACCTCAAAGATATGGATGGAGACCAAGCCCTGGGTGAGATGGATAATCCTAATAGCTGCAACTTCCTGTTTCACAGCTGTCCTCAGGGTATGGTCCCAATACAGGTGTCCTGAATGCCTGACATGTACAAAGCTGATCCCCTTGCAGGGTGGCATTCGAAAGCTCCCCCTTTTGACATTTCCAAGGCAGGCAGGGAGCAAGAAATTATCTACAACTGCTTGTGTATGAGCAATTGCAGGAAATAAAAAGGCTTCTAAGAAGCAGCAGACTTATTGTGCCTGCTTTGCACAGCTTCTGAGTAAATGTGTGCATACTTTCAGATTTTATGCACATGTGAAGATCAGCTGTCCCGGTTATGCATGGTGGGTGGCATGCTGTGGCAAGAAGAATGGGCTCCACAGTCGTAATTGGTAAGCTTCTGATGAGCTGACTGAGCACAGTACACATCATGTAGCACTTTTCACATTGCCAAGTTAACAGCTATCACCAGAGGTAGAATTTAAACTGCTGGAATAAACAAAGTCAAGGGGAAGTATCTTGCTGAAATGTCATCACCCACAGAGCTTGTGGAAAGCCATTACTATTGTAAAGGTACATATATAAGATTTCAAAATTTATATTATGTCTCAAAAGATATACTTGAAGAATGCAAAGCATACATCAAGGGCAAACAATTATCTTTCCCAGAGATTAAATAAGATTGCCATTTTTTTGTGTGTTGAAAACTTCCTGGTAGGTTTCAGATGGTATTTTACTATCCAATGTGGTCTGTCTACATCAACTAAAATAGCTCACTTGAGGAAAAAATTTAAGTAATTTGTGGTTATAAAGTTTTAACTTACCTGCCTTACTTTGTCTGAAAGACAAGACTATAATCTTGGACAGCAGCCAGGAGAATTAACTGGCTCACAAACTGGAAGAACTTTATCTAAGTGGGAAGTGTACTGTGATTGAAGGTAGAGCTGCTCAAGCAGTAACATTGTGCCAAAGTAGTGCCAGAACTGTGGGTCTAAAGACCAAATACCTTCCTCTTTTATTCTGTCCCTTCTATCAGGACTGTAAACATAAAGATACCTGATAGAACAGAGGAACTCTTCAGCTGGAGCTGCTGGCAGAGCAGGGGTTTGAAAATGTGGACTGAAGAGCAGGATCAGAAAGCAAGCAGTCTGTGCAATGTCAGTCCTATAGGTTTTCTTGGGAATGTCTGATGCTGGAGTCCTGAGCAGACTGTGCTGCAGAAGGGAGGGCTGTGCTGCATGGAAGGAACTGCAGAGCTGGCACAGTGGTCCAGCTGAGTGCTGAGTTTCTTCTTTGGCCCTATTCCCTGTAGGTCAGGACCAGGGCACAAGGCAAGGCTCCTGAAGCCCAGTGACATAGGTATCTCTCAGTGCTGGTGGAACCTGTTCTGGGAGCAGCCCCAACAACAGAACAGGAAGATGCTGAAGGCTCTGATCTCAGCTAATACTGTCTGATACATTGTTGATGGGCACTGCACAAAGACTAGTTATCTAGGGAAAAGGGCAGCATGTTGCTGTCCTCAAAGGAGACAGCAGGCTGGAGACTGCAAGTGTCACAGAGACACATACAGAAAACACATTTCCAAATTGACGCCTGTAAATATTGGTGAGGTGCCCTGCCCTCTCCAGAATTTCCTGCTCTTGCCCTGGCAGATCCCACAGCAAGGTGCTACGGCCCATAAAAACTGTCAGTTTTAACCGTGGAGCAAATAGAAAGGGTGGGAATGAGTCGAGAACGGGATGGTTTCATCAGCGTGGGTTGCTGGTCAGAGAGCTCCCAGTCCCGCTCGCGATCCGGAGCAGACCAGCAGGCGCCGTGGCAGGCTGGTGAGGAAGGAGGCAGCGGCTGCTCCGTGAGAGAGGGACGAACTGAGCTGTGACACTGTAGAGTGCTTGCGGGCAACCAGGATCATTTTTTGTTCGCCAGTGGCTACACGTGTCACCCAGTCTAGGGCACTGTCGCATACAGTCGCTGGTGATAAACAGCTGGAATATGAAAATCAAAGCAATTCAAAGACCAAGAGCCCTCAATAGAGAAGTTTACCTTGGAATAAAGCACTATTCTACTTCAAATCCTTGACATACACGGTAGAACTGCATTTTTTTTTTAATTCTTCCCTTCCCAGCCCTTCCCTGTCCCCCTCGCTGAGGTCACCCTGATGTATGAAACACGCGCGCTATCACTAAGACTGTGAAATCCCAGAGTGGTGTCTATTTCCCTGCCTCTGGCATCATTCCCCTCCTTGCGCTGGGGGCAGTCGAAGTGCTACTAACAAATTAGAGAATCTATCAAGCTTCAAAAGGGACAAAGCCTAGTCAGGAGGTGTTAAAGCAGCCTGCAGCCCTGCGCCCAGGGGGACGGCGAGGTCCGGCAATTCAGGCAGGGAGCGAGAACAAGGGAGTCAGCAGGACCGAGTAGGGAGCAGGGGTATCCGGCCCATGCGCTCGAGAGACTCAAAAGGGCTCCTACCCTCCTGGCTGCTTTGGTTTTTGATTGTTCTTCATCCATGATTTGAAGAAAGAGGGGAAAAGTATTCCTTTATGAAGGGGGGCAGACAAGTAAATTATTATTTTGCTTCTTGCTTGACTTGAGGGCTAGAGATTAATCTATTTAGCCCTTTCGCTGGTTTGAATTAATGTCAGGAGGAAGAAACGCACCCGGGAAAATTAGACAGGAGAAGGATCACCTTTAGCTAAAACCGTACTTTTCGTGCATTAGTTTATTTGTGCTTATTTTTCCCACGTCGGCTCTTCGATTGTAAGGAAATATACCAAGTGCGAAATAAACGTTTCGACAAAGTAAATAACTGTTATTACTTCTACACGTCCATAAATATGGTCTAAAACCAATAATTGATCACAGTACTTTTCATTTCTCTGCTTCCACTCACTGAAGGACACCGTGCAACGAAAGCCGCGGAGGGCACGGAGCGCAGGAGCTGGGGAGAGAGGGAGAGAGGGCGGTCCTGCCGGGGAGAGGTGGCACGGCACTTCTTCCCCGCAAGAGAGCTCGGAAGGGCCGCCTGAGGAGTATGGCAACGAAGGAGCTGGTTTTAAAAAAAACAAGGGCTGGGGAGATGGTGCCCATGTGGATGGCGAGGACGGAGCTTACACCTGGGGCCGCGAGGTCTGTCCCCCTCGCTTGCAGGACCACATTTTTC
>VXBQ01008648.1:696919-821433 GCA_013400175.1 Phainopepla nitens | reverse complement strand
TTTTTAGCAAATCGGAACTTAAGTGATGCATTTTAATTATTTTAGGAAAATAAGCAAGAAGGCTCTTTTTCAGAGTCTAAATAAATAGCAGAGTGTTCTGTGCTGATGATGTCTCTGGCTTGTGATGGCCCCATCTATCCAGCCACTACTGTGAGCTCTGAAAACCTGGGAAGAATGGGGTGTTACTGGCAATTTCTGAAAGGAACTATCCATTATTTTTAGGGTTTTCTGAAGCAGAAAATGCAAAGAATTTTCTGATTGTCCGAGAGGTGAAAAAGGCCCAATATTTTCCTAAAGCTGCAGCTCAGTATTGTTTAGGCCTTATGGGAATAGCAATTTTCCTTATTTTTCAAATAGTTATTCAACTCCTTGCAAGTAGTGGGAGAAAGGTATACATTGCCCTAAGAGGGAAGGCGCTGGATGCCTTGCAGTCTCTGAGATCAGCTCAGTGATTTATTTTTCTCCCCACTCCCCTGTCCCTCACCAATCCCCAGCTTTGATGCAGATGCTGACACCTTTCTTCCTCCATACAATGCATCCCTGATCTTCAAGAGATTGCACAGACCTTCCTAAAGGAGAGGGATACTCAGAAGAGCCACATTTTCTTTTGGGGAGAGGGGAGGAGGATAACCCTACTTCACCTAGAAGTAGTCCCTATGTGATTGTAATAGGAAAAAAACCCAACCTCAAATCCCAAACAAAAAAAAACAAGCACAAAACAACCCCCAAAGCAAGTGAGAATGCAGCAAAAGAAAGCATCTTTATGTTAACATATAAAGAAAATAATGAATCAGTGTAGTACAACTATAGAGAACATCAAACCAAACACACACAAGCATCAGAAAATATTAGTCATAATCTCTGTGGTTAAAAAAAATACAATCAATGATAGGTTTCAGTTCTCTGTGGGAACACCTACAACTTTTATGACCAGCAGGGCTTATTCCACAGTTTTCTTTTTGAACAGGATATATTTTCTCATCTTTACTAAAGATTTTCATAACATTTCTCTTACTCCTCTCCTCTACATTAACTTCCATTTAGGATAAATTCTGTCATTCAAACATAGCATCCTGTTCCTGTCAGCTCAAATGAACTCAGTGAAAAGTTCAGAGTACCTACAGGCAAACTCCTTCCTTTCTCTTTGTGGTGTGTTTGTATTGCATCTTCAAGATTCATCAGTGGAAAGCCCAGAGTTGTGACTTTGGAGTCTGTGCCATCAGTCTGAGTGGTGCAGAAACTGTAAAAAAAGAGGAGAGTTAGAAAAGTCCCAGGATTTTGGTTCCTGATTCAAGCAGAACAGCAGCATCAGCAGTAGCAATGTTAAGACTCTATCAAGGAAAAAAAGATAGAAGGAAGAAGAAAGAAAGCCTAACAGCAGTGAAGGAAAGCAAGTAGAAGTGTTTTGCAGAACAGAATGGTGCTACTGATTTCCAGCCTACATGATTCCTACCCCAAAGATGGAGCAGACCACAGCTTGCAGTACCCAGAAAGTTGACAAGAGAAAGTGGTGTAGGTCTTTGGTGTCTGATCAGTCTGTTTTGCAGCACATGAACCCACCTCTGTTAATATCTCTAAGAGTTTTTTGACACATACCTCTACAAGAAAAGCAGAAAAGTGCTCGCTGCCTTGTTTTTATGTAGATCCTAAGGATATCCAGACTTTCTCTGTAAAATTCCACCATGATCCCTACTGAAACTATGAAATAGTGTTGTTGATTTACAGGAAGAAACTTGGGCATCAGGACTTGTGTAAGCAGTGTGTATAAGTAAGCCTGAGTGAGACCTAGCTGCCTCATTGGCTCCAAAGGACCACCTCGCTCTCTCTCCCTACAACACAATAGAATTCCTGACACTTCCATTTTCACTCGTGTTCTGCCAGAGTCCATCGAATCTTTGCCTCCTTGACTGATGACCCTGAAATATCACTGGAAGAAACAGACTAACTATAAAAAGATGTAAAAAACCAGGTTTAAATGTACTTGAAATGTTCCTGATTGATGGAACAGGCGGAAAAGATTTTTGAGATTATTTACATAAATGCTGGAAGCCCCATGGATCCAATCATTCAATGCCAAGTTTGCAAAAACCCCCAGAGATTGATGTAATCTGAGCAATGTCCTTTCATTGAAAGGAAATAGATGAATTAGCATCCTACTTCTGTAAATTTTTAGAATTGATATTTTCACAAAAGCATAAGCCAAGTTATGTACCATACCTTGGTAAGCTCATTTAAAATAATCAAATACTTCAGATTTTTCGGTGGAGCTGAAGCTGAAAAAGAAGTATCAAAACCAATGCTGACAATGCTGAACAATGCTGATTTATAGTGTAATCATTAAACTTCAGAAATAACAGAGTACTGCCAAGAAAAGGAACTTTTCAATCTTCCTTTAGGTCTATTGATCAGGATTGACTTTGAAACTTCCTTCTGGCACCTAGAACTCATTCACTACTATTGAAAATCCACTTGAAGTTTCGAGGAGCTAAAAATCTCAAAATTAATTAATTATTAATTAGTAATAAATTGGTAGGAACTGCATAAATTACTGAGGTCATGAGACAAAAAGATCTACTCTCTTTAAGATATTGATCTAGTATTGAAATATCACAAAAAGCACCGCTCCTTTTGCTCATACCTATCTTCATGAAAATAATCCTCAAATATGGATGTATGTATTTGGGTTTTATTTATTAGGGATGGGAACTTTTCACCAATTCTATTATTTGTTTTGGTTATTTGCTCATTGATAACAATAAGTCTTCTGGGGCAGTTTTTGCAAGATACTTGAACTCAATGCCTTGTAGGAATTTCAGATATTCTCTGGATAGATTATGTACCCAGTAGGGACTGGTTTTATGTACTGATTAAGTACAGTTAAATAACTTGGCCAATGATTTTGAGAATGACTGTGCCTTTTTCCATAAGTGAGACCACCCTCCATGCCATGTAGAGAGTTGAGTTCCACACGTGCATTGTGGAACAGGAAGTCTGACATAGGAATGAATCTGTGACACTCCTGTACACAGAAAGAAGAAGAAAATCTGCTCCTGGTGTCTGGCAATCCTTTAAGAGGTATGCTTTTTGAGGATGAGGAAGATGATCCTGATTTACATCTCTGCACTGAAGTAAAGCTAGTGCTAACAGCATGTGGGTTCCATGCCAAGCCTGATCTCAGGCTTACACTTTTGCTTTTCTGCTCTGCTACTGCAAAGGGAGTTCCTCTGCTCTGAGACTGAATGTGAAGAAGCAGCCATGTTGAGACCGATTCTCTTGGAACATGGGCCTGAATTAGCTTTCAGAGCTATTTCAGAAGCCATGTGTTGGGCTAGAGTTTCCAGTGCTGAGTTTTACCAATGCTTTTCTTCATGAAAGTATGATTAGGAAAGGGCAATTGAAATACTTTAAGTCCAGAATACTGCAGAATGTTGCAGCCTAGAAAGCCAACCATTTCAAAGCTTCTAAAGCAGAATGAGAAGGTTGAGGGAAGTGATACTGCCCCTCTACCCTGCTTTCGTGAGTCTTCACCTTGAGTACTGCATCCATCTCTGGGGTTCCCAGTTCAGGAAAGACATCGACATCCAGGAGCAGGTTGAGAGGAGGGCCAGCAAGATGATTAGAGGGATGGAGCACTTCTCCTATGAGCAAAGACTGAGAGAGTTTGGTTTTTTCAGCCTGGAAAAGAGAAGGGTTCAGGGTTACCTAATTGCGGCCTTCCAGTACCTAAAGGGAGCCTACAAGAAAACAGGAGAGGGAGTTTTTACACTAGCATGTAGTGATAGGACAAGGGGAAATGGCTTCAGACTGAAAGAGATTAGGACCCCTTTGAACCCCAACCATTCTATGAAGTCCTAAACAATTTTCTCTTGCAATGAATTACTGTAGAAAAGATAGTATGTCTCAAATCAAAGCAACAAAGGGGAATTCACCATTTCTGGTCTTGTAAGTAGGGACCAAAGACCATAACATGAGGAATCCCTAGGTGTGCAGGACACAGCTTTTGCTTTTATTTCAGGTTTTCGTGTTTCATATGGTCAGTTCACATGGTGAACTTCTCTTCTGGATCTGTAAGTACCTAATATAATTATCTACAATTCATGGATTAGTGCTCTAACTGGACTGAAATTTGTCACTCCAAATTCAAACTCCAGTTGTAGGTTGAAGGTAGAAAACTAAAGGCCTGATATCTCTTTCTAAGAGTTATTTTCAAGTGTGCAAAATACTATTGGGTAAATGGACAAAGAAGCATCTCTGCCCAGGACTTGTATAAATGTGGCTGGGATGGTCTGCTTTAGGCTGCTGCATGTTTTAGACACTAAACTAGGAGAAGAAGCTTCCAATTTAATAAAAAGTGATTTGAAAGTTGCTAAGCAACTTCTAGAAGTCTTGCTTTTTAAGAAGTCCATTTGTTTGTTTAATTTCAGGAAAAGGTTACATGTTATTATCTAAGTTGCATAAATCAAAAGAGAAATGCAAAAAGGAAATGTAACAGGACATTTTCATTGCTCTCTGCCTTTTGCAATTAAAACTCTTTTAATTGTCTTGTGGGGTTTCATCAAGTATTCAACGAATGTTATTTATGCATAAAACTTCAACAATTTATTGACTATGCAGGAACGAAAAGAAAAAAATTAAACAGGTTTGTCATATGGTATGTGTTTATCTTAACCTTTCTTCTTCAAAAGTCTTATCTACTAAGTACTTTTATCAGACACTAATTATACTCCCTCTGAAAAGAATTTCTCCAACACCCTTCAGTGCCTACACCCTTTAATCATATCTCATTACATCTACCTAATCCATCTCTTTCTCGCATTGCCAGGGCTCATTAATAGTTTTAAAAGCCAGTCCTGGATATTATCTTCCCTTTCTATAGAAATATAAATAATACCAACACTGTTTTATTCCTAGATTTTATAGCCTAGATCAAAAATTATTTGAAAATATTGAGATTTCATCTGAAAATAACTCTAAAATATGTGATAGAACAGCAGTCGAATCTTATAAGTCTTTCCCTAAATTGTTGTTTTTATAAGCTATTTTAGCAGTGGATCAATGA
The DNA here is from genome assembly GCA_013400175.1 of Phainopepla nitens. NCBI lineage: Eukaryota > Metazoa > Chordata > Aves > Passeriformes > Bombycillidae > Phainopepla > Phainopepla nitens. The sequence continues at coordinate 816,374 of VXBQ01008648.1, read as the reverse complement.
CCCCTTTGAAAGGAAGAGATTCTTGACTAAAATTTAGCAGATATTTTGCTTCACAGTTATTTAAAAGGTGAGACATGTATCACCTTGTAAACAAAGCAGGTAATCCAAAGGATTTCTACGTGGTTGTGAAAGAAAAAAAAAAGAAATTATGAGGGTGATGAAAAGCCTTCCATTATTCCTTTACTCTGTGCATGCCTTATATCAATGCATTTCAAAAAGCTTATGTAAAATGTCTCCAGTATAGTGTCAGCTAAAGTGAACTGATTGACACAGAATAAATAATTGGTCATTTTCCCTGTTCCCCAATTGTCTGCAAACAGGCTACAAAACTTCTTACTACTGTTGCACTTTAAAATTATTTGTAAATCACTTCAGTGGGTAATCCTCAATCTTTAGACACTCCTGTTTGTTGTGAATTTTGACAATTTGTAATCTACATTTTATCAATTATGTGATTTTTTTATTATATGTGATTTTTTATTATATGTGATTAGGTAATTATTATTTTTATTAGTCTATGTGAATTTGTGCTCCTATTTTCATGATACATAAGTCTACATTATCCTAGCTTGCCTTGGCTGAATATCTGAGTAGAGTACTGTTTTTCAAAAGTTAACATGTCATGATCATGGCTTTGAGGTGAAACCAGTTGCCCAGTTTCAACTAGGAAGATTGCTTTCCCCCAGATCTGATTAGAGGAACCACTAAGAGGTTATCTTCATCTGTTTTTGTAGTGAATAATATTACTGTGTTCTATGGATTATGTGGCAGTTTTATTCAATATATTTCAATTTTAATTTCAAGAACCTGTGACATTTGTTCTCATCCTCTGACACACCTTAATTCTAGCTTTTGACTAAATCCTAAATTAAGTTAATACCATGATTTGGGAAGGGATTATTTGGTTTTTGTTTGTTTGTTTTTTTAACGACCATGGACACAGAGCATACATCCATTCACAGTGGATTCCTTGGAGGTGGGAAGAGCAAGCATGATTTCCTGAATTTCAGGAAACTTGGGTTGAGCCAGGCAATTTCATATAACTGTTGCATCTATTTAATGCCAAACTTGGCTATAGGGCAGCCTTATGGATCCTTTCAGTCCCATCTTCTTATCCAGCAATGGAAAATTCAGAATTTATATTTTACTGTGAAATTAAAATATGTTTGCAGGCAATACAACTGATATGACATACAAATACATTCAGAATAACTGACATTCAAATGAGTATAATCTGGAGTGTCATCTCTATATGTGGTACTGGTTTGCTATGTTTGTAATTACTGCTTCTTTTCACTGAAGAGCTGATTTATGTAGGTCAACACAACATATGAAAAAATTGTAGGTATAAAAGTTACAATCAACTGAAACTTGCTTTTGGAACTACTAATGAATTCAAGAAGAAAAATATTTTTGTAAGTATTCCTTATTACAGAACTATTGTATTGTTTTCAGGAAGGAAACAGAAAGTTTTACACCTTGAGTAAACCTAAGGGCAATGTATTATTTCTCAATCTGTGAAAATATGTATGGTTTGAGTTGTCTTTTTTTTTCACACTGAAAATAAAACCAAACTCTTTGGAACACTTTTATGTAATAAAATTGCATACATCTGTTTTGGGACCAAATAAATTTTTTTGCTTGTTTGTGTGTATTTCTCTTTCCAATCCTTTGTTTCACTCTCTCATTAAGAAATTACTAAATTGACAAGCCAGGATATTTAGAACATTCCCATTGTAAACATCATTAAATCTGACACATTTTTATGGAACATTTTGGCTTCAATGGAAAGATATATTTAGATGAGAAAAAAGCCAAATAAAGTATAACCGGTTATAAATCCTGTCAAACTGATACTCATATTTAAATTTGAACTAATATTTACAGGATATTTTTTCCAAAGATTCTTCAGACCAAATAATTTGAGTAGACCTGAGTTATGCCAACAGGTCTCTACCCAAGTATCTTGCTGTAAGATAGATTTGGACCTCAGAGGAAACAGGAAGCTGGAGATGTTTCCAGTGCACTCTCGTCCATTCAGCCTCTGCCATTGGATTCACCATATTATGGTCACTTCAGTCTATGTCTAAATGTTGTCATTGAAGTTTACTAGCGATACAATTCCTTCACAGTTCACATTGATGCTTTTCTTTCATTAGCTATCTGTTATGTTTTTTGGTTTTGATAGAGCTAAGCCTGATGTTAGCAATCTGCTTCAGGAAAATGGAAAATAGTGCACTTTTTTTCTTCTAGTTGAGTTTTGGTAATTGCTTGTCAGGGCTCAGAATCTAGCACTGACTAGATTTTATTATGGCCAGTAGGACTTTTTAATGGCCACAGGATTGTTATAGACATCATTGCTGTCAGAAATCAGTGCAGAGTGTTTACAGTTAGCTTTCCATCTGCTTAGCTGTAAGTGTGGGACACGGAAAATGGCTAATGCAGGAATAATGAATTATTTGGAAATCCTGTCTTTCTAAAATAAGCCATTTTTTTGGCAATGGAAGTCTTGTTAAGTAAATGAAAATACTGACCCGTAACAAGGAACCCTTATATATTTCAGTAGAGAGCATCTTATTCTCTTCAAAATTAGAAATCAAAGAAAATCCCTACCTTTAGGAGAGCATACTCTACTAATATGAATGGAATCCTGAATTAATGAAACATTCCTTATATGCAATTTTTGTAATTTCAGAACAATCAGATTTTGTTTTAGACATCAATATTTCTAAAGATTAGCAGAAAACATTAGAACCCAAGCAGAAAAATGATCATTAAGTCCAAGATAAAAGCTGAAGTTATAATGTTATGCCAAAGATCTGATTCCACAGCCATTCAGCATTTAGGAGGGTTAAGAAGGTATTCTACTTTTACACAACTATTTGCCTACTTGCTCTTCAGGCACAGGATGAATCAGCACAGGGACTTGAAAAATGGAGTTGTCAGATTTGTGCGATTATGAGATATTATGTCCATCTGCATTATCTACATCTATTTTAATAGAACAAAGTTACTGGATCTTAGAGTACAGGTTGCAACAGATACAGAATTGTCATGTTTCTTCGAAAGGACATGTGCTCAGATGCAAACTAACGTTTGTAATCATATATATTGGTTTATTTGGGTTGAAGTAAAGAGAAGGGGGGAAGTAAAGGGATGGAAATTATGGCAGTAGAAGTAGAATCATTAAAGTATTGCTTGACTCAGCAAAGCATTTTACAGATTTAATGGAAGAAATTTTTAACTAGAAACATGCATTGCAGTGAAATATCACAAGTCTACCATGAAGAGTTTGGCTGTAAGTTTTGTTGTCTTTTCAATCCCCTGCAAGCCAGTTGCTTTCATTTATATGTTTAATCCTGAGTGTCTGCTCAGCTCTGTACAGAAACACAGTAATAAAATCTGCTCGCCTTTCTCTTCAACAAACTTCAAAGCAGACATTAGCAAAAGTGAATAGTTGCTTTTGATTTCTTTATATCCTTTGTAGAATGATGAATCTTGATGAGATATGTCATGGAAGGCTCTAAGGAAATCATCTATTATCAGGAAAATGAAAAATTCATCTTTGTTAACCCATATACATTTTTCCTCCCAAGTAAATTAACAATTCAAAATCTTGCACTAAACTTCATTAATTTTCTTCATGAATAATTCCACTTACATCTCAGCAATTTCTGTGTGAGAGGGTGAGAAGACTTGTCCTTTTATATTGCACTTGCTTGTATAAATGTAAATAAATCAGAAGGAACTAGTCTACTGTCCACATTTGACAAAGGAACATAATACTCCTGGTGCTTATTGAAGTTTTCAGGTTACTTGAACAATGTTCCTGTTCAATTTAATTGTGACTGGAAGTATTCTTAATAAGCATCCTACAAACTCCTATATATATGTTGGATAATGACACACAGAACTGGAATAATATCCTCAACTTAAGTCCCTGAGGAGTCTCATTAGCTACAGTAGGAACAAAATATAAAGATTTTTTTAAAAGAAGAGAAATATTCCAGTTTCAGATAGTGACATTTTTGCACTTCAGCATAGGCTTCATTTAAAGTCAGTAGTTAAGAAAAAAAAAATCACATTTTTAATGTTTACAACTTGTCAGTGGACACTACTTAACCCTTGGCTTAATCTCTAGTTATCATAAACCACCTCAAGTACCAATATAAGTTTAGATATAGTTATTTTTTGCTAATTTTGTTAATTTTTGTTCTTTGGTCATACACCAGCCAAATAAGCAAGCCTTTTCTTTTCCACATGAAGTCATGTCATGGTGTAAATTTAAAGCTAATTAACATTCATTGGCAAGCCATTTAAGATTGTATGTAGGTTGACATAAAGATATTTTTTCCAAAAAGTTGTTACATTTTTCCATGTTGCTGCATTGTGGATTTTGTGCTTAGCATCTGACATGTTTTCTCAACTACTGCTTTTTAATGAAAACACGAAAGCACTCCAGGGAATGTGATAAAAGCAAAAAATCTATGATCTCTGCAAGGTAAATGACAGCATGGAATTTGTCACATCTGGATCAAAAATATTTCATCTGTTTACCTAAATAAGCATATCTAAATATGGGTAATTAGGATTGTAATTCAATATATATTTCCTTTAACAGCTCCTCCATTTTCACTGATAATTTCATTTGATCATAAGCATTTCTATGATATATGTCTTGCTTTTCTCTATTTCAAACAAATAAAAGATGATTTGAAAAAAAAAAATTGTGTCTTGTCCCTTTTCCTATTAACACCTTGTAACTTATTTTTCTCTTCATAGGAAATCATGATAACTTAATTTTTTTAATTGTATACTTGTAGAAAATAACAGAAACTATTTTTGAGACAACAGGATAAAAAAGAGCAGCAATGCTGATATTACTGAAACTTTAAAAATGACATTTTTTATTCAAGATAGGTGAAATTTTGCTCCTTACTCCTGCTGGTAAAATCACTTATATTAAATGGACTTCTTAAATGAACAAGCCATGTGAGCTTAAGCATTGCTTCTGTGTCTAGCTGGAAGAATTACCTTATAAATACACAGCAGATTAGCTATCATGCATTTGTAGAAACACGGTATTTTAATTCAAAAGTACTAGTAAATATGTTAAAACTGTGGTTCAGTTAAAACACACTTCATCACAGAAATCAATTGTTCTAAGACTTTTATTTAACTGATTTAAATTTTTTAGCTATCTTGTGATTTGAAAGAAGAGTTTTATGGAAAGATACTTTTAAAATTGCATTTATTCACTTTGTTTTTCAGTGAAAATATTCTTTAATAATTGTAAAGACAGAGACAAGCATTTTATTCCAATTCTAGCCACATGCCTTGCTTTGAAATTAAGATAATCATACCTCCTTGTTAAGCTGAAAATGTTTTCTTTAAATTTGGTCATAGGTCCTACTATTCAATTAATATAATCATACCTTCTTCTGCTGCTGAAAATAAAGCAGTTGTTTAATTAAACATGCCAGTTGTTTGTAATATAATGTTACAGAAATACTTGTTTGAAAGAAAGGCTAAAGATTTATATCAAACATTTCAATCTGACAAGTAAATTACATTTCCTCTACCATAAAGAAAGGTAAGGCAGGAAAATAGTTGCAATATAAGAGTAACCAAGGTTGTTGCACTGAGGAAAAGCACACTTGTTCTCATTACTTGGAGATATGATAGTCATCAGTCTACAAAGGTGACCTTTTCCACTCTGGAGATTAAAGCTGAATATCTTACCTCCTTAAAATAGGGAAATAGACATTATTTTGAAATAGCAACTATATTTTAATAGCTAAACAGTTCAGAGATGAGACAAAAACGGTGAGATTTTCAATTTAAAAAGTGAACAGATTGTACCTGAAGAGTGTCTATACCAACATCTTTAATAAAAGCAAGAATTAAGTTTTCTCTAAGGGTTTAAAAAGGTCTACTTATCCTCATCTGCTTTCCCAATCTCCAATTATGATACTGTGTGTCTAAGACCTAAAAGATACAAGCTGCAAGAGTGGTCCCTCCACTGCTGAAGCTGGCATTATTTGCAGCTTATCCACTGCTGCAGGCAGGTTTCCCCATTGGAAGCTCTGGTGCTGGAAATGAAGCACTTCTTGGTCTTCAGGATTTTATTGAAGGGGTCCAGTGGTTCTTTAAATTGGCCATATGTTAACTTATCTCTTTTTGAAATGAGAATGTATTTTTTAAATGATCTTTGTTTTCATTTTGAGCAGTCAGAGCTTGTTGATGCCTGCCTGTATGAAATCAAAAAACATCTCTGATAATAAACGGATCATTTGAAGAGAAGGAGGTAACAGTATCAACCTGTCACATGAATCTTTTTCAAATCCTGAAGGACTACTGCAATGTGCTTTCATAAGCCAGCCTAGGCAAAATGTGAGGACCTGCTATTGGCAACTGAAGAAAAAGAAAGCTTAGCTGCTTCCATCACATAATTACTGCAATAGAATAATAAAAAAGTTAGCTGAAATGATGTTTTATGCCTAGTCTTCAGCGTTCCATGGGCATGGGGGGCTTTTATTTATCCCTTGTTGGCCGCAAGAATGAAGATGGGTATGATTTTTGCAAGGGTGAAATAGGTTGTCTGTCAATTGGGTTTAGGCGACAGTCTGTCTGCAGGCCGTAAGATGATCTGCATAGTGCCAGAGGAAAGCAGGCAGAATTCCTGGCTTGCAAGCACAGATATTGATCTACCTTAGCCACCTAAACAATGCCTCACCTGTTTGCCTTGTCCATACCTTATTTTACGCAGTCTAATGCTTGTTTTGTTTGACTTTTCTTTTATTTCTGTGGATCTGAGCTTTGATACACTTTGGGGAGTACATAAACACAGTGTTGTACTTGAACATCACCATCCTGCAGAGTAATCTAGTGGCTCTGGACCACCCCTCCCTGCATGAGAACAGCAGCGTTATTGAAAATTATGAGTGAGCAACTAAGTAAGTAGGCCACATACACAAGTGTTTGATCTATCAGACTAGTGTCCAATGACATTGAATGTGAGATGCTACTAATTACTGCACTGTGTACTCCCAGTTAAAATTTCTTAAATCGGAGCTACTAAAAGGGTCTATTTTTATAAATTTTTTTTTCAGCTGATGGTTACAAGATAAGCCACCACGGAGTTTAGAATCCTATCTACTTATTTTGAAAACAACTATGTTATTGTGTACTGTCTCAAGCAGGAATGAAATAGAAAACGGCATTCATTTTCCCAGTAAAGTATAACATAAATATTTTACCACCATTTATTATTAGTTTGCCATTTCCTGCTGACAGCAATTCCAACTTTGCCAGCAGGCACTGTGTCTCACAATCATATTGTGTTTGGAACAAATTAAGACAAACACAATTTCTTATAAAATAAATGAACAAAATTTGCAACAAAAACCTCTTCTGAAGCTAAATGAGCATTTCTTTTAAGTGCTGACACTTGGTATTATTTAATTTGCATACAGCACATTTCACTTTTACTGGAAAACAATGAAGTTAACGAAGAACTAAGTCATCTGTACTTTCAGGGATAATTGAACATTGCTCGATTTAGAACTGTTTTATATTAATGCTCTGAAGGAGCAGCCTACATCATGGTAAGTTTGTCAGCAGTTTCAAACACAAGAATACTTTTGGCCCAGTGACATATGAAGTGGATGGATCAAAACGGAATACAAAGTAGATTGTAATGACACTTAACTTGAGCTGATATAGAAATACTTTAAATACAGGGAGTGACGCCGAGCCTTTCTCTTCCTGTGAGACATAATCCTCACTTCATAAGATTAGTTGGTGGTTTAAGATTAATAAAGAGAGAAAATCTTTATTTCTTATAAATTTGCTCTTGTCTGTGTACTTTCTCTTAGGCACTAAAGTATTTTCCTGGATGAAGCGGGACAAATAATGTGATTTATGCTGGGATTGCCTTCCAGTTTTTGTTACAGATGTGTGAAAGTGCAGTGAATCCATGATTTTGACTTACTCCCCAAAGGCTTTGAAAACACACTCTACCTATAGTACCTATGGTACTGATCTTGAGAGTGTGAGTTTGACTTTTTTTAGACTTATAGAGTAGAAATAGATAATACCTTTGGATTTCTGGTGTAGAAAATTGCAAATAAAACTAATTGCGTAGAAATAAAAAAACCTTAGATATAGAACTGTAATCCTTCAGAGGTAGGAATTGGTTCAACTCATTTATGCCTCACTTGAACTGAATTTGATATAGAAGTGCAAACTTTGAACTGTACATTTCCTTTTTGATTTCCCCCCCTCTTTGCTGAATTCACTCCTACTGAAGGCACCCAACTGATAGCATAGGTACCAATGATCTGCAGATTTCTACGGACTACATGCAGCATTTCTGAAAGAACTTCCCTGTAAAATTCTGCAGATATGCTCTAAACTTTAAATCAAGTAGCCCACCCTTACAGATGAAAGACTGGTTTAACCTCTCCCTGCTGATTCATTCTTTGGCCGCTCAGCTGGGAATATCAATTGTGATAGTAATTCTTCTTCTTTAAATAATTTGGAAGGGCGACAAATTATAGCTGCCTCAGAAATCTTGCAGTCAGGAAAAAAATGCAATTTTAAAATATATTCCTTTAAAAATTTCAAATAAGCAATACAATTAGCTAAGCACTTACATTTTATTAGCAATAGCAAGTAAAATTAATAAGTAAATTCAATGAAAAAATGATTATGTGTCACAGTATATAGTTTTTACATTGACATTTCACATAATCTGACTTTGCTGAGAGGAGAAATCACTCGTCTGTTAAAATTACTTTTTAAAAGCTGTCAAAATTGGAAAACCTGCTGTCAAAAATATGATGAGAAAAGTTTAAAAATGGTAAAGTATGTTGACTTAGACAAAAAATATTACCTTTAGAGTGGAAAACTTGAATATTGTATCATTATCTTCTACACAGAGGAAAAGTGTTATCTTTTTCCAAGCCATCTTTTTTTTTTTAACATTTTAAATTTATGTTTTGCATTTACATTTCAATATGAATGGGACTTCATCCAATTTATGCTGCAGCAGAAGCCTGAAAGTAGCAGGTATTTGGACATTTATATTTTAATTGTATGCTCGCGTTTTACGATTTTTAAAAATGACAAGATTCACGGGGCTCTAAGGGGGAAGTCCACTGTTCCTCTCCTCTCTGGTCCTGCAAACTGCTGTGTGCAAGGGCCCATGGCATGGAGTTTGGCTGGTGGCTGGCTGGTAGTCTGCTAGCAGAAAGAGGTCCATCTTGCTTTCAGTTAGCATTTTGGCATCACCAGTGGTCACTGACCCTGCTTCTCCAGCATGTCTCCACCCTGTTTAAGAAGGACAGTTTCAAGGAAGGTGACAACTGAGTCTCCATGCGCATTCAGTCTTTGGCCTCTTTGTTGAGACTGCCAGAAAGGATGCCAATTAGAACCATTCAAAAAAGCCCAGATATGCTGTGGTAATAATGAAGTACAGATTTAGAGGGATACAACCCAAAATCATAATTAAATGGAAATGAGTAAAAACCAGAATCTGAAATAAGACTTGACTAAGAGCTACAGAAGTATATCTCTCTAAGTACATCTCATTTTTGCCAGTTACTTTCTCAGCCATTGCTTCCTTTAATACTATACAGCCCTTAATAGTTCATTTTCTCTAAATTGCTGTCCCTGCATGCATGTGGATAAGACTGACTACACGTGAAGCAGTGAGAGTCACTATGAAGGAAGAGTGCACATGGCAGTAGAAGCTGACTGTGATGCCTTAACCACTGTTCTAAACGCATACTACTCATAAGTCATTAAACTGGACCTGAGGGCTGGAAATTAATCAAAAGATTGTTTTGGTTTTGTATCACTAGTACTTCACATCTGCTGGCATTATGTCTGTGATGTCGTATTATTCTTATCCATGCAAAGGGAATGAAGTACTTTTGCTCTCCCACACCCTTCCTTGAAGTACAGCCTAATTTAATCTTGCTGTTCAGTCCGCATTTGATACACCTTGAAATATACTATTTTTTTCCTGTTTGGAGAATGGCTACTGAAAAATGCTAATGGCAACATGACAAAACATATAGGGAAGCCATTCATGTACATGATATTTCTGCTCAGGTCACGAATCAGAGCATTCCATGGTTTCTGTTTTGTTTCCTCCAGACCTGAAGAATTCTTTACCTTTCCACATCCAAGTGCCCTTGAAACATTTTTCTTCCCAGATTTTCTACACAAATGATACTTTGCAGTTTTTGTCATAGAGTTTTTCTGGCCCACTTGCTGCTTCTGCTGCTTAGACACGTTGATTCATGTCCTTCTTTTAAAATTAATTTGCACTCTGATGGCTCAAAAAATCTTTTCCAACCTAATCCAGTAAGCAGTATCATATGAAGGTTTGAGCATATTTTCCTCTGGCTCACACTGACCACAGAAATGTTTAACAGTCTTTAAATGAATTTGATCAAATGAAGAAAATTTCTTAGCAGAGCAAATGGGAATTTAGAGTCAGATGTGGGAGGCTGCATCTCTTGCATTTTATAATCAGCCTGACTCACTTCAGGCTGTGTGGGGGCTGCTCTTTCAGCTCATGAATACCACCACATCAACACAAGATTCTTTGAGGTCCATTTATCTGTCTGTCTATCTGAACTCCCACATTGTTTCTTGAGTGCCTCTGGTTCATATTGTCCAAGGTCTTGGCACTTATTTACTGCTTTATGTTGCAGTAGGGAAGAAGGAATAATTTCACTGTAGCCTAAGACACCTAACAAGACAGCTAACCTTTGATTCTACCTTGAATTTTAATGGTGATTAAAACAGAGATAGCTGACCTCCAGTAGTTATTTTGGTGCAATACAGAATGATATGTCAGTGCTCCAGAGAAGACATGGGAATATACATTTTGATGAAAATTATCTAGATCTATTCTGAAGAGAAGTCACAAGGGAAGTATATATAAGGACGTAGGGCATTTTGGACTGCTCATAAAACTACTTTAAAATCTGACCACACATGGCAAGATAAAACATTAGAATCCGAAGCTGAGACAGAATAAAAAGAAAATTAATCAAAATCAAGAGTGAAGTGAGAAAACATTTCTTTGTAAACTGAGGATAATTTGAATTCTTTGGAGGAGGTTGACCAGTATTTAAAGAGCATGTATATAGAATTCTTTCATTAGAAACCTAGTAGACCCTTCCCTTATATTACAGCTGATCAGGTATCAGAAGAATCTCAAGTACCCTTGTGCAAACTAAAAATATTGCTGGTGATCCTTTGGAAAGGTTGGGCCATGCTGAATATAAATCTAGTGAATCAGGAAAAAAGGTATATACAGGTACAAGAAGATATCGGAAAATATGACTCAGAGGCTTTTATGTCATTGGAATAATTTGTTGGGGAGGTAAACAGATGAAAATAGAAGATAGAAGGAAAATTTCACTCGAGCTTCTGAAACTCACCCCTGTTCTTTGTAGCTGGCCTTTATGTGGCAATAATACAGATTTTAATACAACTTTACCATCGTGGACAGATTTAGTGACAAATTTATATAATCTCTTTTATTAATTTAAACAGCTGATTGCAGCCATCTTGTATAACTAACTGCTAAGATTTTAATTAAGATTACTTTACTTAGAGAGATACTAGAGACAAAAATACCATTAGTGTCTCCAAATCTAATATGTCTCTATATTATTGCTATTACTGTTATTACCACTTTCCATCAGATTTCGTTTGCATGAGGGCTGTATCAGCAGACTGCAGATTCTGTTTTTTCATCATTCTGATCAGTGCAGTCACGATATACAGGAAGAAAGAGGAATTCATGCTTATAAAGCCAGTCTGTACTCTCAGTAGAGTTAACCACCAGATTAGCCAGAAAGCACTTTTAAAGAGTAGAGAAGCTAATTAAGACACAAGTAAGATCTATAGTACCTCCATGGAAACTCAGGCTCATTTATGAACTGCTGCTGTTTTTATGCTTGTTATGTGTTTTAGGTTAAACAGTGTTTTTAATGGCAGGTTTGTTCATCACGGAGGAAATTGCACAGACTCATCAGCATTAACGCACCAAGGAAGAAAATACAGGCAGAAATGTAGTATGGATGTATTGCCAAAATACAAAAAAAGCATTCTTAGAGACAGAAATCAAACACACGTGCTTGGCTAAAAGAGACATCTCAAACATTTTCGTATTGCTCAGACAGAAGCTGGTCTTTGGCCTGACCCTTCTGTGTCATAGCAGGGTACAATAAGGCTAAGAGATCCCTGTCACCCCCGGATTGTGTGGCACCAAGAAAGCTGATGAAGGGCATACTGCAAATCATTTTCCTTTCTAGTACAAATGATTTTAAACAGTACTTGTAGTGTTCATGTAACTTTCTTTAACTTAAGACGCTTGAGCGGAAGTAATCTTGCAATACAATTAGCATAATTATTGATTTATCATGCATCATCTGCTCCAGGTTAAATGTTTGAGCCTTTATGCTTACTTGGAAGTTAATTCAAAGTACCTCATGATCTTTATCATGTATGCTGTGGGATTTCTCAGAAAATCTTTGCCACACAGCAGAGCACATCTGATAACTCATTACTCTGTAATAATTTTTTATGTTTCGAAGTCCTTTGGATTCAGAAATATTATGCAAATATTCGAAGTATTCAAGAGCTATGTAGTGGGTGCATAAATCATGAGATTGCCTTAAAACTGCTACATACTTGAACAGAGTGAGAAAGAATGGAGATGTAACTAGAGACAAAGGTAATAATAGAGGCAGGGACAGACATAGAATTAGAGGTAGAGATATTTATGGGTGTTTTTGCTCACATGGTTTCAGGCCTAATTTTCAAAATCTTTCACCCAACTATTTTCATAGTATATAGAAGTGAATTTTAAAATAATCAATAAGAATTAATTTGATTCAAAACTTTCACTCTTGTTTCTAATAAACCACCATATTATCTTGACTGTTTGCAACAAAACTACAGTATTCAGCAATTCTGTGGTTTTTTTACACAACTGGTCTTCAGATTCCTCTTGACTCTAAAACTGACTTAATGTTTAGCATGTTTTGAAAACTGAAAGCTGTTTTGCACAGATTCTTTGAAAAATGGAATCTTCCTTTAGGCAGCATTGCAACAAACGTTGATGGAAAGAATTATTTTCATCTTACCTTCCCATATGTGCTCAAAAAGAAACTCAGTAATTCAATCTTAAAAGAGAATTCTCTATATTCAGATATTGAAAATATAAAATGGTTTGGAATAGAGGACTGGGCTTGCAGTTGGAATGACTAGAACCTGTGTAAACATTGTTTTTCTTGTAAGAGATATTAAAAAAGGAAGTTGAATTGATCTGAAAGATTTTAAGATAGAAGAGTTCAATAAGTAATCCACTGAAGAAAATTGATACCAGTAGTTTAAAATCAAGCTGCAGATGAATTGCAGCTACAAAAGAACGTGTTGCTTATTTGTTTCTTTAAAATAGCATGCCCAACTCCTAATCCTTGTTTTATTCTAATGCTTATGACTCAAATTGGCTGGTTTCGCTATTTGTACGTTCATATAGTTTTCTGCATGCGTTCCTTTTGCTCCGTCTTTAATTATAATCAGCAGTGAGAGCAGGCTGTGGAGCTGAAACCAGGGAAGTAGGGATCTTGATTCTTTCTGCTTTATGGGACCAAGAGAAAAATGTTAAACTACCAAAAAATAGTTACACTCTTCTGCCAGCTTCTGCTGGACAGGTTCTGATCATAACTCCCGTAAGTCTCTACACTAACTTTAAAAACTGGGCTAAAAATCTCCAGTTTTTCTAAGCTCAAAGATTCCCTAAATCTTCCAGAATAAGACTGTACTTGCATTTAGATGAAATTCTTACAGTACAATTTCTCTCAGCTTTATAGTGACAGTAGCTGTGACATACGAAAGTCATAATCAGTTCATAGCACGATGTATAACCCACTCTTCCAACTTTGCTATCATGAACTTTTGTGTAGGAGGATCAAATGTTGGCTATTAATGGTTTCTGGAAGAGGCAAATGAAAAGAAGAAATAGGACAATCCTCTCTGTATCTCTCTTAAGAGGAAATCATCAAAAGGAGAGCCTTTTGGTCAAAATGAATACTTCGGCATTTTAAAAAGTCATGTGCAATAAAGCCTTTCTGAAATGTCCTCATAGCGAAAGGATTTTAACAAATGAAACAAGAAATTATAATTCCATATCAAAAATCTGAAGAGGGAGGGAATATTTTTGCTGTGTGCAAGCTGAATCAAGTTAATGAGGCATCTAACACTGCGAAAAGAGCGTTCTCTATAAATAAATCCCGTCTGATTGGGATATATTAGTCTTCTGATAACACTCTATAGCATACAGATGCTTTGAATAGAACGTGTGTGTGTGCAAATACTCAGATCTATTGGAGTTACTGTTCTCCAAGTCCTTGTCCATGATGCATATTGCAGTCATTTTCATATTTAAGCACTGAATAAAACCTCAGTCTCACTCCACTGCCCGGTTTGAATAGGTAGGTTTAGCAGCTAGGCTCCGTGAAAGCTCTGGAGATTGTATTTCACACACAAAGATGTGGCTAAAGAGCAGCTGTGTAGCCTGTCAGTGGAGGACTCTTCATCTGCTTGCCCCTCTGGTGAGCTCTCCCAACACTTTGCTAGCACTTTGCCAACACTTTCACAATGCTTGTGCTTTCAAGAGCTTTAAAGGATCAAGGAGTGAGGCCTCGTGTCACAGAGTACTTTCTCCCGTCACTATCCTGGCTCTGTGCTTCTATGTGTCACTGAGGCTGTGGTGACTGTGAAGGCGGCATGGGTAAACAGCCAGGAGAAAAATGATATGAAGTTACAGTGTCTGGTAGCTTTCTCGGAAGTCAATGTGTGTTTACCTTCAAAATAGCTAATAAGAGGGTCAATTTGTAGGAGTTATTCTGGTGGCTGTTATTGTTATAGATTATTTTTTGTGAGGGAAAGGATTGGGAAAGTTCCTTTGAAAAAAGTTTTCTAAATTTTTGTTTCTTTTTATGATTGTTCTTGTTTTATCCTCCAGAAAATTGAAAGGTCTTTGTGAAGTATCAATCTCTTTTTTTGCCTTGTAACTGTGCTATAGTTACCTATGCATTGTGTTTTCACATTTTTTCTAATGGATTTTCTTCTTTGGAAATCTTATTTATTCTCTCCCCAGTTTGAGAACAAAGAGAGGGGATCCTTGGAGAGGGTGTTCATGCTGCTTTGTTGTGGTCAGAAAAGGTAATGTAGAGTTTTGGGAATACTGTAGAGGAATTCAGAAGCTTCAGGAGCATTTATTGTGCGTAACAGAATAAAATACGTAAATACTCAACACTTCACTTCCAGGAAAGACTGGGAATCAATAGAGCATAATTAACAATGCAAGAAAAAATTATAAAATACCTATTTTCTTACATATTTCCTTCAAATATAGTAAGGTGGCTCTGCTTAGTGCCTTTTTTTTTTTTTTGGTCCTAAAGACTGGGCAGGAGAGGGTTTAATTTTCTTTTCTACACAAGAGTGCTTGGTGTGCAAATTAGCTTTTGGAATAAAATGCAAAACTTATTATGGGCTATCAGTTAGTTAGTAAGACACTGCCTATTTGAGATCATGGGAATTTAGGGCACAGTTTTTTGAAGTCAAGTATCCCCCATGCCTTTTGAGGATCTAGATCATTTGACTCAGAGTGATAAGACTGAGTGAGTAGTGATATATTTAAAAGTGAACCGACTTGTCTAGTTAGGAAAAAAAACATGTCCTATAGCTCAGGATAATTAGATGTTACTTTATAAGAATATTGTATAAAATTAATGCTTTATGTTAATAAAGCATTATTTATTATGCTTTATTAATTAATGCTTAGAGATACACTTTGTCTTTGCTAGTTTTATCTGTGCTCAGTTTTTACAGTACACAAACCTGAATCAAAATGCTGTTTAATAAATCAAATCTTAAAACTCTATGATCGCTGCCATTATGCTTTTTGGAGAGGCAGACCTCCCTGAAAAGCTGATATCAATCATTCTTGTCTGAGGTCTGAAGCAAATGTAACCTGCAAAGGCTGGTAGCTGGGCTATCTGCCATCATTGCTGGCAGCATAAAGGCTCTGGATACAGTGTTCTAATAGAAGAAATATGGAGAGAAATCTGTCTGGTTTTAACGTGTGTTAAGTTTTTGAGATTAATTCATGTTTTTATGTATGGAAACAGTCATCTAGATTTCAGGGTCTATGGACGGCTTTCCACTACTCTGCCTTCTGGACAGTTTGTTGCCCTATCTACTATTCTAGTTTTCCACTTTATGTAAGACCATCCTTGTTTTTGAGGAATGGCCTGGGAGAGTTATTGGTCCAATATCAAGAGGGACAGAAGTCTTGGACAGAGATGTTGGATTTGCTATATGAATGTACAGTGCTAGTAAAATAGAGCCTCAATGAAGACAGTGGTCAAATTTTATGAGGACAGGGTTAAGACTGCTTTATTATGGCATAAATGGACAGTTAACAGTCATGCAGAAAAGGGAGTGCCAACTACTTAATACTCAAGATTTAGCTGCACAACTTCTAATTATCAAAATCTTCCAGGACATTTTTAGATTTCCTTTCTGTAGATGAAGGGATTGTACAAATTGCTAATCACTGGAAAAAAAATATTTAAGGGAATACACCTTTAGTATCGCTTATGATGTAAGCATAAACCCTCATTTTAAGTGATGACTGGAAGAAAGAAATAAGAGCATGTGAACAAGAATAATTATTTTAACCCAGCTTATATATATGAATAAAAATGTTAACATGATGGCAGTCTTCAAAACAATCTATAATAGAAAAATATAAAGATCCTTCTCTTTTTATGCTAATAAGTAGTCGTCCAAAAAACCCTAACCCCAACCTTCAGAAAAAATATACAAAAATGCTTTTCCTCTGAATACATATTTAAAATGAAGACATGATGACAGCTTTCATTTGAGCACTGGACAATTTTTTTTCAGAGTTTGCTGCTGTTCATGCAAAATAAGTTGCTGTGATTGCAACATATGTATTATATGGCACATATGCTACCTCTTAGATAAAAGTGTAACTCTTGTGGTTCCTAGCATTTTTCTAAGGACATACAGTGTTTAACAGTAACAGATCTTTTTATAATACTTTTGCCATGTTTTTGGCAACTAAATATTTTTTCTTTAACCTTTCTCATTCATAAGTTAAATTTGTTGTTAGAGAAAAATGGAGTGTGGAGGTAGAAAGCAACAGTGTGAATAAGAGAGCAAGAGTGTTTTGACTGGCAGTTTTCTCTTTGGCTACCATTTTGTGTTTCTTTGTTGTAATGCAGAAGGGCAATAAATTGCCAGCTGCAAACAAGGGTCTGTTTAGCTGTGTACAGACAATCATATACAATCAATGGTGGGTTAAAATGCTGGTGTGGCAATTTAGAAATTAGGAATAAGAACTACTCCTAAGAATAATGTGCGCTTATTGTCTAATATCTGACATATACAGGAAAATACATATCTTTTCTAGCTATTTGTTTGATTACGTTCAGTCCTTAAACGTTTTTAAGGGTGTGGGGCTTTGAATTATGGTATATTGAAACATATTTTCACACACACGATAATGAATCACAGCAATAAGACAAATATTCAAAACTCCACCCACAGTATCAATGATTAAGTGTTTTTTTCTTGAGAATATTCCCATGAAACCAGTGGAAAAACCCACATGAAGGAATTTTACTACACGTGAGTGAGGAAGACAGAGAGCCCTTCTTCAGGGTTGAACGAAGCAAGCTTTCTTTAAAGGACAGCATTACTTGTTCCCTACCTAAATCCTCAGTAAATGAAAGTGGACCTTCAGTCTTCTCCCTCCTACTCCCAGAAATGATCCCATTATACTGGTAGTTCATAAATATGCAGCGAAGCCCATCTGTTCTATCTTGCAATTTAAGATAGCACCCTGTCATTCTTTGCAACGTCTGGATCTGACCACAAAGGTAGCAGAGGCAATGCCCAAGCCACCATTACTCTCAGGTGTGTTGGCTCAGGGTTCCTGAGGAGCTCTGACACGACTGTTACTCTCTGTCAGAAGTGATCTTGTGTCCCCGTCTGTTGCCCGTCGTTCAGGAGAGCGCATCATTCACAGAGCACTTCCAGGACACGGGGCTACCTGTGCTCCTGGATCCCCTGTGAGTCTCTTGAGCACTTGCTTAGGGAAGCATTCCCCAGATCAGGCCAGAGCACACCATTACACTGTCAGGCTCTATCTTCAGATGGAGATGAATTTTTAGGCAATCTGTAGATCTGAGCTTACTGTCAGAATTATGAAAAGCCTTGGAAGGAATTCCATAAATGTTCAAAAATAGCTATTCATAAGCAACAACAGAATAGAAGTAACAGTTTGAGAGATTTTTTAACTCCATTACTTGTACATATTTATACAATATAGTGCCTGTCACAGATAATGCACAGCAGATTTATCACACTTTATTATTTTAAAGAAGAGTTTGTTCTCTGAATGACGTATGAAATAAATTGCAAATAAACAAGATGCTGCTTAATAAAACAATTAGTTCTCTGCAGGCTCTGGCAGTGTTTTCTGAATTCTTATCAGCCCTGGTTTACAGCTGTAACTTCAGGATATAATAGGAGATTGAATCTTATACAGGCAACAAAACAGATGATCAAATTCACAAGGGATCATATCAGGCTTTTTCCAGTACCAAAGAAACATATTAATCCTTGTCACTGTTTTTTGAAACGCTGTGACAGAAATAAACCTGTACTGTAACTTGGCCCTTTTAATGAGCTTCTGGAGTGTGGGCCTTCCACTCAGCACCTGAAAAACACAACAAAACACCTTTTACATTAAAGATGTGAGGTTTGCTGCTGGCTAAATTTGTACACAGAAGTCTATAAACCAGTGCTCAGCCAGCTGGGAAGCAAGAAAGCAAATTCAGATTCTGTCATGAACTTCACAGACCAATTATCTACTTGGAATCATGGGAGTTTAACAAACAAATACCAGCCCCTGCTGAGCCTTTTCAGTCCAGCAGCTTATGGGTGATTCAGTTGCATCAGAGGCTTTTAGACTGATCAATTCTTAATCACAAAGCGCAAAAATTATTCTCAGACTCATGTCAGTTTCTTTGGACACCTTTGTTAACAATCTGCTTCAAATCATTTTTTTAAAGAACTGCAGACACTGTTTTTATTGACTTGCCACTTGTAAAATGTTTATAGCTTGTTAATTTATATTTACCCCTTTACTTTTGCCTGCAAATCAACATCACTTAGCACAGTTTGGTTACACTTTGTCCAAAGGAAATTACAGAAGCCTGCTATGGGGCTAAAATGAAGGAAAGCTGAGGAAAATCAATACACTGATGATTAAACAGATCGTAGCAAATTCACGGTTGTAAGCTACAGCATGGAGACATCAGTGTGATGCCTATCTAGCAGTTAATGTCCTTTCAGCCAGTTGAAGAAAATTTTACAATAAGGCAAAATGTAGAAGAAAAAATACAAGCTACTACAGAGCAATCCTTTTTTTTTTTGCTCGGTAGGAGCAGTCCTGTTATTCAAATTTTATTTTGATATTTGTCTTCTTAGTAACTGTAGAAAAGGTTTAGATTTAAGAAAAAGAAAATCTATTTTATGAGAAAATTTGCAGTGGGAGTTTTAAAGAACTCTTTGACTTGCAGTATCATTCACATCTACTGTAAAAGCTCTGTATTTACTGTTATTTGAAACCACTCTTTTCTGTCAGTGAAGTTCAAGTGTGATAATTTCTATTTTAATCTTCCTTTTGCTTTAATTAGAAGACAAAAAGGTATAAGCCTGTTTCTAAACAAGTATCCTAACAAGAATGAAAATATTTAGTGTAAATTGTACATTGTTTAACAAAGTGAGAATCTGTCACTACTCATTTTAATAGAGAATATTTAGACTAAAAATAGGCAAATGGAGTTTTTTGCACATTAAATTCTTATTCACATTTAAAAGCATGGAAGAAGTATTCATGAAATTGGCATGAAAGGAGGAAAACAGCCTTAGGAATAGTAGGCAAACACCAGTACCACAATAAATCAAGGATCCTGAGCGGGTCCAGAGACTTCAAATTTGTAGACACTTCTAACTTATGCTCAGGACACGTTTCCTCTCTACTACCCGCTGCAGCGCCTCCACAGCACAATGTGACCCTGTGTGGTGTAGGTTTACTAACCAGTAGCCATATACAATAGATTATGTATAATGAACTCGAAGCACTAGGCTAAAATTATCACTATTGATAGGAACAGGGATGTCAGAGGAGAATTAATTGCAAACAGACGGAACCTAGCTACTCTGACGCGAGTTTTGCGTATCAGCATATGCCCATTTCAGAGGGTTTCAAAGGCTGGTGTAAGGAGATGGCCCACAGAGGTGGCCTCATTCCCTCCTAAAAAAGGATACTCAGGGAGCAAAGGAGATTAGTTCCCTTACTCACACAGCTTGAGGATCTGCAGAAGACGTTCCCTCTGGTGAAGGAACACTGCCGACCCACTCCTTGATTTTCCTGAGGGCCCGGAGCCTCTCGGCCACGCGCGCTCCAGGCGCAGGTGCGCTCCGTGTGTCGCGGCGTGGGCCGCGGCTGGCGGAGCCGTGCGGGGCAGCGGGGCCCCTGCGCTGCCAACCGGCCCTGGAGCAGCCCTCCAGCACTGCCCACAGGGCCCACCGAGCCCCAGCAGAGCAAAGGAGAGCACCGCTGCGGGCAGGCTTCCTCCTGCTGCGCTCCCCCGCCTTTATCCAGAATTATGCGCGCTCCTGGGCTCACTCAAAAATCAGTAGAAGAAAATACTTGGGCCTTTCTTCTGAACTCTAACGTGATAACGCAGCTCCTCAAAGAGGCATGCCACCTTTCTTTTGAGAATTTCCAAAAGAGACATGGTTTTATACTTGAAAAATAATCGTGAAATTCTTTATTTTAATTAGGAGAAACATCATAAGGAGAACATGAAGTGCCAGAAACTTTATCTGTGTGCTAAGCTACATTCTGCTGCTGATTTATTTATATGATGGACTGTCTTTATTTAGCTGATAATTTTATTCTTTATCCAGTCTTAAAAAATCTGCTGTTTTTCTAAGAGGTTCTGCACCAAAAAAGATTTTTGTTTTGATTTGAAGGAGGTAAATGCACAATTGCTGTAAATAAATAGCATTTAATTATTCAAAAAACATGTAAATGACAATTAATATTTCTGAATGATAGCATCTTGTAACCTGTGGTGTTATCTGGGGAGCTATAGATTCAGCAGTATTTCAAGATGCTTAAAAATTCCCAGTAAAATACAGACAGAAATATTCTCAATATTAAAAAAGCAAGAACTATAAATACACACAAATAGATTTAAAAGAAAAAAAAATCTTCTCTGAACTCAACCTGTCCAAAAATCCAGTCACATTTCATCTTTTCGTTTCAAGTTAAGTTGCAAACTCAGTACAAGGATGAAGAAAATTTAAAGAAAATGCAAATGTGACAGATATTAAATATATAATGTAAAAGAAAATTAAGATAAAATACGTTAACTGAAGATTTGTTGCTTCCACAAGTCACATGGCAGTTTAAAGTAAAATTTCAATCAAAATGTTTTAAAAACTTTTAGTGATGTTTTCCGTCATTGTGATCGTAAACATGAACCAGAAACTTACCTTCGAAAATATTTACTTCTAATGAACAGTGTAATAGACTGGTAATTTTACTGAAAGATTTAACATCTCCTGTGTTTTTCTCTAATTCTGTATCTAGACCTGTAATGAATAGGATAAAATAACTGATAGCGAGAGTTGTAGTAAAACATGTCTTCATGATATTGATAGATAAAAAATGAAAAGAAAATCTACTGGAAAATGTGGGAAAAGATCCATGCCAGAATCCTCTTGGGTTTGCCATTTTAATTGTGCTCCTGGGTATGTAGTTTTCGAGATTTTCTTCAGTTGTGGCATTGAAGGAAAAGTAAAATGAAGTGACAGAACAGATTAGAAGGCGATAATGGAAGGGAAAGTGAATAAACCAAGTGTAAACTTTTGAGAGGAAACACTAGTGTAAAGCCCACTAGTTATGTTCTATTTAAAAAAAAAAATTTGTAACTCAAACACTTTGATGAAGATGACTAATGAACGTTTTTATAAAGTAGTGATCCATATTCAAGATTAAATTTGAATGTGTTACCAAAATATCCTTTTTCAAGGGGCGGGTTCTTTGAAGTTACTAACAATCTTTGCTATTAATATTAAAATTACACAATAAGTTTATTCTGAAAAAAATATTCTACTGCTCTTCAGTTGCTTAAACTAATTCCTGTTGGACTATTATATGTTATTTATGAATGGAATTCTTGTTAATTTTGGCATAGATAATTTATCTAATTATAGAAAGCATATAATTAAAAGAAAGTATAGCCATAAAAAATGCTAAGAGATTTTTCATAGCAAAAAAATCAAATGCAAAGTAGTATATTATGATGTTTGATGAAACTCCCTATCAGGAACAAAATTCCTTGAAAACCTCTGAACAATGCACTTATTTTTTTTAAACTTTGTCAAACTGATTAGCTTGCTAAAGATGTGATCATTAAGAGTTTAGATTGTTTCTCTGTTAAATCAGATATGCCTCCTACAATTTTTACAATACTTCCTTTATAAATTAATTGTTCTGTGGTTATTTGTTAAAGAATCTCCCCCACGTGAAAAAGCAAAATCTCAGTAGATGCGGATTTTACACTGCACTAGATCAATCCCAATACCAGTAAATGGATATTATTAAACAGCATGGGGTAGTGCAAACTGGGAAAGAAAACTTGTAGTGTGCTGCCTTTGAGCAGACCTGGCTTGCATGCTGTGACAGGGCAATTGTCGACATGCTTTTTCATGCCAATCTGCAGCTTTTTCAACTCTAGATGCTATGGCAACCAGGGTTTAACAGACTAAGCAGCTAACAAGCTTCCCTGATGGAATTGTCTGGTTGTATGATTGCCTTGTCTTAGCGAAAATATAAAATAGACTGAAGACACTTGTGGACATTTGTCAAACTGATTATAATTTGGACACTCAGCTCATAATTATCTGTTATATATTGCATAGTATTGACCGTCGGTGTTTTCCATGCTGTCTGTAGAGAGCCCAAGTGCCTTTCTGTACACCCTGTTTCCTGTGGAAAGAATGGATTTTGGTTAGGCTGAATTGGTCAACATGGTAGTTAAAATTACATGGAGATAGAAAATAAATGCCAATAGTTTAAAGATTTCTCCCCCCTCTTTCCCTCTTTCTCTGTTTCTCTTTTTTTTTTTTGTTTTGTTCATTATTAAAATAAACGAAAGAAAACAAAGGCAATTTTTAAAGTAACATAATTCTTCACAAACATACAAAATCGCAAAAAACCTACACTTTCAGGAAACGGTTTTAAAAACCTCTAAGTTTCTTATGCTGATTTATCAGATAGTTGAGTTCTTTTTGGCCCCAAGGAATGGTTTGTGGTTCTTACTTGCTTGTTTGTTATTTTTTAATTTATTCTCAGAAGAAAAGGGCATTCACCATAAAACACGGGCCTAAGACTGCATGTTTCCCAGCACCTTTTACAAGCTGAAATCTGTGGAACTCATTACTTTGCAAAGATTGCTTGGCCACTTGTAGAGCACTACTTTATTGTTTTGAATGTCTTTCAATTCCAATAAAAGCTAAGCAGAATGTTTTTGCTGCGGTATTTTCTTGTTGTTGGTTTGTTAGTTCATTTGTTTATTTGCTTTTGTCCTGAGGAGGGAAATACAGAATTCATACTTTTCTATGTGGATTTCTTTGTGTCATTTTTACTCATACTGCATTTTGGAGTGAACCTTACTAGGCTACAAGAAGACCCATAGGATGCAGATAAAGTTTGAGTTCAGAAGTGGGACTTTTGTCTTTGACAGTTTGAGTCTTGGAATTATATCACTGCAGATGGTCCTGACTAAAGGTATCCTCTCAACGATCCTATTTTAGGGATGTTGTCTACTACTGTACCTCTATGAGGCCAGCAAATACCCAGCTAATTCGTTCTTTCCTGTGGGCAGTGGAGTCCCTTATCCAGTTCTGCAGGTTGTCCTCAAGGCCTCATGAGTTAATGTTGCAAATCTGCAGATTTTTTTTTTTTTATGAAGGAGAAGGTGAATGTCAAGGACAGGATATTTGCAATCAGGCATTCTTCTTGCAAATATGAGGAGTTCATTCAGTTCCAAAATGAAAGAACAGTATTGTTAAGTGAGTAAGGAAAAAAAGCTAACAAACTTTGAATGTTTAGACTTGTTAAATGTTCTGATATTTAAGATGCTGAATTCATGTGTGGTTCATAATTGTGCCCACATGCTCAAGAGGTGTTGAGTTTTTCCTGGGTCTAGGTCTTCAAAGAGATGAGACCAGCTGTTTCTTGCTATAAAGTTGTTTATTGCAGAAATACATCAGTCTCAAAGGCAAAGAATTCAGAGTATAAAAATCCATATTAAAAGCTTTCTGGCAAAAGGTCCCGAGCAGCAGCAGCAATGTCAGCAGCTCCTTCTTTCATTTTTTCCTCTTCCTCTTCTTCTCATCTCAATACAGGGGATTTTATTAATAAATCATCCAATCAGCTAGAAACACGATTCTAAAACATTCTTCCTACACCTATCAGAGCTCAATTCTAAAATCAAAAAGTAAAGTAGTGTTAACTCTTGCACATAGTTTACGCATTTACTTTATCTCTTCACGTAAATGGCTCTATCTGCTCTATCTAGAAATGCAAGCAATGTTCTGCTGTGTTTTCATTACGTCTGGAGCTAAGTTACTGAACTTTAAACTAGGTTTTTAGGACCTTTAATTCTCTTAAGGCACTTAGGGAATATTCTCACCTACTTAAAACTAAAATTAAGACTTATACTTACATTTATANCCTATCAGAGCTCAATTCTAAAATCAAAAAGTAAAGTAGTGTTAACTCTTGCACATAGTTTACGCATTTACTTTATCTCTTCACGTAAATGGCTCTATCTGCTCTATCTAGAAATGCAAGCAATGTTCTGCTGTGTTTTCATTACGTCTGGAGCTAAGTTACTGAACTTTAAACTAGGTTTTTAGGACCTTTAATTCTCTTAAGGCACTTAGGGAATATTCTCACCTACTTAAAACTAAAATTAAGACTTATACTTACATTTATACTTCTATCTAATGTCTGTGTGGCTTACTATATTTTAGTTTCTCTAAAGGCTTTAATTCAATCCCTGCGCTCTTTTCTCTCTCTGAGAAACTCAGAGAGGCTTCTTTCTTATGCATTCCAAAAAAGAAGGACATTGGCATCCAGGCCAGTATCAGCAACAATGGGGCCAGCAGGACCAGGGTAGTGAGTGTCCGCTGTACTCAGCACTGGTGAGGCCACCCCTCGAGTCCTGTGTTTGGTTCTGGGCCCCTCACTACACAAAAGACATGGAGACATGATCATGTCCAAAGAAGGGCAATGAAGCTGTTGAAGGGTCTAGAGAGTAAGTCACAGAAGGAGTGGCTGAGTNTTATACTTACATTTATACTTCTATCTAATGTCTGTGTGGCTTACTATATTTTAGTTTCTCTAAAGGCTTTAATTCAATCCCTGCGCTCTTTTCTCTCTCTGAGAAACTCAGAGAGGCTTCTTTCTTATGCATTCCAAAAAAGAAGGACATTGGCATCCAGGCCAGTATCAGCAACAATGGGGCCAGCAGGACCAGGGTAGTGAGTGTCCGCTGTACTCAGCACTGGTGAGGCCACCCCTCGAGTCCTGTGTTTGGTTCTGGGCCCCTCACTACACAAAAGACATGGAGACATGATCATGTCCAAAGAAGGGCAATGAAGCTGTTGAAGGGTCTAGAGAGTAAGTCACAGAAGGAGTGGCTGAGTGAGCTGGGGTTGCTTAGCCTGGAGAAAAGGAGGGTCAGGAGAGCCTTACTGATCTCTACAACTTTCTGAAAGGAGGCTGTAGTGAGGTGGAAGATGGCCTCTTCTCCCAGGCAGCTGATGATAAAAAAGAGGAAATGGCCTCAAGCAGCTCCAGGGGAGGTTCAGGTCGGACATTGGGAGGAATTTCTTCACTGAAAGGGTGGGTAAGCATTGAAACAGATCATCCAGGGAAGCAGTGGAGTCACCATTTGTGGAAGTGTTCAATAAATGATTGGGTGTGGCACTTAATGCTATGGTGGTGTTAGGTCAAAATTTGGGCTCAATCACCTTGANAGCCTGGAGAAAAGGAGGGTCAGGAGAGCCTTACTGATCTCTACAACTTTCTGAAAGGAGGCTGTAGTGAGGTGGAAGATGGCCTCTTCTCCCAGGCAGCTGATGATAAAAAAGAGGAAATGGCCTCAAGCAGCTCCAGGGGAGGTTCAGGTCGGACATTGGGAGGAATTTCTTCACTGAAAGGGTGGGTAAGCATTGAAACAGATCATCCAGGGAAGCAGTGGAGTCACCATTTGTGGAAGTGTTCAATAAATGATTGGGTGTGGCACTTAATGCTATGGTGGTGTTAGGTCAAAATTTGGGCTCAATCACCTTGAACATCTTTTCCAACCTTAATGATTCTGTGACTTTACAACTGTTTCTGTTTCCAGTTTGTATTGATGAAGGGTCATAAATGCATCTTTGATAACTGGATGTCCATAAAAGGCTTAGTCTTTTTCCAGCTAGGGAAACCTTCAAAAAAAGCAACTTTCTGTATAGTTTTAGAGACATCCAGCAAAAGTCAATACCTTGTTTCAAGCCACTCATCTAGACTTCTATTCAGTTGGCAAGCTAGACAAGGCCATAGTCTTTACTTGACGGAATAAACCCCAAATCAACCTTTGTCAGCTACTCTCCCAAAGAATCACTGTGTTCGTAATAAGTTTTATTTTTTTAATATATTTTGAATATATATATTTGGGCTTGAGGTAATATTTTGTGAAAAAAATCTTATTTATATTTTACGTATCTAGTTGCACAGACTTTAAGGCATTTTGAAAAGGGCTTTTTTTGCGTTTGTTGACTGAATGGGAAAAACATCATGGTGGTAATACTCCAGTGTCCACACGATTAACTTTGGCTGTGGGAAACAGTAACTGTGAGCTGTGGGGCTTTTGATCACCGTCTCACACATGGGGCTTCCAGGTCTCAGCCACCATCTAGCCATAGTGCAAGTCATTAGCCTCTTTTTGGCCATCTGGCTTGGTGCATGCACCATTCATACTGCTTGAAATTCACTGTACCTTAAAACAGAAAATACAAGTTTTTCCGGTTAGAGGAAATCTTTTTACATGAGTTTAAATCAAAGATTATAATTAAAAAGAGATGAGAAGAAAACTGGAAAAAACCACCCCAAACCTTCAATCACTGTAGGTGTGATTTATATTCTTTTGCTGTGTGTATTTTATGATGAATCATATGGATATAATGTTTCCTCCCTAGAAGTGTTCAAGGCCAGGTTGGTTGGAGCTTGTAGCACTGTGGTCTAGTGGAAAATGTCCTTGCTAATGGCAGTGGGTTGGAACTAGATCATCTTTGATGTTGCTTCAAACCCAAACCAATAAACAATTTTGTGGGTTTTTTTCCCCCCTATTTTATTAATGTACACATTCAGATTGCATGTAACTGGCCCTTGTCTTTGAAAATCAGATTATCAGGAGGCAAAAAAAAAAACCCTAAATAACTTGTTTTCCTGATTTATTTTTTCTGGACATCCTGGTTTAAAACAAAATTAAACAGAAAACCATTGGTTTTGGTCCTGTCAGGATAAGCAGAGGTCTGGCAGATTTTGAACTATGATGAGACTTTATCTTTTTGTAAATATTTACCTATTTAGTCTTAGAAGAATATGATGGGAAATTTTGTAACTATATTTACATCTAGAATTTACCCATGGAAAAACACAGAGTTGTCTTGAAGGAAAAGCTGAAAGGCCATCAAAGAAACAGAACATCCTATAAGGTACTCCTAAAAAACACCATCAAAAAGCATTTATAACACTGGAAAAGTGAGGAACACATCAGCAAGCCATGACCAATATACAAAGGATCTTTTGCAGTATTTTGCAATAGGACAGAAACATGGTGGTTTCTTGGGGATTTTTTGTGTTTTGTTTTGTTTTGTTTTTTGGTTTTGTTTCTGTTTCTTTTTTTCTGTTTTGGTTCTGTTTTGTTTTGGGGTTTTTTAATGTTTTTTTTTTACATTAAACAGTATGGATTTTCCTGTTAAACTGAGGTGAGTTTTAAACTGAACACTATCTGCTACAAGTTTCCTTTATATAAACATATGTATAGAAAAAAGTTGACTAAAACCTAAACAAAGAAGTGTAGCATCAGAACATAATTGTCAATGATCAGAATAAAGCTGTTAAAAATATATATATCCCTTTCACTTCTGTAAGTAATATAATGGACTGTTTATCTTCATAGAATAAGATTATATTCATAGAATCCAACTCTGCTCTAGGATCTAGTCAATTTTTATGGTATACAAGTAGTACAACAAAGAAATGTGAGAAGAATTCCCAGTAAATGTCCTTCAGTAAAAAGCAACAAGCCCATTTCCATTTATTGAAAAAGAAGTAGTATCTTTAATAAGAAAATTTCAGTTAGGACAAAAATTGAATTTTTTGTATGTAACTTATCCTTATAATGCCTGAATTGATAATACGAAAGGGAAAGCATTATAAAGAAGCAAATTATAGATGAAACTTAAACATTTTTTTCTTCTATCCAACTGTGTTGAATCTCAAGTTACGTGTCTTATTCTAAACAGGTATTAGAATACATATAGCTGACTAGAAAATATTTCATAACCAAAAATGTTAATTTATACATATAAACGTGCAGATAAATATGCACATAAAACCTTAAAAAACCTCCCTAAACACTAAAGACAATTTGAGTATTTAAGTCTTTCTCATTAGATATTAGAATATTTTGTCATTTTAAGTGTATCCATATATGCATTGGTACATGAAATACATACATGCTATTTTTTTCATAGTGCACAAAGAGATTTTTACTTGGTGATCAGAATTCTGATCTTTGCAACCATTTAACAACAGGGATAAATGTATTAAAAAATGGATGTCAACTGCTCTTTTCGAATTTTGAACTGAAAACATTTCTCATCCAAGTTACTCCACTTCCCCTGTGATATTCACATAATTCTGATTTCCATCTTTTGCCTTTACCTGCCTGCTTGGAGACACCTAGAATGGCTGCTTCTCATGCTAGAGTTAAAGCAGTTAACTTTTGCAGAGAAGAGATAGTGTCAGAGAAGAGACTGCTTGAAATGCTGGCAATATAAAACCACAGTAGAAATGTTAATATGTCCTGTATATTGTATAGAGTAATTCTTTCTTGTTATGAGAGAACATTAAAAGACTTTCCTATAAAGGTTTAGCTTCTATAAAAAAGTCATTTTCAGGAGCTTGAAATGGTTGGCTGGAGCACACATCAATTTGTTTGCTATTTCTAGAATGTATTTTATCAACACCTTTTCTCTACAATTTACATTTTTCAAAATGTCACTGTTTCTGTGTGAGATACTAAGTATGGACCAATTAACTATTGATGCTTTCTGCCAAGAATAAATGTTGCAATATAGCATATATACAGGACAGAATAAATACTCTATGATGGGCACGCAGAAATTGCCAGGCTACTGGTGAGTAATGCATCTTGAATATTACCTGCAGCCATGAGTCAGATGTTAATTATTAATGTAGAATCTGTTATAGAAATAGTTGAAACTGGAGAGAAAAGAAAAAAAGAACATAAAGTCATCTAACTCTTTAGTTTTTTATCTTTTCTAGGGGGAAAAAAAAGCTTACCTAACCTGTTTTGAAAATGTATTCAGCTAGGAAAATTTTTAAATATGTTTTACATGGTCAAAATGGTTTCAGCACAATCAGGCTAAAAGCCTCTTAGAAAATCCCTACACAGAAGGAAGTAGGTGTCTGAAAAAATTAAATCTTCTCTGAAGAAACACTGAGGCTACTCTATCCAGGTGAAGATGTGATAGAAAATAGAAGGGCACTTTTAGAAAGTATCTTATCCTCAAAAGTATTTCTTGTCCTTTTTAAGTGATCTGGAGAGAGGATGAACAATTTGAAGTCTTGCAGAGTCTTTCAGGGTTTTTTCCCGGTAACTCTAAAGTAGGGACTGAGGAATGTCAGAACATCTGGGGCTGAAAGCAGTTCATAGGTACTTGCTATGTTCGTATGTTCCATGTTTTAGATAACTGGCTATTAGTCCAGAAATCACGGGGTTGGGCAGTAACTCAAAATACATATTGGTACAGAGTGGTTGGGCAGAAAGTGATTCTTCCTGAAAAATTACATCAGTTAAATTATGGTTATTGTCACCAGTTTTTATTTACCACCATGTGGTATCACTGGATGATAAGTCAATCTATAGTAATTTGGAAAAGAGTAACTTGTTATGGCAGCTGTATCTGCATGTTATTTTATTTCAAAATGAGGTGATATCTCTGTAAATACACATCCATAAAAAATGGTCAGGTTTAGAAGTTTTATATAACCTTAAGGCAGCAGCTGGGTCTCAGGAACCTCTGTAGGAAATGGAAAAAGAAAATGGGAGATTGTAGTTACATATTTTTTTTCCCAGAGCTGAAGTTTCTGAGGTCTTAGTCTCCTGACAATCACAAAGATGAGATGTAGCCATAAGTGCAATCTTGTGCTGCCAGAATTCATGACATGAGCCGGCTGCATCAAAGGAAGAGATTCTCTTAGAGTGAGTGACTATTAAGGAATTTGGGTGATGACATGTAATCTTTCACAAAGATGCTTATTGAAAAACTGTCCCTCATATAGGCACAAACTCTTCTGGAGATCCTTGTCTTCAGCCCACTTCAGTAAAATTCAGAACTCCTGCCTGTGCTCAGTTGCATATTTGGTCCTATAGGACTATTTGTGAGAGCAAACCACCAAGGATACGCTCATTCACATAAGTAAGAATGATTTTGAAAGATAAAACCTTGTCTCATTGTGGGTAAATCAGCACATGCTTGCACATGCTTGGATTCTCTGAAAAAAGAACTTCACTTTCTCCCATCACATTTGGACACACTTCTATAGGCTTTATGCCTATGCCAGAAGTTTTAAACGTTTCATTAGGTAAAACATCTGATGATAAATTGGTAGTAACATTTTAGGCTGTTTGCTTCTTGGTTGGAGTATCCACTTCAACCATTTCCTTTGGTGAGTCCTCAGTTCTGGTCTATACTTAGCAGGCTTCTTGAATTTCATGGTGTTTGAGTAAAGCAGAACTGCAATATTAATTGAAATATTCACTTTGGATAAATGTGTGAATTAGTCTTCAAGATACTGTGTGTTTTGAAAGTGAAGTGGACAGAATTTTTAAAAATAGTTGTATTGCCATCAGAACTCCTTTCTCTTGTACAAGGACCTTCCATTACTATTGGGTAATGATGTATATAGCATAATACATTAATGTTGCTTTAATGTGTTCAATTGTACAGAAGAATGTAGTAATTAGGCACTAAGGGATTCTTTTTGCTATGATTTGATGAGGTGGTCAATTACCTGTGCTGTACAACGGCAAGTGGTACAATTGGTTTAACTTAATAAGTACATTGACAAAAAAGGGCCACTGTGATGTACATTAGTTGCACTTAAAAGGTTCCTTTGAGTTATTACCAAGGTAATACCTCAAATATAAATTAATTTAATTTGTTTAGAACAGTTTACACTTTACACATCATTAAATCTTTTTCTATCATAGATTCTGCCATACATTAGGTAAATTATAAATGTCTAACCAAAAAGGGAACCTTTGACCATAATGGCTACTTAGAAAAGATAAAAGGTAACAATTTAACTAGAACTAGCCTTTAGCTGAAGCTCTTAAACTAAGATTGATAGAAAACAGTTTTTGAGAAGAAATAATGCACACTGATTTATATAAAATGCTGTTCACTGTATTTTCCTTTTTTGTATTAAACTTAATGAATAGATATACCTTTTTTATTTTGTGGTACCCTACCATTAAATGATACCATCATTTTTTTTCCTGCCTAAATAAATTCTGATTCTTGTCACCTACTATCTGTAGGAAGATTTGAGACATTATTCCTAATTGAGATTTTTACTGAATATCTTTTAAAGACAAATTTGTTTTATTCTTTCACCCACTATTTAAAAGGATTTTTCACATTTTTATCTTCTAAAGGAATTGTCAATGAGAAACTAAAACTGCATAGACTATACATTAAAATCACTTTAGTTTTTAAGCTGTCATGAACTGTTTCAAAAAATGCTAAGTTGCTATTGTTTAATGTCTGTCATTTTATAATGCTTTAGAAGTTATCTATCCTGTAAAATTATTAACTGATGCTAAAATTGCCTTGTAAGTATTAGGACAATAGCAATTTTGTAACAGCTGGGACACTGCCAATGTAAGATAAGTACATTTTGCTCTGTAGATTCATAAAGTGCTTTGAAATGGTTTGTAACTGATGGATGGATGCATTTTCTAAGTGTAGAAAGCAATATTTTGTAGAGGGAAATGGCTTGAAAGCTGACACACATGCATGCAAATGCCATTCTCTTCAGTAAGTAATTTGCTTTTTCTTTCAAAAGCATAAATGGCATAGTTAGACACATTATTTTGTATATTGCACATAACAATACAAGATGCACAAAAACAGCAAGTACAAAACATTTCATATTGATAGAGGAACTCATGGCTGTAGTATATGATTAGCATAAATGTATACACACTGAAGAAATGCCTTCAGGATTAAAAAGTAAGGCTGAAAACAGGAAAAGTTCTTCTAACTTCAAGAAATGAAAATATTTAGAATATACTTTTTATTTCTAGAGTTGTGCCTTTTAAAATAGTTAAGCTGTGTAGAGTCTGAACCAGATCATGTGCTCACTATTGCATCTGACCCAATGGCCTCATATCAGGCTTTCATTCTGAGGACAAATAATTTAAATTAATCCTTAAAGTGTTTGTATGTCAACGACAAAACCCAGGAGAATACTACTTTGGAATACATGTAGGCAGGGATATTCTTATAATTTAAGAACCTTTTAATGCCAAAACTGATTTCTGATTTATATAATTGTATCGCATTTGTAGTTTATATCATTGTATTATTTGGAGCATCTGCACTGTAAAACCCACGCCAGCTGCAAAAACTTCTGGCCAGCTTTTTTAATGATCTCTCATGTTAACCTGATGCTTTAGGTCTTTGCTCTTGGAAATTTCCATGCCCCCTCAGCTCTCCAACCCTGATGAATCCCAGCTTCACTGAGCAACTGAGAATAATACAGCTAAGCCTATACTGAGTAAGTGAAGTCTTAGTCTGGAAAATGGTCCCCAATGAAATCTTTGGAATATCAACTTCAGCAGGTCTGTTCAATATGATTAGTGTCAACATATGGTCTTTTTGTTTAAAGGAAGGAACATTTCCTTCATAGAATCTTGTTAAATCTCTCACTCTACAATTATTGTAATCATGACCTCTATTGTTCATCATTTCCACTAAAATTTTTGCTTCTACATCAGCTTCTTTCTTAAGATATATATTCCCATTAGATACAAAACAGCCATTAATCTTAATGGAAGCTATGCTCAGAAATGGAGTGGGAAAGGTACCCAGGAGGTTTTGTCATATCTTTAAATTCAGTAACAAAAAAATTGATTTGAGTAAAATTCTCATAATGAATGCACATTGTTGAAGAATTAAAATTTAAAATATATTTATATACCTCCTGAATTTATATTAAGAAGAATTGAAACAATACTTTTACTGGATTATGTGGCAGAATTCATGCTGATTTCATTCTAAGAAAAGCTGCTCATTTTGTTATACTGTAGGAAAGAGAGCAGGGTGAATAGCTCATAAGAACAGCTTATCTGACAATCTGGGTCCTAATATGCTTGATCCTTGCTTGTGAACAGATGATATTATTTTAAGAAATATACACTCTTTTACAACATAAATCCATTTTATTTATTGTTTGTTCCACAACTTTATATTTAAAATTCAAAATTGGAACAGCAAAGTTTGTTATTCACCACATGGCTCTCACTCTTTTTCTGAATTTGATATCTGTAAATTGCATTAAAAAAACCCTTGAATTTTTTTTCCTTGGGAACAAGCTCTTTAAAAAGGTCCTGAAGATTGTTTATGTTTTTGAGGTAAACCTCTTTCTAGAATTAATTGCCATTTTTTTGACTGCAAAATTGTGGCAATATTTTAATACAATGACTAATAAGAAGAATAAACCCACAATAAAAAAAAATCAGTCATGATTATTGTCCTTCAGAAGACATAGTTATCCCTATGTGTATTAAAATAGAATAAACTTATTAAAAATAGGAATATTTAGTTTTTAATGGAAAATCTTGATTGCAGTTCTTTAGAGATTATGTCATGATACCTCTTTGTTTTAAAGGGTCACTTTGTAGTAGGGAATGTGAGAAAAACATTTAATCAGAAACTGGCAAACAGTCAGTAGAATGGCAAGAATTTGATGGTAAACAATACTTCTCCATAAAATTGCCAGATTGAAAGAATCTGATGACTCCCACTTCTAGGAGCTACTTGGAAGAGTCACAACTATTTTTAAATGCATGTGTTTTTAGAAACAAGTTGCAATAAAGAATCACAAAAAACCATTTTATGAGAATAGGTTAGGTGTTTATATGTATTGTATCTGCCCTAAGGAGAAATTTCAGCACATGGGGTATGTTTGTCGCTTGAGATTATGGCTATAACACAATAAAACCTTCTGCTGTTTTGAGAGCTGCTGTGACTGGAGCCCATAGGCTGAAACTGAGCATTGGAAGACCAAATTTTTTTTATCTATAGTATATGCAACCTTTGAAACACCACCAGAGATGAGCTGAAAATACAACTGGTTTAATAAACCAATAAACTGAAGAAACGTATTTTATTTGCACAGTATTACACTTCGAGTAACATTATAGTTTTCCTGAAAGCAGTATTGAAATAAAATGTTCTATGGTTTTTGCTTTACAAAAAAATAGGTAATTTGATTCTTTTTGAAAACAATTTAAAATGCTATGTTTCTGGGGAAAAGTATGTGAGAATTAAAAAACTAAGGGATTGTAACTATTACTCTTAGAAGCTGCACTTTTAAGTTTTCTTTTCTTTAAGTGCAAGTATAATTAATTATGAAGAATATGAGAAAAATATGTTCATTATCATTTTTTCCATTTCTCTTATGTTTTCCTTAAACGGTGTCACACAATCTCCCTGCATGTTTAATTCATTCTTTGTACGAAAACACGTAGACAAAAAACTCCACCCTAAACCAGGTAAGAAATTAAAGTCTGTTAAGTAAAGTCTTGATTTCCCCACTTTGTCATTCTTCTAGAAATTATGTGTATGTGTGCACAGCACACAACCTTGTGTCAGTCCTATTGCTAAGTAATGAACATAGAAAAGTTCTTTAGGAACCAACTGTTCTTAACGTTCTTCAAAAATTATGCTAAAGCATTTGGGAATAACATGAAATCAGATTATGTTGTATTTGAAGAAATAAGTAATATGAACAAATATTTTGAGTACTGTGCTTTCCCAGAGTGTGCATATTGACAGTGTTTAGTTACCATATGCAGTACAGTGCAGGAAAAATAAATCTTTGGTTTTAAGATGATGAAACTACTACTTCACTAAGTAATGCTAATTAGAGGCAGAAACCAGACATCACACTAGAGACAAAAGCAATTCTGTTGTCCCAGCCTTCCGATCAAAATCACTGGAAATTCTTTTGCTTAATCTCATAAGCAGCTTGAAATATCTGTGTACTGCAAAAGTCTTCAGACTCTTAAATTGGGATTTTTTTGAGCAGCCATAATGTTTGGATTAAAACTCCCTTTGTATCTTTTGAAAAAGAAAAAAAAAAGAAGAAGAAGTGTCTTAATGGAAATAGTATAAATAACTGAGACTTATTGTGCCTTAGGAAAAAAAAATTTTATGAAGAAAATGCTTAGTGAGCTTTTGGCCATGATTTAGGAGCTACCTTCAGTTCTACAGTTTGGCCTATTGTGAAGCAGATGGGATCATTTTCTCCTATACAGTTTCTGCAATTCCATCTCACTCTTATTTTAGCACATAATTAGGTGTCAAGCATTCTGAGTAGGTTATACAGAAGAATATATATACTAGTGATTTGAATAGGTTTTATGTACTCTAGCTATCAAGACACATTAACCTTTAATCATAAGGCCTGAAGTCAGAAGAAACTTGGTGAGAGGTTCAAAACCCTTGCTTGCCACACTCATAAGTCCATCATTCCCCATTTGCTACTTTCAGGCTGTGACTCAATAGCTAGTATTATGAGACTGAGATGAAACAGTAAGATAGTTGTAAATAAATCGTTACACTCAAAATGTTTTATTTTCAGGGTGCAATGGTCCTGGCAACAAAAAGATTTACTTCCAGTGAATCATTGGCAGGTACTTTCACATTTTTAAATTATAAAATATGTGAGATTCTGGCAGGTTCACTTACCTCCTCAAATTGTCTTTTATAAAATTTTGCACATCTGTCATACTTTTTATCAGCTTCTTTTTTTTTTTTTAAACCATTTTGCCTGTATTATGGAATTGAGTATGAGCACTTTCCAAATAGGTCAATGCTTAATGTCATCATCTTTTTTACAAGACAGAGAAGAAGACGGAGGTTCAGTGCTGATTATTTATGCACCATCTGTAAAATGGTGAAGCCCTTTAGCTTCTATTCATTTATATATGCATTGGCATAAACTGAGATTGAGATGGGTCCTATTCAGGATGAAATAAGACATCAGTGATACAGTTCTGGCATAGTCTGTGGTGGTATAGTCTAGATATTTGAGGCAGTAGGAACCATTTACCTTTTGCAGTAAGACAGAAAAAGTTCAGAGGCCGCTTAGAAATTCCTCTAACCTAAAATAATCTGCAGCCTGTGCCCCTTCATTGGCTCAGCCATCATCAGAGGGAATAGATCACCTGTGATTGCTTTTCAGGAGACTATGAAGTTTATTGGATACAAAGACACAAAGCAGAACAAGTTATTGATTACAAGGCTTTTCCGAGCTTGTCAGGATAATCTGGTTCCTCATGTACAAAAATTTCCTTCCTTCCTTCCTTCCTTCCTTCCTTCCTTCCTTCCTTCCTTCCTTCCTTCCTTCCTATGCCTGTTTATTTCCTTTGTTACTTTTAAAATTGCTTATTTACTATTTCACTCCTTGGTCAGCTACTTTCCTTCTGGTCTCCTAAAATAAGCGTGTCTTTTTTGTTGCCCAAAGGATATGTCATTTCCATCTTATAGATGGTTTATTAATAAGTTCTTGTAGTTTAATTTCAGACCTGTGACTTACAGGTAGCATAATTTTAAAAATTATTGAAAATAGGAGGAGGTAAAAACATTTTGGTGGAAAAGAAATGATGAAACCTATATTTACAAGAGAGTAAGGGTGATATAAGTATTTGCATTTGGTTTTTTTTTTACATTATGAAATTGAATTTTCAAAAAAGATGGACAATATTTATTCTTGTAAATAAAGAAATCATTTCAATTCTGATACTTTTGTAAAAGTGAAAGCTGTCAGATACTTCACTGTACTTTGCATCTGATGTATTTATACTGAACAGTAAAACAACTTTATAGCACTACCTTCAAGAGTATTCCATGATCTCAGATGTCATTATGATGAAAGACACTGAATAAAAGAAAAGTATTCCATAAATCTCATTTCCCCACTGAAATGTCCTGTTTGTGCCAGCAGATCATATAGGTCTTCCTGGCCTGGGGCTTATCATCTGAGAGGCACAAGAGTGATCTAGAGGTAAAATGGTGAAGAAATAAAAACTACTGTGTTAGGTGGCATCAACAAGAGAAATATGCTTCAAGTAGAGCTCCTCCTGATTCACTGCAAGGCAGAGGAATCTTGATTTTAATATAGTTAAGAGAGAAATGAAGAATATGTATATTCTGGGCAGTTAAGAAAATCACTCTTAGAAGGCAGAATTCAAGGATGCATGGCTGTGTATTTTATTTATGGTTTTCAAAACCGTAGTTATCAAATGCCTTTCTTTCACTTCCTACAGATTAGACGTCCTACAATTAGAGTTGCTGAACCTGACACCATGAAAATACAAAAAAAATAATTAGGAATATTTTTTGTTGTTGTTTATCTGACAATTGTACTAGCTCAGAATTTTTTTCTGGTTAGATTTTCTGACCAGAAAAAAACCCACTTTTTTTTAGTCTTTTAAATTATTTTCCCGGATATTCAGTGATATTTTACATATCTGTAACCATAATTGTCTTGCAGTTGGAATGCTACTGCTGAAGGGCAACATGAAGGCTTCTGTGTGACTAAGGAATTCTCATCTCAGTAGCACTACAGCTATATGTAGGTAGAGTAAAGAGAAAAAACTCACATGTATAAGTCCAAAATTTTCAGTTTTATTGAATGGTAGTTACAATAACTAGAACATCCTCCTATCCATCTTATTAAACCATTACCATTGTAAAAGCCATCAACAGATAAAAAATTTCTCCTTTCTGTGCATCTCAGTCAGCATCTTAATAAAGGCTCACAGTCACAGATTCTATCAGTTATATAAATTGAGCTAAATAGTTAATATTTACTGAATCCTTTCCTAATTATGCTGCTGGAACAAGTTGTTCCCCCACCACCCATATATTTCCCTCCTACACACTACTTCCATTCAATTCCCCTGACAAAGTCTTATCAGATTGCATGTAACCCTGTGCCTGATAATTTTTCTTAAGGTTTCTGCATCTGAAACATACCCAGGTTTACAAGAAGGAAGATGAACTCTGAATCCCTAGAGTAATAAAAACTTCTGGACAGCTGTTCCCATAAGGAACTGAGATTGGTTCTTAGAAGCATACAGTGATGGGGGCTTTACTTTCTTCTACATGTAAATTATATATTTATATCTTATCTATGATATGGTATAATATTTATATATAAATATACATTTATTATATATGATGTGTATCACACACATATACTAATGTTTTTAAGTTCACTTTAAATGCTGAGGAACTTCAATCCCTTCTGTTTCTGTTAAAGTCAAGCTTAGGTTTCTCACGTGTGCAGAGAAGCTAATCTAAATACTTTCTGGCCTGTTCAGAATCAAGGACAACTTGTCCTTCAGAACTGCTGAGCCTGAACAATATTCATAAGCCAGACAGCCTTTCAGCTACTCATCCTGTGGTGTGCAACTGCTTTTTGATGTGTGTTAAGTTCATGTTTGTCTTGAGAACCGGGTTTTTTTTGTTTTGTTTTGTTATGAATTGTCATTTTCAGTTTTGCACCCAAAAAGGCACAATAAGCTAGATCCATTCAGTGTTACGATAATTGCCTGCTGAAAGGATTTTTGTGCCATCAGAGCCATAGCTGGATCTTTATTTTGTGCAGAAAAACATCCATATAGTGCTTTGATTTTGTGAAAAGTAGCAGTAAGGGAGAGCAAGGTGGGAGGAGACTGCTTTATTCATGTGCTCTCAAATTTTGAATGGGAAACCACATGAGGATATCAACCTGTAAGGCAATCCACTATAGTATGTGAACTTTAGAGCAGTTAAAAAGTCAACCTTGTAAAAGGAACTAAGTTCTCAACATTACCTCTAATAGAGATAGTGTTCTGCTATCACAATGCAGGGCAGACTAGGCCACCTAAGTTGGTATAAAAATCCAGAGAAGGAATAAAGTACCAGACATAGTGCAGCAGCAGGTGAGAGACTATTATAAAGCAATTTTCATGATATTTATTATAGACCTCTAAACTAAAAAAAATCAGCAAAAGATAGAAAGGAGCTTTACAACAGGTTCTCTATTGTGGGTTATTGTGTTTTCAGCTGCAATGAACCTGATAATGAAGTCAGCTGAGTAAGAGCATAAAGGTCTCACACTGACAGGAAAAAGACATCCCCAAGAATAAGGCAACAGAAATGTCTTAACATTCACTACAAGTACAGTAATATAGACTAGATTGTTACTAGTGACACTGAAAAAATAATCAAGAAAGAAAAAATATTGTTTATGCTCCAAATAAAGGTTCTGGTATCTCTGAAAGGGAAAATAAATAGAGAATTTAAGTTTAGGATTCTGAAAGAGTAATAGGGATTATCAGAAAGCAAATGCTTTGCTGAATTATAGCATGCTGACAGAAAACCCAGCAGTGACAAACACTATTTTATCTGGTTCCAAACTGCATTAGCAATGATGGGGAGAAGAGGGAACAGTCTGGTTGTTACCACAAGGAGACTAGACTGGAAAAATTTTGCTGTCTTTAACCATCATTAAAGGCATAATTTTCACACAGATAAAGTCAACATTTCCAATATTCATGCCTGTGGCCTGTGTCTGTGATTTACTTCGGAATCAGCATCTTGATTGAGACCGGAGGAGTAGGTCCTTGTGTTCAGCGGGGACTCTGAACTGCATGAATTTGAAGCTGGACTTCAGCAGCGAATCTGAAAAATATTAGTAAGGGCTTTTGAAGCCTTGAAAATAATTTTTTTTTCTTTAATTGAAAGTATTTGTTACCCTGTGACTTTCTGCCTACAGGACGACAATATAATAGTTTTAAAAACAATATAGTACACTTCCAACTCTCCTAGAACTTATTGTAACCCCAAAATTAATCTTTATGACATGGTCATCCCATGCCCAAAAGGATCTAATTTAGATTAAAACACGTAAGCTTTTTTTCTTCTGAGCTCCACCAATTGTGGATCTGGCATATTATGTGTTGCATGTACACGTATTATTTGACATAATAGTCCAGCCATTATGAGCTTCTTTATTAGGTTGGTAACACCTCTTTGTCAGGGACATAATCCATTCTCATGGCACAATGACTCCAGGAAGCTTCTGACGGGAATTAATTTACCTGTGTAGCAGCTGAAAAATCATTTATTTCTTTCAGTTGCCATCATTTCTCCTTGCTGCATATAATATAGCTGTAGGACTTCTGTATTATCAGCAGAAGCACCTTTACCTGCCCTTAGGAGAGTGATACTCATGGGCCTTTCATGGTAGATACAATACACACTAGAGCACAACTGCCACGCGTAGCAGGCACGCTCAGCTCATCTCATATTAAAGGAATGTTTTGGGGCTCTAGTAAAATGCCATCCAAGTATCCTAAAACACAGTGACTGGCAGGACTAAGGATATTTTGCAATAGTTTTGTGGTTAAAGCTCTTACTCTGAAACGATCTGATAGCAGCAACCTGTCCCACCCTCCAGACATGTAAAGTGGTGCTAGGGAAATGATCCCCTTACGTCTTTATTTATGAACCTAGGCCACTGGACTGAGAAATTGTGCCACTAAAAGACAAAGGAAAATTCACAATGCTGGAAAAAACAAGTAAGGAGGAAAGAATGTGGTTGCATGGTTCTGACTGGGTATATTGTGTTTCAATTCCTGAAGTTGAGTTTCTTTCTATGATTGATATAATTAAAATGCAGGTGCTAGGTAAGTGTTATGAGACTTTGAAATTTGCCTTTCCAGGAAAATACCTATTGACTAAATTAGAAAAATATGTTATTTATGGCATCATTCCTTTTTCTACAGGTAAACCTCTGGTACCAAGAGTTTGCCGTGCACCAGAAGAAGAAAGGTAATGGAGCAAGGTCTCATGTTTATACATAGTTATACCTCTAGTTATTAGGTATTTGGATAAACACAGGCTGGGATCTGGCCTATTTCAAATGGCAAAGCATTGCACATATCCCAGTTCCATGAGTGGGCCAAGACAATATATATGTGAGTGAAAAGCATCCTTCTCTTGTACTGAATTAGGTAACTAAGCCTTGGAGAGGGTTAGAAGTTCAAGACAACCTCATGCTTAAAGTTTCGTGTTTGCTAACCTTTTGTAATTCTCTGAAAAGTGTGCAGACTTCAAGTTCACTTGTCTGAAAGATCTATTTTTTAGTTAAAATGGAATTTAGAGATTAGACATTATAAATTGAATGTTGCAGTGTGCATACTTTTAAAATAAAATTTAGACCTTGTCTGTCTCATGCAATATTTTTAACATTTTAATTACTTATTTTGTGTCATGTGAGAAATAATTACTTTCCTCAGTTTTAATTTACTTATTGTAATAGCTCTTTGAAATAGAATATAGCAGGCTATATCTGAATTCTATCCTGGTAAGATGACCACTTTTAATAATGAAAAGCTGCTAAGACAAGATAATGTCTCATGTGCAAAACAAAGAATCTATGTAATTTCAGTTTTCAAGCCACTAAAATTTGTCTCTGAGAATCCCAAATAAATAAAAATAAAATTATGCAATCATGCAACTAGATCCTCATCTAAACCTGATCACTAGAAAATTCTTCTGATATGATGAAAATGCTTATTTTTACCTCACTCCTGTGTTGGACACGGGTCACAATTTTATACTATTTCAGAAGATCTTTTATATCTTTCAAAAATAAAAAAAAAATTTAAGGTATGATGTATAGCTGACAAATTCGACCTGTATTGGACTATTCTACCAAGAAATACAGTCACTTCCCTAAGCTTTGTTAACCTTTCATTTATTAAATTCCCTCCACATCTAAGGAGAAAACGTTTTTATTCTGTTAATATTAGAAGTTTCATACATATTTTTGATTTAAAAAAAAATTCTCAAGGGATTTGACTTTAGTGCTGAGAAAATGCAGCAAAACTACTTCATAATTGGATGTCTTTGAGTAGGAGTTTGAAATAGTAATTTACTTTTTTTTAATTTTAATTTTGTAAAAATTTAGCTTCTCAGACTAAACAAAAATCATATCTACGAATCCCACACACTACTTTCACCAACCAAAAGGATGGATCCTTACTGTTTAACAGTCCATGGTGCCACATTCAAAAACATGTGAACAATTTAAGCATATGCAAGCTTGAGAGCTTGCAAAGGAGTATAACACTATGATATAATAATATAATAATTTTTAAGTGGACTTTTTCAGCAAGACAGTCCACAGCTTAGTTTTTCTTAGTAATTCATTATTATTAAACAGAGAAGCATCTTGTCCTAAGGCAAAAGCCTGACTTAGTTGAAGTCAGTAGCAAAACTCCCACCTACTTCACGGAGGTGGAGATAACATCTCTGGAGCAGTGTTCATTAAATTATTTTTTTAAAGAATAATAAAGAATAATCATTGGTTTTTTTCCAGTGAAATTTACCCCCAGAAGGCAGTTAATTGCTTTACTGACTAGTGGAATTTTAAGTTTCAAGGCTGTATATCATAAAAAAGCTTGAAACTTCAATGTGAAATAAGTGATTACATAGTTTGGCATAATTGCAATATGTCACAAAAAGACAAGCTGTTAAAAACTGCATTAGAGCTGGCAAAGTGAACACCTCTGAAGTACAACCAACGTGGTGTCATGCTTGGAACAGCAACACATATGTTCCAGAACATAGATTGCATCAGAATAGAAGAGGAGTTTCTTTGTCAAAGAAAGATATCATCTGATATTCTACCTACACACACCAAAAATTGTCTTTATTTATTATTGGTTATGGTATTTGTGTTAAGTACATTCAGTAAAGGAGAATATTTATATCACGGTGATGTAGATCTCACAAAAAAAAAAAAAAGGAAGCAAACAATAGGAAGCAGTAATATTTGACCTGAGACTGATTTCAGACAACTGCTGTTACCACTGCTCTGTGTTTTGTGTAGCTGATAACTGCACTGTACATCCCTCATAAAAACATTTTTTCATTGGTACCTCAGCCTGTAAGCAATATGGAATTGAAGAGTGCCATTGGGAAATGCTAGTTACATTGGTGTCTCTAGAACTCCTTTTACACTATTACTTATAATTATATAAAATTTCTTTGACTAAACAAATTAGCCTTAAAATTAATTGGTCTTTCCTGGAGCTGTGACTTCATCAGCAACTCTCCCTATAATACCTCTCATTCTCTCAAGTCTTTTGTGATCAGTTCTTAAACAAAGACCACACTTGAGCGGGTGCTTTCTCATTATTGGTGCTTACAGCTCACTCTCAGTGGTCATACTCAACCTGTGCTTTTCCAGGCAACGTGTGTGTGGCAATTTCCTGTCCTGTTTAGCTTTTAGGCTTCCAGAGGTATCCCAGGTGACCTTGCTGCCTTTCACATTTATCTGTGGGTAATATCTAGATGATCTAGTAGTATATTATAGAATATCTAGTCTACAGAAAGTCACATCTAGAATGATGCAAAACAGACCTCTCATTTCCTTGTTAACCTTTTCCATCTATACTCTCCTGAGTGTCTAGAAGCAACCTACCATGCACACTGAAGAAACCTGGTTATTAGCCAGCACTTTCAGACATGAATGTGCCAATTCTGGTTACTGTAAATAACACATAATTACTATAG
The DNA here is from genome assembly GCA_013400175.1 of Phainopepla nitens. Lineage (NCBI taxonomy): Eukaryota > Metazoa > Chordata > Aves > Passeriformes > Bombycillidae > Phainopepla > Phainopepla nitens. The sequence goes on along the minus strand of VXBQ01008648.1, from coordinate 771,932 downwards.
CATTCCAGATAGCACACCATATTGGCTGACTTCTAAAACCGACTGGGAAACAGCCCGACAGGAAGCAGTTGCAACATGCCTCATACACCACAGCTCATCTGAACCAGACTGAAGATTTGCAAGTCTGGGCATTCAAAGGAGCTTGAGGATATTCATTCATCTGACCTGACCATAAAGGAAAGCACTGTCTTCTTAGGACTTTTTCCAAAACAAGCAGTTCCCTTGAGATTGAGCTTGCAGAATTTAGACATCGAGTATAAAATCACACATTCTTTTAGGGTTATTACCTTGCTTTTTCTGTCCAAAACACTTGAGGAACACCACCAATCAGATGTAAAGGTGCCACTTAGGCCTCCAAAGTCTGTGGTGGTTTCCTTTGTGGCTTTCTTCTTAAGTTGATTTATTCTGTTTTTCTGTGTATTTAGCCATCTTCTGGTGGATTTGCTTTTGTAAATTTGTGTCTCCTGGTCTTACAAACCTCCTTTATTTTTCTCCTTAGAGATATTTGATAGCAAATCTTAGAACAGTTTGCTTTCCCATTACTCAGTCCATTACTGCAGGTGACACCATAAAGAGCATGGTAGACTTGAAGCCCACAGATCCTAAGAGATGGGTGCATGTCCCTTTTAATTTTAAGAATATAGGCAGTTAGTCTACATTGAACAGAAATTACATTTATATAAATAAAATCATGTAGGGTGATTGTTCACAGTCTGTTGTCCTTGTATGACCGGTCATCAAGGAAGTAAATGCTCTGAAACAACCTCATATATTCAGAATATCCTTAGCCACAAAAGGCTGACAATTTGCTGTGTACTGGGCCACAAGAAATATAAAGTTTGGATGATTGCTCCAAAAGGCTCACTAATTTCTGTTGTATAGAATGTCTACTGTTCTTTAAGCAAAAAGAGACATTTTTAAATTTTTACACTGTATATTTTACTTTTTCCTTAATGAAGTCGCATTCAAGTCTTAAACTGAATTTGTGTTGATTTAGCAATTAAGTGGGGTGAAAATTCAATTGAACAGCGTTTTTATGCCAAAACTATTCACATCAGGCCTATTTTGAAGCTAAGACAGGAAGCTTTTAGGAACAATACATAGATCTTCATAGGAGTTTACTTGAGATGAGAAAAGAAACTTTGAATAAAAGTTATAGCTTTCACATTCATTAAATCATCTGTCATTTCCACTGTACATATGAGAATAGCTTTCCTCCAGCTTTATGATGCTACAGGAAGGCTGTAGCTGTAGAATAAAATAATATGTAAGTTAAGGCAAGTTGCAACTGTCCAGTATTTCTGACAGTACTCTTTTGATTTCAATGGCTAAATCCTCTTCATCTTTCTCAGAGCACCTTTTTTTGAACATAAATAAGTGTCTGCTCATTTAGAAATGGCTTAATAGAGCAGTTCTGTGACATCATAGTAATGTCCTTTCTGTTTGCAGGATAAAGCCAGTATATATTTTACTAGCAGTTTCTCAATTGTAAAAGGCTTAGGAAGGTAATATTCAGCATGGTGATCAAATGGGCAGATAAAAATAAGCAGAATACCGTTATGCATGATATGCTGGCAGAAAAGTACATTATTAGACTTCCACGTCACAGTATATACCTCCAACAACGAGTTAAGAACTGTATTGAAAAACCTCATAGTTTCATAGGTGACGAGAAGGAAACACGCTGGGACACCTCACAAAAGATCTTGAAATCAATGTTCTGTGTAAGCCAAGGGGAGCTTATTGATGAAGCTTTCTTGCTCCAGCTACAGGAATCATGGCACTCTCAGGCTCTCATTCTGACCACAGCACATGAGGAGCAGGCTGAGCTACACAACAGTTTTTTTTGTCTCAGACTTCACTGGCAACTTCTCTCGAGTGGATGGACAGCAGGATGAGGACTGGGGGAGCAAAGTTCCTCTGACTGTAAGTAAAGAGCAGGTACATGACCACCTGGGGAAACTTCATGCACTGTGGGACCTGATGGGATGCATCCCAAAGTCCTGAAGGAACTGGCTGATGTAGTTGCCCGGTCATTTTCTGTGATATTTGAAAAGATGGCATGACAGTCAGGGGAAGCCCCAAATGACCGGAAAAAGGGAAATATTATACCTATCTTTAAAAAGGATAAAAAAGAGCATCTTGGGAACTTGCAACCAGTCAACCTCACCTCTGTGCCTGGGAAGGTCATGGAACAGTTCCTCCTAGAAGCTGTGCTAAGGCACATGGAGGACAGGGAGGTGGTTTGGGACAAGCCAGCACGGCCTCACCCAGGGCAAGCCCTGCCTGACCAGCCCTGTGGCCTTCTGTGATGGGGTGACTCCTCCAGTGGACAAGGGAAGGCCTTCAGATTTCACTTACCTCGACTTCTGTAAAGCCTTTGACAAGGTCCCTCCCAATCCTCTTCTCTCTAAACTGGAGAGAGAAGGATTTGCTGGGTGGACTGTTAGATGGATTAGGAATTGGTTTCATGGTCACTTGCAGAGGGTAGTGGTCAATAGCTCAGAGTCCTGGTGGATATCAGTGACAAGTGATCTGTTTTGGGACCAGTGTTATTTAATATCTTCACCAATGGCATAGACAAAGGGATTGACTGCACCCTCAGCAAGTTTGCAGATGACACCAAGCTGAGTTGGGCCATTAATACATCTGAGGGATGGGATGCCATCCAGAGGGGTCTGAACAAGATCAGGAAACAAGCCCATGAGGTTTAAGAAGACCAAGTACAAAGTGCTGAGGAAAACTCTGGTACCAGTACAGGTAGGGGGATGATGCAGCTCTGTTGAGAAAGACTTGGGGGTGCTCATGGGTGAGGAGCTGGGCATGGGTTGGCAATTTGCACTTGAAGCCCAGAAGGTCAAAGCCCAATGTCCCAGGCTGCATCCAAAGCAGCATGGCCAGCAGGGTGAGGAATGGGATTCTGTCCCTCTGTTCTGCTTTCATGATACCCCACCTTCAGTGCTGCATCCAGCTGTGGAGTGCCCAACAAAAGGAGGACATGGACTTGTTGGGATGAATCCAGAGGAGGTACACCAAGGTGATTAGATGGATGGAGCACCTCTTCTACAATGGAAGACTGAGAGAATTGGGATTGTTCAGCCTGGAAAAGAGAAGGCTTTGACATGACCTATTTGCAGCCTTCCAGTGCTCTATTTACAAGGGCATGTAGTGACAGGACAAGGGGGAATGGCTTCAAACTGAAAGAGAACAGGTTTGCACTAGATATCAGAAACAAATTCTTTACTGTGAGGGTGGTGAGGCACTGAAACAGGTTACCCAGAGAATCTGTGAATGTCTCATTTCTGGAAGTGTTTAAGGTCAGATTGGATGCAATTCTGAACAACCTGACCTAGTGAAAGTTATACCTGTCCAAAACAGGGAGGTTGGAATTAGATGATTTTTAAGGTCCCTTCCAATCTAGACCATTCTACGATTCTGTAAATAAAAATACTTTTCATGCTCAACGGGGGCCTTTCCAACTTGAAAATATTGGGTATACAGTTCCTACATATTGGCATCCTATCATATTCAATATTCTAAAAAGGACAAATAGTTAACACATTCATGTCCATATCAATTAACAACACAGAACAGTGGTCCCTATACTCTACTCTAGATATTTGAAATTATAAATTGCTAATACAGGTAACAGAGTATAATTGGAACATTCCTTGGTGTGAAATGGTGATGTCTTCCTTTTTAGTTCCTTGTACCTGTAAATCATTCCAGATAACACATCTTAAAACTGAAGTGACAGGACTGACGAACAAATTCACACAGACTTAGTGTAACACTTCACACTATATCCCATTGAGTGTTGCAATATATGTCAATTAATATTGCTTCTTTACCTTACAATAGTTTGAACACATTTTGTTCCTTCCAAATTATTTTGAGACTTCTTTTATTTAATAGAAATAAAAATCTGAGACTATCAATTGTCTTTTACATCTTTAGTATGAGGTAATAACTTATCCAGGTGTCAATTCTGAGATTTTCCAAAATAGTTTCTCTAAAATAAGTAGGATTTAAAGGACAAGTTGGTTTTTAAAGTTTTAAATGACAGTTTTTAAAGAAGACTATTGTAGCACTTAAAAGAACTTGCTTTTCTTTTCTCTCAGTATATATTTAAGTATTTTATGTAACACTTTTTTTTTTCCTAACTTCAAACCAATATTCACTAACTGCTGTAAAAGCATTGGTAGACAATGATTTGCAAATCTGAACACTCCATAACTGGCATATAAAATTCTCAGCAAAGACTTAATAGCTGAGACTTGTAATGAGGTTTCTTCTTATGTGGATCCCATTTCCTTAAAAGATAAATGGCAAGGATGACTAATATAAAAAGAAGTGTTGTAAAAGTGTAATTCATGTTATTAAATAATGGTTAATTAAAAAATGGACATTAAAATATTAAAATTAGTTATTTGCTTACTAATTTGCAAGGCTGTAAATTTTCTCCTCAAAAGAAATGTAGCCTAAAAGAATGGACTCATGGAAGAAAGGCAAAATATTTAAATTCTATCTTAGACCTTAAAATAACACTGAAGAAGAACAGCGTCTTATCTGCAGGAGATATGAGAACTAGTAAGAGTCTACTTCATTAGAATTGCTTCTAGTATTTTTTCAAGCTTCAGAGCTCCCTGTTCCTAATCATCCCAGGGTTTTTGTGTGTAAAAACTGGTTTTACAATCCCACAAATATTTGCTAGTCAAGATCACATCATGCCATGCATAATTATTATAAGTGATTTCTAAGGGCAGATAGCTGAATGATAGGACATTTAAGAAGTGGATACAATAACAACAGCTACAGCAATATTTTACTGAGGATGAATAACTGTTTTCAGGCTACAATAGCAAAGAGAAAATTATCAGGACTAAAGGTGTGCACTGGGCACCAACTCCAAAAGAAATCAGCAGAGCTCTACCTCAGCCTCAGGGAAAAATCCTTGACCATAACATGTATTATCACTTGTTGGAGCATGTAGTCTGCAGGTTAAGTCTCATCCTATGTACACAGGATAATATACAGAAAACTGAGAGTATTGTTAGTACAACTTAATGAGTGAATGTCATAAAAAGCACTGAGAAGATTTCCTCATTAGCTTACTTGAAAATATTTTTAACATGCAATGTATAGAGAAAGTATTTTTTCCCTTTTTCTGCATTTTTAAATATTTAAAACGCTAATTACTTTAAATGAGGATGAATACTTTTAACCTTTTTTTTATAACTGATTGACTATAAATTCTATCACAAAATGGCATTCCCTATTTTACTACTTATAAACATTGGTTGGTTAACACTGCTTATATGTTTGCATAAAACTAACATTTCTTTGCACAAGAATACTTCTATTAATTCTATTGACTTATCATTTTTGCAGCTGTCATTGATACCGATTTGCTCCACAGCTTTGATTTTTTAATGTCTCATGGTTCTAACGATAACTAGAGGGACTAATTTGAGAAATTTTTAAATTAGTGGAAACATTCCATGCTAAGTAAGCAATTAATAAAAATATTCTCTTCCCATAACACATACCATTCTAAAAATCCTCAACATGTATAGACAGCAAAGGCAAAAGTATTTTCATGATTTTACAAGTGCTTTAAAATGCATTTCCCTGAAGTTGTTGCACAAATAGTTATAGTTTGAATAAATATTAAAATACTATAATACTTAAAATGATAATATTGAATATACATATAATTAAATGTTAAGTTACCATTCAAACATTAACACATGCTGCATAAACCAAAATTTCATACTCATCTGATCTCAGTCCCTCATATATTAAATTTAACACTACTGAATATGTCATCTTTTGAACACAAACACTGAAAAATAAGGAAAGGAAAAATGAAATACTTATTTGGTTTTTGTTTTTGTTTTCCTTCATTACAAAGTGCACACATTCTGTCCAAAATAGTATTTCCTCTCTGCTCAGGGGCAGACAACTGCTAATATATTATAGTAGGTATCTGCGCCCAGGAGGAAAGCAGACGAGTCAGTGGAAAGATGGAATCCCTTAAGTAGCCCAGTTATGGGTGCAAAAAGTACTAGAATAACTTTTAAGTTTGGTGACAGATGACTCCTTAACCTGTCAAGACCATACAGCATTGCCAATGTGAGCTAATATCTATTTCTGGTATCCAGCTAACCACAGAACTCTTGGTAAGACAGAACATTATATTTACAGTGATAGCTCTTTAACTCCTGAGAACAGCTCAATATTTGGTCTTGAGAGTGCTGCCAATCAAATATAAAAAAGGCTGCCTTCAAGACAGCTGGGTACCATTTCTAAAGAGGCTAAAAGAAAACACTGTAAATACTGTTATCAAAATAGATGAGTATGCTCTACACTCTGTGAGAAAAAAATATGAAGGAATAATCTTTGCTACAGCCCTTGGCTGAGATTCAAGGAAGAATGATTTGGTGTCTCTGTGTTTGGGTCCATGAAATTTAGTGTTTAGCAGGAAGCAGATATCACCTTTTCTCAAAATTGCAGATCTTTGACCATGGCTCTTCAGATCTGTGAAGAAAGCCTGGCTGTTCCTCAGGAGCACCTCACAGAGACCTCCCTCTGAGAACAAGCAGTCTTTTCATGCCTTTCTACAGTGAGTCCACTACATTTTTTCAGACTTCCCTCTTTTGGGAAGAGGTGCACAAAGGAGTAAAAAAACTAATGTACAGTGCACTAGTCACCTTGAATGTGTAGTGCAAAATTCCCCATTTCTCATAACAAATACAGAATGCAAGCTGTTATTAGTCTGAATCTAAGCAAATGTTTCTGAGATAGTTGTTATTAGAGACTTTTATGGTTTGTACATGTTTCCTAATGTGCTGGAGACAGACAAAAATTCTATGTAAGCATTTAAGAGCGCTCATATTTACCTTGTTTGTATAAAAGGAAGAGATGTCTTGCTACTTGTTATTACTTTCTTTTTAAGTATTTGAAATGGGAACATACCCTTCCTTAATTATTATAAGTGAAGCTTCTGTTCATTAAGCATAATATTAATATTTTCCTTTTCTTTTCACTCATTATTTCCTCTCAAATATTTGCCACCTTGAAATTTTGTTCAAGTTATACACTTTACAATTACAAGCAATTTTTTGTGTACTTAATGTTCCATATTAAGCAAGTGGAATTTAAATTCTCGTTTCCTTGATGTTCTGTTTTATGTTAAACAAATTGAGGATTATGCATTGATGGTATAAATATACATATAATCACTTCTTTAATTATGCATGTGATTGCTGCCTAACTTCATAATATGTTCCTACAGTTACTGCAGAACTAAAATATTTTAATTTTCAAACTGTTTTTCACAATGTTAATTTGCTTTCATTTCAGGGCTTTCTATTAAATGCATTTAAGAAAAGATCTATAATGGCCTTGATATTCACTTATCTGCATATTAATTGATTTTTTTTCTGTTTTCTTTAACTTTTTTAATGACAATTTTTAACGTCTTTAAAGGATGGAAATGTAATCTAGAAATATTATTTAATATATCTTCTGTAAATACTGGAAGAGGAGACTTGCAGTGTCATAATGATTATTTCTCTGTACCACAGTTAAAAGATTTAATATGAAAAAACACTTCCTACAAAAGCATCTTCAGATTTTCAAACCTGAAGAAGGACATCACTTAAGAGTGCTCGTTTCCTGTCCCATTTGTTTGTCAATTTTGAAATAAGTGTTTTTTCGACCAGGAAAACTCAAGCCAGCCAATAAATTGTAGCACTGCATGTTTGAAGTTTCTGTGCAGAAGGGACCATGCCTTCACAGAGCAGCCCTGCAGCCCCTCTCCTGAGGCATCAGGAGCCAGGGGCAGGTGCAGCTGCTGGGGGAAGGGGAGCAGGGCTGTGGAGCAGGAGGTGTTAGAGGGAGGAAAGAGAACTCTCACCCTTGGGAGGGGTGAACGGCAGCTGTGCCAGTTCCTTTGGCTCTCAGCAGTGGAGGGCTTCTGACCCTCCTGCTACAAGGCACTGAACACTACAGAGAGTAAATAGGTCTTGTAGCAGAAGGCTTCTTGATGGAGCTTGAACTGTGGTGTCTCAGCAGACATGGTGAAACTTAATTGATCCTATCTCAGTTGAGGAATGCTGGACAATAAATTTTAGCCTGTTAAGACCACCAGGTGCTAAGCTGAAGGGTGCTGTTAGTCCCAAAAGAAAGACAGTTGAGTAGATAGTACCACGTCTTTCTTGGCTTGTTTTCCCTCTGAAAGCTGGCCAGCTGCCAGCTATGTGGCTGGGAGTGTGGTGGGATGAGATGGCTGAGCTGACTTGCCTGCTTGCTCTTGCTGAAAGGGCAGCACTGTATACCCCCTTCTCTGGGCTGTGCATTTCCCCTGTTTCTTCTTTGTTGCTTGCTGCTTCTCTGACCTCTCTCTGAGCCAATTCAGTTCATTAAACCATGGGTAAACTAACCCAACCAATAAAGGAAATAGCTTTCGGTCAGAATAATGAGTCAGTTTGCTGAGGGGTCAGATACGTGCCAGAGATGGAATGCAAGGCAGAGGAGAATGGGACTGCTCCTTTTGGCATCAGAAAGCTGTTAAGCCTGCTCAGCTGTTCCTGGAGCACACACCTCCAACCACAGCCTGACAATACAGATAAGGCCAATGAAAAGGCTAACCCCTGCTGAAAGGGATGTTCCCACTTCCTTCCTCTCCAACCTGGCTTTGTGCTTCTCCTGGCACTAATGCTTATTTAATCCTACCACTAGCTAGTTTAGAGGGGAGATTACTGCATTCTTTTGTTTGTTGGGGTGGCTTTCTAACCTACTTGCTGAAGGGTCAGATGGTGGTATGGGAGAGGTGGGAGTGCATGGCTGGACTTCCTCTTAGCCTGCCAGTCAGCCTTTGAACTGCCTTAACTGCTTTGTTAGGCTGTGATCTGCAGTTTATTGGGAGTAGCCAAACCCCAGAGTAAGATGACAGCAAAGTGTGCAGGACTGTAGGCTCAGGGAACTGTTTGTCTGTCGACTGCTAACAACTGATGATGACTTGGATGGTCCTCCAGCCAGGTTGAGGAGTTTCAAGTGAAAAAAAACTTAGCTAGGTGACTGAAAGCTGATAGAAGGAGGTCATGCAGCTGAAATGACAGCTGCTGTAATGGATGAGTGGCTTCATTACTAGCAGCCATTGTGTGGTAGCAATAACTCATTCAAGTGAAGTATGATTGATTTGTGAAGCTGGCTTTACTACAAGTTTGTGTGTGTACACATGTGATATGTGCCTACAAGAAATCCAATGACCAGAGGCCCAAACTGAGTCTCAGCAGTAATGAAAACTGCAAACATGGGTGACCAATGAAAACTGAGTCTCATCTGTGTGGAACTACCTGTCTAATTTAGAGTCGTTTACAGACTTGGATCAAAACATCTATGTTTAAATTATTTGACTATAAATGAAGAAAAGCCTCGTGCTTGCATTCAAAGATCACAGTGAGGCTAGGAACAGTGCTGAGCTTATGTTCACACAAGCCCTGGTTGGAAGCTATGCTGGAGGCATATATCCACAAAACTTTATATATTATTTTTTCCAAGATACTCCTGCTTTCAGAGCACCTTACCCTTTTCCCTGGAGGTCTTTTTTCTCCTCTGATCATATACTGGATAATCCACAATGTTTTCTTTGTTTGTCAGACAGGGTGGACCTAATTTCAGCTACTCATTGTGCTCATGTAATAATTGGCTATGTTAAAGAGTTGGGTGTGTATAGCACATGGAGTAAAAATGATCTTAAGCTTCTTTTTATCTCTGACAATTAGTTATAAAACAATGTTTATTAATAATTTTAATGGTGGGTGAGATTTCAGACAACTTGTAGTAAGGCTATAGATTACAATAAGCAGTTCCTTCCCTAGATAAGTTACAGTAGGATAGACTTAATCTGTGATGACTGGCATTTAAAAGGAGAAGCTCAACCTGGTGAGCAGCAGCTCTGTAAAAAAGATGCTGACAGCACAAGGCCCACTTCTGCTCTTGCAGGCTCACAGCTCACTGCAGAATGGATGAGCGAGACTGAACTGTTGACCTCAAGCAACTGGCAAGTGTTTTTTCAGACCTGTGAGAATGCTGACCCTAGTAAAAAGAAGTACTGCATGCTAACTTTGGATTAATTATTTCCTTAGGATTCTGGAAAGGTAAAACTCCTAATAGCTGTGCTGAAGGACAGACTTACCACTCTGACTAGTGAAGACAGACTTGATAACAAGTACTGAAGTAAGTAAGCAGGCCAAGCACACCCCAAGAGGGTGTTAGAAGAGTCTTGTGGCAATATTCTTGTTAATTTTTGAGACAGATGTATTGGGGGTGGGTGTTCTGGGGATAGGTTAATTTATGTTGGGGTCGGGTAAAGACCCTTAATGAGGATAGATACGCAGAAAATAAAAGCAGACCTAAAGTGGTTCACTTAGTTGCCACTCTGGCATGCACAATCTGCACAGATTTAAATAATTAACACATATAAAGTCCCTGTATCCAGTACATTTGCAGACATCAACAAATTGATTATTTTTGCCATGAGTTGATTTGAATTCCATTGGTTCTTTTATGATGAAAGTTGGTTTAGGTCGATGTAGTGGTTCTGAGCCATAAGTGCCTTTTGGGCAGTATCATGGTGAAAAGTGAATGTATGTATAACATACAGAGGAACATGGAGAAAGTGCTTTTCAGATTTACTGAGACTGAGCATTGTAGCAGAATAAAAATTAAAAAAGAAAAATCAAGGTCTGTGCTTTGGCTAGCTATCAATATAATACAAGTAATTAAAACTGGAAACTAGGAAAGCAATTCTATCCTCTACAGAATAAGACTTTGTTTGGAAGCTAATTTGCATGCTTAATGTATAATTTATCATCTTTTATTCTGAAATTTCATTGATGTGGTTGGAAAAGTTAAACATTCAACACAGGCTAACAATTACAAATGTTACCATCCCTGTAACAGAAGTGTGACAAGTTCTTGCTCCATTTGCCCTAAAGGACATTCTTATTTCATGGTACAGGTAGCAGCTTCTGAAACCTGCAAAGATAGCTTGTGTTTTTCATTAGTGGGCAGAGGAAACACTGGATGAACCCTTACCAATGCAGCTCACATTAGAACTGGACAGATTCCATAAATACAAAATACAGAAACTTCATCTTCAAACTTCTGTGACATACGGACTGTGAAATAACTTGCTGGAGAGCATAGGGCTTTCATGTGTTTCACCAAAGACTTGATAATGAAAATGTATTGAATGGCTTAAAATGTGCACCTAGCAAATATATGTGATGATTGTAAGAACTCTCTTTATTCAGAGCTAAAATAAATTCATATTTTTTGGATAGGCATCATATTTGGTATTTATTTCAGCACCCTTCAGTTTGTCTTTTTTAGTATTTCCAGGAGATCAATATACTTGCCACATAATGATAATAAAACAGATTTCTTAAAAGAAAAGAAAGAAAAGGAAGAAATGGCATCACTATTTTCACGGTTACAAAATGTTTGCATATATTACCTGTGAATGATCAGGGAAAACCTTGGTAAAATCGCATGTTGAAATTTAGAAAGGAATATGGAGAAGAGAAAAGCAAAAAATGGGGCCATAAGAAAGCAAAGAATGTGGCAAATAAAAATAATGAATGAAAAATACATGTAGCTTGGTAGATGCATATATGGAGTGTCTAAAATTCATATTAAAACATTGCAAATAATTGATTTTCACGTTATCTGTCAAAATTCAAAACCAAGCACATTTTATTCAATGGCTGATGTCATTAACATTTGCTTTCACAAAGAAAAAAAGTGCTTTTTAAAAGAACTAACTGTGTTTATTAAGATTTCCAGTTTCAGTGTGCTTGCAGTATTACCAAAATGAAGGACTTAATTCCACAGCAGGAAGAGATGCTTTCCCTTTTGCTTTGTAGTTCAGTAATGACACCACTTCTGAAGTGATAAATGTCTGATAAAATTCCTCTGAGTGGGTACTAACTGTAACTATTGAAAGTGATGGAGACTTGGATTCTTATTTCAGGTCCAGAAAATACCTGCCTACATGACTTCCTAAAGAAAAGATTGAGAAGTATTCAGGACACTTCTGTAGTCTGATGACCTGGGTAGCCTGCCCCATGGGGCCTGTTTTGTTTCAGACTTGCTGCTCTGAATAGAATGGACTACTTAGTTGTTTTCCCGTTTTAAAAGGAGGACTTTGTTGTGAAGGGGGAAGGTTTGGAGAGAGGATTATGAATACAAGGAAATTCTTCTCTCTCTTCTGATGAAGCTGTAACCTTTTTCTAAAGCACACATTGAAGCTGAATCTAGAAGCCAGATTACCTGTTTCCAATAAATGATTCATGACCTCAAGAATCCTACAATCTGTTCCTTAACAATTTATACAACAGTAAGGGAAAAAAAAACAACCCTATGTCTGTTGCTTTTCAGTCTAGGTCTTAATTTCCTTATCTTATGCACTAGAGGCAAAATAGCAAATTAGACCACATCAATGTCTTTTACCACTATTATTCTGATTGAAGCTATCAAGGAGTCCCTTGGAGTTTTCCCTGGCTACTGTGGAGCAGGGTAACGCCACAGTGCAACTGATGCTCTGACTTCAGCATCACTGTAGTGGGGCACAGCACAAAATTAAAAACAACATATGTTCCCTCTGCAATCTGTCTGAGTTTTGGTGGGTGCTGTAAGGTAGTGGGTCTGAAGATGTAATGGGTGCCCTACAGAGACTAAGTCCAGGGAGTTTCAGGTGTGCCCATGGGGACACTAGCTGAAGCTGAGAGCTCAGACAGCAACCACTGCAAAGAGCCACCGTTGCCTAATTGCAAGCTGCTGGGAAGTAAGTTTGGGCTGTGTTTTTGAATACAAGGTCATACTAAGTGTGATGTTATTCTCACGCATTTCTTTAAGTCACCTGTAAATTAATAATTTCCTCAGTCTGTCAACTTGAAAACTTAAAAAAAGATTTCTGTTTTGAAACAGAATAAACTTTTATACCTTGACTTACCATTTTCAGAATGCCTTGCCTGGAGGTGTTCTCAAAATTTGGTATTTTTTTAAAAATCATATTCAAATGAACAAATTTTTCAAAAAGCATTGTGATGCTCTGGGGAGGGAAGTGATGTGGCAAGCAAATATTTTTCAAGACGTGCTGCTGTGTAATTGTAATGAACATCTAAGGGAAGCATACATTTCAGTGATTATTATTTTTCAGAAAATAAATTTTTGGAAAAAAAAACCCAACACAGTATTTCCTGGCATCATTGTATTAAAAAAGCCAGATCTTGTGAGTACATTATGTTCATATGTAGATTTTGGTTTACTGTTCTATTTTTATTTTAATGTGTCATATTCAGGAAAAATATTTGGCTAATTAAGAGTATGTTGTAAGGTAATTTTATGACAAGTGCATACTTTATCTATTATAATTTATTGCATATGATGCATTGGTTGTTCTAAAGCCAGGTAGAATCAGTATACATCTTACACTTATTTATTTTTAAAAGAGAGAGTGATTGCAATTTCCTGCAGGCATCATAAATGCTTTATATGCAGCAACTCTTGTAAATATTTCCACTTCCTTAGAATTTTTATCCTGTTCTAGAAATTTCAGCAGCTTATTTGCTTGCAAAAACCATGAAGTTCACTTGTATTTACATTTTCTATTATAATTATGTAAAATAGTGAGGGTGCAGTTTGTATTTGCGCTCTCAATTCAGGTTTTATTTGTTTCTTTGAAGAAAAATAACTTATCTATGAAAAAAATTGCTACAAGTAATCACTTACGTGTTCATACAAACCAGCAAAGAATCCGAGTCTTCATACTCAGTGACAATAGTAAAATTGTTTCACATTAAAGTAGTCCCTTAAAATAAAATGAAAATCTGTATAGGGGTATCAATCCAGTTAAACAATCACTTTCTTAAACTCCAGCAAGGGTTAGTATTTTTTTCTGTTCAGAAATTATGAGCTTACTAGATGAATACAATAAGGTTTAAGGTTAGTCATGTTCTGAATAGTCTACAAGGAGAAACACATCAGAAATGAAGTTCCTTGCATGGTTAGTTGGTCTGTCTGAAAACTCTGTTATCAGTGTATAATAATTTTATAAATGTTATGGAAACACAAGACATGAAATTATAAATTAATATCATGTCAAAACAAGCTTGAATAATGGAACGATGACATGGGGAGCAAATGTAAGATTGATGATCTTGTAAAGCACCCCAATGAACAGCCTTAAAAGAGCTCTGTCTCCTACATGCCAGAAACACTTCCATGCCATGCCACAGGCATCCCTAAAACTCACAAACAACAGCCCAGTTCTTTGGTTTACAAATGAAGACAGATTGCTGTGGTGTTTTCCCAAGCCAATGGGCAATCTCTGCCCAGGTGTCTGTCCCCATTCCCTGTGGATGGATATACCTGCTGTTCTCCTGATGCCAGCCTCAGCACTGCAGGAAGACGTGGCAGATGCAGCGTGGGCCTCTTTCAGGGAGCAGAAAGAACTAAACCCAAAACAACCAACGTAAACCAGCTAACAAAAGCACCAGAAAATGACTAAACCCAGGCTTTTAGGATTTGGGGAAACAATGTCCAGCTGAGTCTATGAGGTTTAAAGGCTTTGTGCTTTGTGTTCTTTGCTTTGGTGCTCCATGTCCAAATAATAGGGCACTGTGCGACTCAGGGCTTCAGACCCTGGAAGCCTCAACATATATTCTAAGCAAGAAATCCCTGCTTTTCCAGACAAATCTTGAAATATTAAGGCTGACATTTTAAAATGAGGCAATGAGAATTTTGGGGCTGTCTCTGAAGAGTTAAGGAGCTAAGAAAGCAGATTTCTCCTTTCACAGAAACACTAATCACAAACATTTTAATTTCTCTCAAATAACAGCTTTAATGCAAAATGTCTGCCTTCTGAATTGTAATGAAGAAATATTTTGAATCTCTCAATAACAGTGATCCTAGGTTTGGTTGTTTTCTGTAGTCATATTTCAACTCTAAATCTGGACAAGAAGCAGGCTTGAAACTACATTTCTAAGCTTCATTCTTTTTTTTCTCTGTAGTTTGGTTTGCAAGTAAGGCAACATCAACGCCTGTGAACAAGCTCGGAGATCAGTCTGTCTCACTATTTACTGGAAAGAAAAGAAGAGACTTGACAGGACAAATCTGAAGATGGCATTGTATCAGAATTTTCTGTTAAATCCTTCTTAGCCTGAAGAAAACTTTAAGAAAGTTTTCATAGCAGGGCTGTAAGATACTAGAATTTAAACACATCTGAAGTTCAAAAGTCTTAAACATCCAAGAACTGATGTTCCATTTCAAGTGGAAGAACGTTGTGTTAAATGATGTTTCTGCTCCTATAGCACACTTAGTAAGAATGATACAATGAATATGTTTGACTAAGCTCCATTTTGTTAATGACATTTTTGCTGGTTTAATGTTTTAATAGAAAAAAAAGGTTTATATTACTGCTGTAGCTTTAGTTGCATTTTAAGAGAGAATTCTAAATTTTAAATGAAAAATCGGCTGCTTGAGTTCCTAATTTCAAAAATTGCAAGCAGTCCACTATAACATCTGCCCCCTCTAAACTGGCCTTTCTCAACACATAAAACCTAGGGGGCTAGATTAGTATAAAGAAATCTCCTCAAGTCATGGTTCCTTCTAGAGAAGGCTCTTACCTGATGCACGCAACAGTGCAACTGTTTGTGCAATACTCTGCTGGTGCTGTTGCATCACAGGAGGCTTGACTTTGTGTTGCGGGTTCTCTTGCTCTTGGCTCTTTGTGCAAATCTGCCACTTCTGTCTGTTGTTTTGGAGCTGTTTAGAAGATTCAGTTGGGTACTCCTTCCAGTGCCGTTTCTGTGAACAGCAAAACACTTGGTGCCAGTAGCTGGTGCTCTAGACTACATAGCTGGCATCCCTGGTTCTGTAAAGCTGGTTTAACTTCTGCCTTGCCCAGAAAATGGTGCTCTTTGTGTAGCACTCTCAGAAATGTCCACAGATTCAATGCATTTACTTGAAAATTTATTTCTATGCAGAGTTCTACTTTTGCAGGTGTTTGTGAAATGCTTCTATTTTAATTAGCCTGCAAGTTCCTTTTGTTCACTGGATTCCGTGACTGAAGTGGAACCCCGATCTTTATAGGTGTGGCAGTAATACTACAACCAAGGTAACTGAGTCTGGTTAGGCACTTCATGTTTATTGAAATGAAGTTTCCATTTGTAAAAGCAGACCTTAGACATCTTAAGTGCAGAGGTTTATTTTCTTACCTTGCCTTGAGGACTTATCAGTTGTGGTCAGAGTACCTAATTTAACAACTTACTACACTTTGAAAATGTATTTCTGTGAAGGTAGAAAAAAATATAATGTGAGAAAAGATTATTCCTAAGGATATGTTAATGGGCTAAAAATGAGGCTCAACAAACTAACTGGGAAATAAGACGTAATAATATTTGATAGATACTCTTCTCCACAGTCAATTTAAAGAAATGTGCATTAAACATTAAGAAAAATAGAATGTTTTCCTGAAAACAGCCTTTTAAAACATGAAAACTGATTCAACTGTAGTGTTCTAAATGTTAGCTAGTTTTAGCTAAGTCTTTCTACATGTTCTTCCTGATAGGATTAATAAACAAACATAATAGTTCCCATTCCAGTCAGACTCTGGTATGGGGTGTGTACAGAGAGATTGTAGCCATGTAATTCCCATAAATTTCAATGTGGTATTTGCTGTGTAACATTATTAAGGGATCAAGAATTTAACTAGAACGTATTGACTAACGTGATCTATGCTATGAATGAGATGAAAATTAAACTGAATCATGTTCATTTCACAGCCATAATTTTAGGTTCTAACTGTATGCTTACATATGTCCGATTGTCATGTTGCAGCATACTAAAGGCTCTAAACTATCCTTAATTGCATGTGAAGAACTGGAGATAGCTGCTACCCTAGAACAGGTATTGCTCCCATAGCCTATTGAGGTTTTTAAGAATGGACGTCCTAAAAGAATTTATGTTTTTCAGAGGCATTGATTACATTCCTGGATGTGCAAAACCAGAATTCTAAAAGCAAGCCAAGAGTTTTACATTCTCAAATTTCTACTGGGGAGAGTGGGGGAGCAACTACTTTCTGAATTCTTTGTTGCTCTCCACAATTAGCGTTCAACTCTTAGAATAATTTCAGAGCATCACAGAATTTTTCTTGGTTAATAGTTTTTTCATGGAAATTTAGAATATGTATATGGATAATAAATCACAAAGGATTCAGTCGCTTTTTGACGGAAAAAAAGAGCGCAAAAGTAAGTATTTGTAGGTAGTCTTATTTTTAGGTTGTGAAGAAAAATGAGAAAAAGGAATTTGGCTTTAGTACTTTTCAAAATACTCAAACTCAAATTTTTATTAGTCTGCCACAATAAAATGTAAACAATACAGAGAAGTGCTAGTGATATCATGCAAGGAAGTTTTCTTGTGCTCTCCGTCCATTTGGTGAAGACATGGCAGGGTAGATGATTAAGTATTCAGGTTTGCTAACATAACAGATAATCTGGGTCTTATATTAAGTTTGTGAAAATGACTCATATTTTTGACTGCAGCGAAGCTAGATCTGTGGCACAGATCCAATTCTGTCTCCCTATATATATCTTACATTGCTTACTAGCTATATTGAAATTCTAGGGAGTGTTTTGAGAAATGGTAGTGGTGTTCTCAGTCTAGATACATATTACTGTGTTGTAGGTATTCATTTAGAACAATAACACAAAACTAAGAATGCTTCATGCTGCAACATGGGAGTAAATGTATACAATTTTTTTTCTATTTAGAATCAGCATTTAAAGCTCTATATTTCTTTAACACCCTGTTTGAAGTGTTTCCCTCTTTCTAATTTTTGCCAATAATAATTTTCATTAAGACGCAGGAAGGTTAGAGGTTTTTTTGTTTGAAGTGATAACAATTGACATACTTCTGCCACAGTAGTGAGAGAAAGAAGGATCTGTCCTTCAGTCTGTTCATGGTATAGTTACAAAAAAAGAGAAAAGTATAAACACTGAATTCCTGAGCTTGCTGTGAGATGGAAGGTCATTAACAGGGCACTTGAGCAGATTGGTATTACAGTCAATTGAGACACTGAAACATCCTAAATGGCCTAATGCAGCAACTAAGTGCTTCTTAAATTCCAGAACTTTTACTTGAGCAGAGTATTCATGTCTAAAGTGAATTTCCATTTCCTTTAGTAAATGCTGGTTTTATATAGTCATAGTTGAAGAGGCAACATAGTGTAAACACAGCAGTTTGATTCTATCTCCACAGCAGCACTAAACTAATTTGTCAAGTTATAAACATGAAATCTGAGTCACAGCTAAAAATATTTTTTCCACATTGAATTAATAGAAATGGCAGGAGTTTGTATGTTAATATATACATGCACTGTCAATACAGCCCTGTCAGACTAATCAGCATGCAAATAGGAATGGTTTCATCCTTTGGGAAGTTTTACCATTATCCAATCCACTCAGCACTATAGAAAGGGCAAATTAGATTTCACTTTATGTAAATTTGTCTGGAAAGAGGAAACTACATGGTATTTTATTTTCTTATAGCTGGTCTAGTAACAAATTTTATTTAGATCTAGCTGTACTTTGTTTAAGTAAACATTAAGGTATTGTTTCTAGTTCTGCTTGTGTCATTCCAAAGTTGCTAGAACTTTATTTGAGCAAGAATAGAGAAAGCGTCTCCCCATGTGTAAATTCCTATATGAAAAATGATATCTTCGTGATTCTTCGTAATAAATAACAGAACCTCATGCAGTTTTAATTGTGAAGACTACAGGAGGAAGAAAAGGACATTAATCCAGGAAAAAAAAAATCAACAAGCATTTTTAGGTTTGTGTGGACAGATCAGATCAAATGCAGCAGCTGCTGAGTGATAACAATAGCCAAGTCTGAAGTTTTCAGAATGCTAGCACTCTATTTGGCAATATTGGATGTACTGGCATGCTTGCATAGGAATCATATTTCTACAACTAAAAATATGTTCTTTAAAAAGTTTAAACAGTCTGTGAACCAATATGAAAAAATATCCTAAGGTAGGCCTGGGATGTCAGCAAACGTCATTTGCTGAGTCTTTCTGTAGCTGTTTTTCTATTGCCAAGGTTATAGTTTTGTAACAGAAGACAAAAGAGAATACATGGCTATGTCCCAGCTGTCCCAATTTACTTAATTTAAACACCTTTTGAGACTGGGCTAGCACTAAGTCTGTGATTTGAAGTTGCTGAGAGCAGCATTCCTTTTGCTGACTGTGATCGAAGGCTATCTCAGAGGAGAGATAGCTACCAAACATCTAGGAAAGAGCAGAAAAGCAGGAGTATCTTAGTGTCAGTCCTTGGTCTACTTGTGGAATGAGAGAGCTCATTCAGTGTTTCATGAATTACCACTTATATGTGTACTAGATTCCCATGTTGTATTTTGTGCAACAATGCAGATCTCAGTGAATGACTGCAACTACGATCTGTTCCTTTCCTCCAAGTGAACCTTCAACAAGATTTTCCTAATCTCAACAAGCAGGTTCTCAACTAGGTGCGCTTCCCTTTTGGGTGCTTACCCTCCCAAAGTGTGTTGCTGTTACAGACTTCACAAGGATGGCCTAAACAATTTGAAAGATGAAAGGCTCTCGTGCTTTAAGGACCAAAGCATAAATCCAGTGATGTGCTCAGGTATATTAAGGCCACTCACAGGCATACCTAGATGTAGTGTTGCCAGTCAGACCCTGCTCAAATGTATTGCTCTTATCTGAGGCCATATGTTGCATTAATTCTATGTAAAGGCCAAAACTAGGGCCGAGTCAGCTGCTGTTAATAGCTTCCCCTTTTTCCCTTTCTTTCCAATAGTGCTTCTTCACTTGGGAAAGGCAGAGAAAAGGAGTAAGGAGGAATATCTGTCTATACAGTAAATCAATGGAAGGAAAATAAAGAAGAACATTTCAAAACAGTGAGATTTTTAAAAAGGGTTTCAAAGGAAGAAATCTAAATGTCTACAAAACTCTGTCTTACAACTTTTGAATACTTGAAGCTCCTTCATATTTTGAAATAGAAAAATAAGTTCAATTGCTTTACTGTACATTTTAAACATGATATCCATTCATTTAATAGAAGGGTCTTACTTTGATTTCTAAATTTTACTGTTCCTGGATAGGTAATTTTGACTACTTATCTTAATTATCTGAATGTGAGCACATTTTCCAACTGGCGAGACCAAAATCAAGTTTCAGTTAACTTTGTCTTTTCTTTAATAGCTTGGTATTCTGTGGTATTGACTTCCAAAGATTCTTTTCTAGCTTTCAGTATTGCACTCTTATTGGTATGTTTGTGTCGTACACATTATGATCTCAGTTTCTCAGACTAACATATTAGCCATCATTTTACCTTTCCAGAGCAGTGTTTCCCTTTTCTGGGAAGCCAGAGACAGCATGTGTTTGTATTCACAGCATGACTGAGGAGCACTGGATTTACGGCACAAAAATGGATCAGAAATACCTGCAGAAATATCTGTCTTCAACACA
Source organism: Phainopepla nitens (assembly GCA_013400175.1). Taxonomy (NCBI): domain Eukaryota; kingdom Metazoa; phylum Chordata; class Aves; order Passeriformes; family Bombycillidae; genus Phainopepla; species Phainopepla nitens. The sequence goes on along the minus strand of VXBQ01008648.1, from coordinate 751,355 downwards.
GGATAAAGTGTTCCCTTACTCTGCTTTTTGAACATGTTAAAATTTGACCAGAGATGCTTGTACCCATGGCAGAAGTGTAATACTGGAATTACTAAAGCAAAATACAAAAAGACAAGTGTATGGTAAATGGCATCTGAAAACCATATGTTCAGGCTCAGGCTTGGACTCAGGACTTGGTTGGTTGTTTTGTTTTGTTGTGTTTTATTTTCCAGGGTTTTCTTGTGTTTTTTGTTCTTTTTTTTTTTTTTGGTCATTTAGCCTCTTGTATGGGATTGATTTAATAGACACAAATAAATTCCCACCTAAAGTGTTTGTGGTTGTATCTGTATAAGATTGGTGGCCACTCCTAAAAAAAGACATGATATTTAGAATTTATATATTTTTGGCTGTTCGCTAAAAGCTGAGAGAAAAAAGACAGATATCCAGAGTAGGCAATGTTCTATGTCACACAGGAAATACTCAGTATTATATTTATTTTGTCTCTAACAGCGGGAAGAAGTTTGTGGAGGAAGAGGAGTTTTTGTGAGATACCTCTCAAATGAGCAGCCAAGTGTGAGGTTGGTACTGTCGTTTGCTGTTCAGCAGCATTTTGCAGTTTGCACATCTTGAGTCTAAACTTATATCAAAGTTAGTCTCAAATCACATTACTGGCATGTTATGGCACAAAATTAGTTTCTCAGAGGATCTCATCTCAGCTATTCATGTAACATTCTGCTTATCTATTATCTTTTTGACTTTTGGGTCTCTGCATTTTTTCCTCCACTGTGGTTTTGTTGCCACCTATTATAGCTCTAATAACAGAGTTTACTGTTAATAGTTTGTTATCTTCAGTAGTAGAAGAAACACCTTAAAGAAACATTGTGTTCTTCCTGTAGTTTCTCTTATGTCTTTTACTATATATCTCACATCTTTTACTATACGCATTTTTTAAACCAGTAGATATGCTACATGGCTTTACTTGAAATTTGATTTGGATAAGCACTTCAGGAGTTTAAAAAATTCTTAAGAAATAGATAAAAAATATAAATAGTTAATAAAATATTGAATATGTCTTCATGTCAGTAGTATTCCCACTATTCTTAAAATATGGTTTTTGAACCACTAATAAGCTGTCATATGATAAGAAAATAGAAAAAAAGCTGATGCAAAAACTGGTGAATAAACATTCAAGATGAATTATAGAAAAACATTTTAAAAGATTATTAAATATCTTAACTATGGCCTCTTACAGTTATTCTTAAAAGACAATTTCTGGATATCTAGTTCTGCACAGGGGGTGGAGATGGTGAAGAGCAGACTTTAGTTCATCTGACAACGGCAGCGTTTTCAAAACCCAATAGAAAAATAAAAAATAATTCTAAAAATTACATTAAATCCTATCCCTTGCATGTCCTTTTATGAAACACGGTCAAAAAAAGTACAAAATACAAAGACCAGCCTGCTGAATTGGCTAAGTATGAGGGATGGGAAATGTTTACTTCTGAAGTCCATGTGTTACACTTATTACCAATTTAAAAAATGAAAGGGAAGAAATTTCCCAGTATCATTTAAAAGCAATGTACTTGCTTCAAACCTAACCAGTTAATTTTCAGTAACTTGATTGTTATTGCCTGTATGCAGCACAGATGACTCAAAAGGGTGCTTACTTTATATCTGATGAATGTTTTAATACAGTGTCTTTCTATGAAGAGAGATGAGATGAGATGAGAAACAGCTGTGGAAGGGTAGGAGGGCCTTTTCTGATAGAACCTAGAGACAGCATTATCAGGAAGCAAGTGGTTGTAAAATCTTTTAGGGCTACTCTGGTTTGGTTTTTGAAGAAAACTTTGCTTTTGTTTTGCAGAGGGAAAGAGAAAAAAATTTTAGGATTCTCCTGTGACTACATCAATACTACAAAGTAAATTGATTTTTTTCCGCTGGGTGGTAAATTTACGTTAAAAACAGTCATAGCCAGCAAGAAAAGTCTTGAGATCAACTCCTCATCTCATCTCATCTCATCTCATCTCATCTCATCTCATCTCATCTCATCTCATCTCATCTCATCTCATCTCATCTCATCTCATTCTCTGCAGAGTGAAATTAGTACACTGTAACCAATTTTCATCATGGTGTAGGTAATATTTATTGGGTTGAAGCTGCAAAATTTTGCCTGTTCATTCTTCTTCTCTAGCTGACTTTCTAGTCCTTAAAGCACGGTAGAACAAATGTATGGCTGCCAGCTAACTAGACCAAGTTAACCAAGCCTGCCAGAGTTCAAGAAGTGTTTGGAAAACTCTCTGAGACACAGGGTGTGATTCCTGGGACTCTTCTGTGCAGGGCCAGGAGCTGGACTTTAATGATCCTTATGGGTCCCTTCCAATTCAAGATATTCTATGAGTTTAGGCTATGATTGGGTGAGTAGTAAGTATCTCCTCTCATACAGCCCACAGGGCAGGATGCAGAGATTTCACTTCCAGTTTTACAATACACCAAAATGGGACTATAATGTTACTTCTCACATGATATTAGATAATGCAATCGCTTTAAAAAAAAAACCTTAGTGTTTTCATGGAACCAAAAGACTTGTGAAAGCATCAGTGAGACAAAACATATTAGCAATTGTTTAAAATTAAGTACCATCATATCACAATTTGGTTTTACTGGTATAGGAGCGAGTATATTCAAAATTAACTATTCCTGATTAATTTTTACATTGCAAAATTTTACACTGATCTGAATAAATTCCTACTAATGTTCCTATTTAATAAAATCTAGGATGAAAAATCTCTCATGAGGGTTTGTATCGTAGGTCTCACTCATTCATTGTCTGATAAAATTACCGAAATTCAAAGTTTCAGAATTTGAAAAAACAGCAGAAAAATAACATTAATTTTTTTTTTTTTTTAGGGGGGAGGATTTCATAGCCATTAAGTTTATCTCTTTAGATCACACACAAATAAATAAAGAAAAAAAGAGAAAGAACTGAGAAATGATTTTATTTCCTTGTGTATTAAAACACTATTCAAAAAAATTTATGAGACACACAATTTGTATGAAAATTATGTGACTTTGAGACAGGAATGAACAATTTAAAACAAATCAGTTGGAATAAATAGCTCTTACAGAATCTCAGAATAGTGTAGGTTGGGAGGACCACTGGAGGTCGTCCAGTGCAAGGCAGTTCAAGCAGGGCCACCTGGAGCTGATTGCCCAGGGCCACATCCCCATGGCCTTTGAATATCTCTAAAGAGGAAGAGCCCACAACTTCCTTGCACCCACAACCTCAGTCATCCTCAGAGTTAAAAAGTGTTCCCTGATCAGAGCGACTCTTCCCCAGTTTGTGCTCATTGCCTCTTGTTCTGTCACAGGGCACCACTGAGAAGAGCCTGGCTCTGTTTGCTTTGCACTTTTCAGCCAGGTATTAATAGACATTGATAAGATCCCACAAGAAATTAGATGAATTAAATGTGAAAAATAACAGAGTAATTAAAATGATAAACACATATCAATTTCTTGCTTCATTGGAGATAAATTTATGGACAAATTTAATGTTTTTATTTTGTTCTGAAAACTTCCTAGAATATTCTATTGCTTCTAACACTCTTAAATATCCTTCTCCCATACTTATAAAATGTGGATTACAGTAGCAAACCTAGTGTCAAAAAACAGGTTTTGTGCTGTATTTCCCAACAGAGCATCAAGAAAAGACACTCTGCAATCGAAGAAGCAGAATGGTCACGTATCATAAAAGCAGTTTGTCTGTAATCCTTCCTACCTTAGCACCCTTGGAATGAGACTGAAGTCATTATACTCAGGCTTTTGTACACTGGTGAGTACATAGCCTTTCTGAAATCAAGGGTGTCACTTCTGTATTCACTTAGCTCTTTTGTTGGACCTTTAAAAAGTGCTTTTAATGGCTCTTTGAAGACTAAAAAGGAGCAAAACTGGTAAAAAATGTGCATTTTAAAACATTTAAATGGGTCATACACTGAGCAAACTGTTCCTAAGTGAATTATGAATTTAGCAAATTTTCCTTTCTCCCAAGCCCACGTAGATTCTGTCAGGAATATCCATGAATAGACTTTAAGTAGTTCATTATTTTTAATTTAATTTCAATACTTGCAAGGGTGTCACGTACATATATCATCAGACTGCTGCAAATTTACAGGCTGCTTGGAATGTAGAATCCTCTCCCATCTCTGAGAGATTAAGGCATTTTTTTGTTCTTCAAAACTAGTCTGCCTTGGGCCCTAGAGAATCTTCATGTTAGGGGTCCATGTGGAAGGAAAGCTCATCTAAAAGTCAAAAGTCTTAGTTTGTCTACTCTGACTATTTAAAGCCTATGTTAAATATCTACAGCATATCCTGATACACTCAAAAAATTCTAACTTATTGTCTTGGACTTTTGCTGAAGAGCCCCTCTGGATTAGGCTCTCTTCCTCTTTTTTGTTCCCCTCTATCCATGTCTTTTATTCACTTCAAGGCCTGTGAAAAATTAATTGGGACTTTTTTGTTCACTGTGGCACAGACTGCAGCCAAAATCAGTTTTTCGTCCTCCTTTAATGGTTCCCAGCTTCTTACAAAACAGATACAAGATTCTAATCTTATCCCTTTATCTATTTGCAGTTCTGGTCAGTAGTTATTTGTTTCATTCCTAGGGTATCATTCGTCCTGTTAGCACTCCTAAAACATGAATGAAAGAACAATAAAGATTAAAGAGCTTTCAGGATGGCTGCAAAAGGCAAGCTCTCACCCACATATAGCTATGCATCAGATTATTAAAGAACTTGCTCTCCATTGGTATTTGTATTCAGATACAAAACCCTCCCTGAATTTTTACTGAGCAAATACTCAGAGTAACAAATGCCATTAATGTGAAACTGTGGCTCTCAACTGCAGAACTCATCTAAGTCAGCTGGTGGTCAAAGTAAGGTGGTGAGAATGAAAAAGGGCCTACAGTTTTACAGGGATTCTCAAGAAAAATTTCCCTTTCTTGTTATTATTCCTCATAATGATTGTGTATTCTCAAAATGTAACAGCTTCTTGAAAGGTAATGTTCTCCCCTTTAGCACCATTCTTTAAAAACAAAACAAAGAAATGATGGGGGCAGGGGAAAATGCCAATGAGAAGTTGTGAAATCTGTTTTGTGGTGAAGTACATTGTTGGATAAACCCCTGTGCATGTGGTATTGTTATAGTGCCTATTATTTGTTCTGTAGAAACTAGCAGCACTGTATTTACAAAATATATAGTTATGGACTTTGGAACATTTATTTACTTGGATGTCCATAATGGATCTGAATAAACTGCTGTGTAAGCACGCATTCAAGCGTTTTAAAAAAATGCATATTATTTACTTCATTGACCATACACAAAACCATGATGGAAGCACTATTGTTTAGCCAATACTGTTTTGAGGCCATGCCAGACTAATAAGTGAATAGGCATTCATAAGTGTTTCTAAAACATATATCATTTACCTGGTATTAGGAGTGTAGCTTTTCAGAAGTGCTCTAAAGTGTACATTACTAATGTATTTTCTCAATAGTGATTACAGTTAAACACTTGGGATTTTTTTTTTTATCTTTAAGAAAAAGTACCTCTGAAAGTGCCTTGAAAATTTTTAAAGCTTTACTGTGAATACAAAAATAGGAACTGCTGTATCCAATAAGATGAATGTTGTTGTTATTACTATTAAGAGCAATAGTACAGTAGTGTTTACAGGCTGCAGGTGATATTAGGGTCCACTCTGGTATGCACTGTGCAAATACGCAGTTGCAGTACTTGCAGTTTCTGAGCTGATCTTTACAAATGCCATTTAGTTAACTGACTTTCCTAGCACAAAAAGGTTTAGTCTATATATCTGCTTATATTCACAACAGAAAAGATAATAATTCTTAAATATTTTTAAGAATCTGTTTAACACATGCTAGCTTAATCTCTGATGTAGGTTTTCATTATTAATTTTGCAGTAATGTATGTAAAGATGAGCATAATTTCTCCTCAAGAAATTAGTCTTACCCTGAAGAAGAAAAATAATTGCAGTATATTCATATTCTGACATACTAAAATAGATTCATATTTACTGAAATTAATTAAGTGTTGATCAGATGGTGGCATTTTCTCATGTTTTCTTATCACTAGAACCTTCAATCTAAATGTTTTTTTGCTCTGGCCCAATGTAAGCATACTGGAATATTGTTGTTTGGACCTGAAAGTGTCTTCAATAAGTAGTTCTTAAGTACTTCTTCATTAAGTGACTCTAGAAATCCCATCGCAAATCTTTTCCTTTTTTCTAATCACAATCTTTCCTGTTGCACTTCAGCCTTTGCTTTTATTAGTCACATCAGAAAATCCTTTTTCTTTGGCATTGCACTTCAGAATATAAGAAAAATGATCTATGCTCTTGCAGCAATACCTAAACCATATAATTTATACTTTGAAAATCTCCAACTGGCCATTTTGTTTGGAGAATACTTCATAACATTCACCCATCATTTTCAAGAGGAAATCTTTCACATTTACTACTGCTCTACTTCTTTGATTCTATAATTTTGTTCTACCCTTTTTATCTAAAGACAGTTGGAAGTACACCAAACTCAAATACATTTCACTTTGTAAGGGTATTGTGTGCAGCTTGTATCGGTTCTATTAGAGTCATGCAGCCACAGGTTATCCATTTTAAAGTGATACAGGTTTTTTTGTGCTCATCACATTTTCCTTAAGAATATATACCTTTCACTGTTTGACCCTTATGTTACAATCACAACAACAAAACAGCACAAAAATAATGTCAAGGGATTCATAGCTTATTAAACAGAAAACTTATTTTTTGCTTAGTCATGTTTGCTAAATGTAGGGCTGTAGATGTAGGCAGGATTTTCCTATGAAGCTCCAGTTTAGTATTTTCTGTTTCTCCAGGCTTTTGATTCTTGATAGGGAGTGTCTTCAACCAATGTTCTGTATTAAAGCAGAGGTGATTATGCATAGGAACAGTCATTTGTGGCAAGTACTTTTCAGAGTATATAGACACCGCCTTTCTTTTGGACTAGAGCTCCTTCACTGTTTAAGGTATTACACAGGCAAAGGTGTGATCACCTTCATGTCACCTCTAATGAGTGCTGCACACTTTTAAATTTTCCCTTCTGCTCTTACATCTCATCCTGGAGACTCAGAAGACTAGGACCTTCAAAAGCACTTACCTTCTGACTACTGTCTGCATTTCATATGACTTGTAATTTTTTTGTTTTCCAATACCTTAGCAGAGGAATGCATTGCTATAGTTTATAATTCATGGAAGACACTAAAGTATATATAGAAGGATAGCAAATATGGTACTGTTGCTTAAAATTTGTGGATCTTTATTTGAATGTTGTTTATTAGTCATCACCACAAATTGCTACGCAAACCAAGCTTCTGAACAAAGAGGCACAGGTATATCAGTAATTCCTTTTTATCCTTACTGTTAAATGACTGCTTATTCATGCCAAATGTTTTGGTTATTTTGTGTAATTCCAGAATAAAATATCAAGAGAAATATCAGGTACCTTGGATTAATTTACTCTGGATTTCTACATCAGGTTAGAAAATATTTAGCTTACAAATATAAAACCACATAAAACTTTGTTTTATATCAACAATATTTGTCTAAGATACTTACTGATTTATGTCTTTACTTGTCCAATAATAAGAACTTCTAAAGGTGCAAAATTTTAGCCATAAACCTGCCTGATTGGGCAAATATTTTTTTTTCTTAAAGGTTGTTGGTCTAGAAGTAAATTTGTTAATTACCCTTCGGAATGGTGAACTTGCCTTATGGGAGACTTGAGTGATGGCAGAGAGCTTATTGGGGGTGTCTTGAGAGCCACTTCCTTGACTTCTCCTGTCTCTCTCCAAAGACATCTTGGCAGTGATGAAATACTGGCAGTTTGTGATGATAGTCTTATGAAATGAAGTTATAGTACACACAGTATGGTTCCTTAGTGTTTTGTTGCTAAGTAGTGCTTGTGCATGTTTAATCCCTTCCTTGAAATTTCCAAAATAGAAAATAGACACCTGGAGGGAAGGAAAACTATTCATCTCCGACCTGAAATATGTTTTCTTACATTGCTAAATAAAGGACTACACAAATTCCCTTATTTACACACCCACATTATGCCAACGTACATGTTAACCTTTACAGTTGGCAGAAATTGGGAGACTGGCTGCCAGTTTCTGTTTTGTATAGATTGATGTAATCAAGCATGGCATTGCAGTATGAAATGTGTAACAAATGATGTTAGAGTATATCTCACAAACCTGCAGTGAGCATGAAAGCAGAGTTTCAGAAAGACAGCAAAGGGCTTATCTTGCGCCTTGCTTTGTCTTATGTACTGGAGAGGAATGTGAGCAAGCAATTTTGTTTCTGCAAATGGAGTCTGCAAATGAGATCTGCAAATAAATAAAAAAGATTGTAGAGGAAGAATCCCTAAAAGGGGGAGAATGAGTTATTTTCACGTCACATATGTAGATGAGTATTATACCAGTAGAACTAAAGCAGAGATGATGTTCTGCCCCTGCTGGAATCAGTGGGACAAAATACCACTCAAATGTCTTTAATGGGATGCAGTCCTAAAGACAATTTTCCTCAAGACACTTTATATCCATTCTAGTATTCTTGCTGCCAGCAAAACAGCTTTACTTCACAGTGCAGATAACTTTTCAGATCTGTCCTTAACACAAGATATTTGAGACAGCCTCTGTTGCTAACCTGCTGTAGTGGTGCTAAATTCCAGAGGAAAAGACTCAGCAATCAGTTTAACAAGACGCTGGCATAAGCACAGTTTCCAGTGCAAAGTAGAAGGAAAGAGAACAGATAATCTTTGAAAGAACAAAGCTGTAGAAAATGGCTTAGAAAGATGGCTTTGCACTAGTTAATTTCCTTTTGCCACTGGAAAGTATTTTTTCAGTATAGGATAAGAGCTAAGACAAAAATTTGGAAGAGATGTGCATTTCTACTCAACTGAAAGGACAAAAGAAGCCAAGTTTGATACTTGGGGAAAAAAAATTCTCTTTATGCTAACATAATGGCTGTATGAAAAGTTTTGGAGACTATAAGCTATCATTTCTGATAATCTAAAGTTGTACCATCCAAAATGTTTTCTCAGGAACTAGATTTTCAAATCTGAGATATTTAGGAAAGTGAGGAAGCTGAGATTTAAGAGCATTTGTATTTTAAGATGGTCTTGTTTGAAATAAGTTAGACTACTTCTTCTTTCTCATATTTTACTGTTTTCTAACAGTGCAAGAGGAACTTCAAGAATGTGTTTCACACAGTGAAGTTGTGTTTCCAGAAATTGTTCTTCCTTGTATGATAATTTATAAGGATGTAAAAGTGAACTTTGAATTTAAAGGTCAGTTTTCCTCTCACTGTGGTTCAAAATGGCCATTGTGTAAATAGCAAGACTTAAATTTGAGTTGGCTGTTATTTCCCATTCAGCTTGTGGCACCATTGCTCTTAGTTTAGGTTTTTAATTTTTTGGCATTTCTAAAATAGTCAAGTTCTGTGACTTGTTCTTGCTTCAGGAAAAGACTGATGCTGTTCTCCCCCTAAGCTGTTTAGTGCATCATGAGCCTGGAGGAGCAAGCAGAAGACAACAAGCTTTTGCATTCCATTTTAGAGAGTAGTTGAAATATATTCCCTGAAATTGGCAGCTATGTGCCGGCCCCTTCCATCTGCAGGCACTGGTACAGTTGGCAGTTTCCACCCTGCAAAATCAATCATGCCCCTTCCAGATTAAAGACCTAAATAATGTTCATGCATTTTAAGAGCATTTTTTAATTTCCTGATATTTATAACAACACTTGGGGAAACTTGACACTGAAATCTGTTTCCCAACTGCATTTGTTTTTCCCTCATGTGTGCACACTGATTCGCTATTGCAAGATTGCTCATCAGCGCTGGGCTTTTTTTGTTTTGGGGTTTTGCTTACTTTTAAGATGAAGGATTAAAGCACTCATTGTGAAAACAAATATGTATATATATATACATTTATATATAAGATTAGTTTTAAGAAGCCCTGAATCAGTGCTAATGATTTCTTTCAGCTTTCCAATACCATGTTTTCAAAAGTGCCTTAAAATGCTAACTCTAGCTCTTCTTTTGTTACACACAGCGAGTGAAAAATGAAACTGAAGAAGGAGGTTTTGTGCTGACCTTAGACCAGACATCTGCCAGAGGAGTCACCTAGTACAAGCTACAACCCCACGCTCATGGTGGAAAATGCTTTGGAAAGAAAAGTGCTGAATTGTTTCTGGGCCACTGGATGATATTGCTCATTGTTATGACCTGCTAGGTATCCTTTGCATCAGCAGTACCATACAGGATAATGGGATGTGGTCAGCCTCTTCAAGAGAGGAAAAACCTGTATACCTAAAAAAAGCTTGACCTATGTAAACAATTTCAACTAATGGAGAAATTTTAGGATTTAGATATTCATTGGAAGTTCTTCTTGATGCATTGATATTCAGCAAACATGCAAAAAATATTTGAGTTAATAGCCTGATTTATGCAATTTCCACAGAAATTAATTCAAAATATCTGTTGCAAGATTACTTACCTGCTATCTTACTGCTTGAGATTAGTGTTTATATTCACTTTGGTCAGATTCTTTCCTCTCTGGAGAGAAGATGTGGTGACTTACAGATGGATTATCAATTAAACATCCTCTTGCATTTATAATTGGCCTTCTCATGTTGATTTTTGCATATTTTCACCCCAAGTTTAATCCCTAGGCTACTTCTAGTAGTTGGCAGCAGTGCCTTCTCACCTATGCACTGCATATTTAGTCCCATTCCATGTGGAATAAATTCTCATGTTTCCTTCAATGCCAAGTTCTGTTAAGTGATGGTGCATTTGGTTGCTCAAAAAAAGCAATTTCTTTCTAGTTGAATATCTGATTCAGGTAAAAGTAAGTAGAAGTGAATCTGGATGATCTTACATTCGTGTAGCAAACTTTGTTAGCTTAATTTAAAGAAAATCATTTCCTTTATGAGTATTACTTTATCTTGCTGAAACAATGTTACATATTGAGGAGTTCAGGATTAGGTTCCTATTTACCTATGCATTTTGAACAGTCCTGGGACTGTTGTAGAGTAAGCTGCAAAAGTGTATCTGAGGCCCTAATTACTCAGGAATATCTGAGGTGTTAATTTGCCCACTCTAAAATAGGTGTATGCAAATACAAGGAGGATTATATATGTTCCAGATGCACTACACCAACTGTGCATGCACTAGGTTATGTACTTGCCAAACTGAATACTTTTCCTGTAAAGTTGAGAAGTCTTCTATAACACGATTCATGCCTTTTGGAAGCCCAAGGGTCGGCAGCTCATGTTTGGACCTGTTTAGTGAGCTGTAATTCTGAACAATAATGCTGAGTATAAATCTTAGAGGGTTTGAATTCTGTATTCATAAAACCTGCATACGTGATAGCTCTATTACATGACTGTTTAAGAAGCAGTGGATGATGTGCTTCTAGATTGGCTAGGTAAGATTATGCTGTCAGGTCATTAAATGCTACAAAGGAACTTTGTTTTCAAGTACACCTAGGTAAAACTTGAATAATGTCATGGGTGAAAGCACAGGTTGTTTTAGTCTGAATTTTGTCTGATTTTTCAGTTAATTTCAGTTAATTTTTAGATTGTTGTGATTTATTTGCTGCTTTAGGGTTTGAGTGCATGTCCTTACACAGTTGCAAGGTGCAACTCTTTGCTCAAGAGAATACCATTTGGAAAATCACACAACAAAGACTGGGAGAAAATAGTGAGGGATAATTGACAGTAGTTGATAATTAGCTTCTCTTTGCTCCATATTTGTTTACACTTTCACCCTTATGACTGTAGAGACCCAGTGCATACAGACTCTACAAAAATCTTCCATAAACTCAAATTCCACTGAATTTTGTGGACTGGGGAAAGGTGAGATTGTGTTCCACTTGTCACAGCTTCAAAAGTAGTTTGTATTAGAAGCATGAGGTAATAAATTTAGTAAATTATTTCTCATTACCACAAATTTAGTTGTAAAACATGGCTTCGAGTCTTAAGTGAGAAGAGACCTGAGCCTTTATCTACTGATTCTCATCTCCCTGGAAGGCAACATAAATTCTACTGGAGTAACACTAAAATTGAATTCTCAAGAAAAACATCATGACTTGAACATTGAAATTTTGGGTCTAATAATTAATACAGAAGCAATCACAGTGTTAGTGAAATGAAATAGAAGTGCTGCTTTTTTCTTTTTTTTCTTTTCTATTTTTTTTTGGGTGACTAAACTTTGGAGTATATGGCAGGCTTAATCCATCTTTAGGATCTTTGGTAGCTTCTTCAGATTTATTTACCTAGTCCTGCTGCTGATCATAAGTGGTTGCATCTGGTCAGACCAAAAGTTTTCTGTACCAAGGAACTGTCTTTAATTTGTTATAGGACCATGTTGTTTTTTAATTTTTATGGTCCTTAGTGAGGTTTTGTTTCATGCATTTGTCCAGTTGTTATCTATCTGCATGCTCATTTATAGGAAATGTAATTATTTTACTACCGTCTCTTAAGGAAGGTTTTGCATGTTTCATTCTTTTTGTTCTTTAGGGCTCCCCTTCTATTTATATGTGCCTCAAAGATTACCTTGCACTGTTGCTGATAAAGATCTTTTAGAGCTTTTAAAAAGCATCCATATAATATTCCCAGTTACATGACCTATCTGGGTTTTTTTTCCTATTTGTTCTTCGGCATTTTACTCCTCAAAAAACCATGTCAAGTAGGGAGGAAAAAAAAAGCAGTATTTCTTTTTCTTTTTAATTATTTAAACTATGTTTTAAGATCTTTTCAGACTTCATTTAAAGCTCTCTAATAGACTGGAAGTATCTACCCAGTACTTATTTCGTAGGCTTTAACACAAGACAATGAAACACAGGAAACAAATAGGGCAGGGGTGAGAGAGAATTGGGGCACCAATTTGTAAACGGTATTATTTCTGACAGAAATGTTGATAGGTCTTTTGCTAGCCTTGAGAGCCAGTTGTGGTGGCTCCAGTTGTCTTGCCTGTGCACTTATGAGTGTCTGTCAGTCACTAAGATGATACATTTCTTTATCATGTCTGTGATTATAAACCATTATTTTGTGAGAGAGGCCCAATGCTTTTCCTAGTGTCTCAACTGCTCTTTATAAAAGTTCTTCTGTCAAGGAATTCTTCCGACTTGTACAATAATGTATCAAGGTGGTAAACTCTGACAGCTTCAAAAGCCAGGTTTCATTTCATAAGGGCTTTTAAGCTGTCTTGGATATGTACCTGGCAGACGTTTCAGTCACTGTCTCTCTACTGTTTTCCTCTTGTTTCTTTCTCACATGCCATGAAAATATTTTCCTTTAAGTATTTACATAGTAACAGTCTTCCATGTGATTTTTTTTTGTTAGAAACAGCATTTTAATGGGTAATTGAGAGGGAACACTTCCTTTCTCATTAGACACTGAATAATTTGATCTCTGGCTAATGTATTTGAAAAATAATGTTTCAGTGTGTCATGATAATAACAAAGTATATTTTTTCTTCCACAGGGTTACAGTTGTTTACACATTTTACTATCTCTTGAGTAGTATGATATAAAGTCTTTTTATTGCAGTTTTGTTTGAGAAGAGTTGAGCATGTGAAGGAGCTGTCAATCAGCATTTAGTCATACAGTATCTATTTCTGTCTCTGTTCCTCCTAACACAGAGGGCTATTATAGTCTACATTACTGCATAGGTACTTTGGATACAGATATCCTTGAGGGGCAGGATTTATTATGAAAGCAGAGAATCAACATAACATGAGACATAGCTTAAATAGCGAAATTTATTTACAAATTCTGAACGCTAAGTTAAGAAGAGGTTGCTTTTACATATTGAATTTTTCTGTCTACTAAGACCTTTCTTCTGTTTTACACCTGAATTTCCAAGCAAGGCACTTCAAATGAGACTATCAATAACTTTTATAACTGGGAGTATTTAAGGAAATTTTGATGTTATGTTCTTTGTCTGAAAGGTTGAGTCTTTGCCTGGCTGAGGCTTAGTTTACATACTCCATCTAGCACAAAGCACTTTAATATTTGTGATATGGTGTGTACTTTGTGTACTCCAATGATATCTACAATGACTGGGAATCTATTCCTGAAACAACTCCTCCGTTCCATCCTTGTAATTACAAATATTAAATTAAGCACATAATGCATTCTTCTGCAAAAAAAAATTAAACTGAATAAAAATTAAACTTATATCTCTATTGTTTTACTTGTGTCTTAGCCAGGAAAAAAAAAAGGAATTAAATGTCTAAAATTTGAATAAATTAGTATATATATTCATAATATATTAGTATGACATTTGTAGCCTCATATACACATAAATTCCTACATGCGGAATTGGTTAAACAGAGTGGATGCACTCTCAGTGTGAGCTTGGTACCTGACTTTTGGACTATAAACAAAATACTAAAAAACATAGCAACAACAACAATACTATCACAAGTGGTGAATTTGCCTACCAGTAATGAGTCTGAGAAAGTGAAAAAAACAAGTGTATAAAGATATGCATCACTAACTTCCTTAAAAATATATGAGTTTGAAGAAAATTACTTTGAATTTTGAAGTGTGTATAAATGTTATCTTCTGTTTAAATAATGTATGACCTTAATCTGTTGCTTAATGTATTAAAAATGGAATTACTTTAGCAGAAGTCAGTAAGTTTATTATCAACCACAAAATTAAGCACCATGCAGTCTTTATGTATATGTATATGTATATGTATATGTATATGTATATGTATATGTATATGTATATGTATATGTATATGTATATGTATATGTATATGTATGTGTATGTGTATGTGTATGTGTATGTGTATGTGTATGTGTATGTGTATGTGTATGTGTATTATTAGTTATGTTGCATCACAGCAGTCAGAAAGGCAACATTTTTCAGATTCTCTTTTGGAAGATAAAGATACATATTAAATGAACAAGGCAAAATATTACTCACAGGGGAGGAGGTTTAGCCAAGAAGGAATAGTCCTTGTGAAATCTGTCCCTGAATAACTGCAGATTTACAGCCACTGTTTTCCAAAACATTGATACTGTTTTTTTTCCTTCTATTTTCCATGCATCACTGTATAGTTCTACTCAGTAAGTATTCTCTTTTTACCTGTATATGCAATTATAATACAAAATTTCTAACTGTAATAATGATGTATGCCAACTTTAAAAAAATTTTTAGTCTGGCTATGTTAGCAGTAATGTGCATATAGAATATTGTGAAATCAGATTTAATTTTTTTTTCTTTTAAATCTATCTCTTGACTGCCTTCCAGACTGCCCAGAAAGAAAGTGCCATGAAAGATCTCAGACAGCTCAGACAGGTACTTGGATTTACTATTCTAAAAAGCAGCCTATGTCTCCCAGAAATTATAATTTCCTCTGCTTCAGAAGATACTGTATGGGGAGACAGCTTTTTATTACACAGGACTTTTCATGCACTCCTCTGCCAAGCTACTGGTAGCAAGGATCCCTTCTCCTGAGATTTGAGGCAAGGGCAATTCATGTACCACAGAGTTGCTGGATTGTTCAGATTATTAGTTTTGCTCTAACTATGTCATCCATTTGCTTCTCTGGTGAATGTGGGACCGACACTTTCATGAAAAGCATTACTTTTCATGAAAGCCTGTATTTTGCTGCCATTACTGCAGAGACCCACATCTACCACCAAGTATTTGTTCAGGCCATATACAGCGCGGATTTGACTGCCTTGTGATTTGCTAGGATTTAATTATTTGCTTCTGATTTTTGTGGTGCTCTTCAAGTTCCTCTCCAAATCAAGAAAACTGTTTTGAAAGTCACACCTCTTTCCTTGTTACAGCAGAACATCATTCACTGCAGTGTGTTGAAGAATGGAGAGAGGGACAACACCCTGTTTTCATCTTGGAATGTGCACTGGTGGAACAGCTATCCAATTTCCAATGGCTCTTGCTGTGTGGAGCAGAAAGAAGGTCTTCTCTTAAACATCTCTCCCTCTTGTCTTTAATATCTAAGGCAATGGATGACTGTGTTTATTATACATAGTGAAACTAATCATCAGATATTGGGAAACATAAGTGCTACTAAAACACTATAGGATAAGATTCACAGGGCTCTTTGAGAGCTGTTTCAGAACTGTGACATGACCTTGCTTTCTCTACATAGTATAGTGTAGAGTATATATTTGAGTATTTAGTATTATTAGTATTATTAGTATTATTATTAGTGCTGTTTTTTAGGGTTATATATATATATATTTTTCGATGTATATAAAACTCTAAAAAGGGATCTCAGGATGCACTATGCAAAATTAATCTATAAATTTTAGAGTGAAATTGAAAATACTAAAGGTATAAATCTCATTAAAGGCCTTACTTACTTCTGCTTATTTTACGAAGAGAAATTACAGTGTATTCACATCAGCTAATTTTCAGTTACCATAGCAGCTTATGAAAAAAGAATAGGGTACAATAATACTGTATTTCTGTATTATATACTGAAAACAGCAGAGAAGTTTTTTGGGAGTTGTGTTTTCTATTAATGGCTCTTAGATCTGTATTAATAGACCAATGATTTAATCAAGCATAACTTCTAATAAAGGTGATTTGCAAATGTGAGTATTCCCACTTAAAAATATTTTACCATTCAACTTTCTGTACTCATTTCACAGATAACAAGATATTCCTCAGGATAAACAAAGTTTGTAGGGTACAATTTGAAGTGTTTGAACTTTTGTTTGTGGCAACAAGAGCTCTATCATTCTTAAAGTATATTTCATTGTTTCAGTCTGAGGAAAATCAGTTATGGATATTTTTATTTTTTGACAGTAAGTAAAGGAATAGCACACAAACAACAGCTAATACATCAGCTGGAGTCAATTTTCAAAAGAGAATGGCTTTGAGTTGGAAATATAGGCTTTCATCAAATTCTGTTATTGCTCACCACATTTCTATCAGCCACACTTTCTCTTTTCCAGGAGGGGAACATACCACAAAACCAATGAAACTTCAACACTTCTTCAAACTGAGAAATGCTTATTTCTCAGGTCAGCGTAGTCCTTTGGTCAGCTCGGAGACAACCTAAGTGTTTAAATGATTGAGATGAGTTTGAAGAAATGGCCTGGCTTTCACTGTAAGCTGCAGAGGTGTATGTGAGTAATTTCTGAAGTCTTGGGTTTCTAAAGTTGACCAGGAAGGCAGCCATTGTTCTCATAAATGTTTGTGATATCTGACTGTCCTTTATTTGGCATTTGTTTTTGCTGGTAATGTCAGTGACCCCAAAGATGGTAGAAATTAACTTCATGCTGAATTTGCATTGGTTTGGAAAGGTCCGGACTGGGTCACGACACTTCTAAATTTATATTTTTTTCCTGTAAGATTTAAATTTCCTTTCTGTATTGATACTGAAAAATTGCCTTTGTTTTACAGATGTGACTCTATATCCAAAATTAAAATTCTCCTGTCACTTTCACAATTCCTCTAACAATGCTGCAAGCCTAGAGAAACTAGCACAGAGCCCTTAATTACTCCTGTCTCACACTTCTTTTTGATAACTGGGAAACATTTGCTGTCCTGCCTGTCACTGAAGCCTGTAACCACATTAAATTTGATTCTCCCTTAAACAACATTAATATTTTATGTGACAATATCAGTTGATGCAGTCCTTGATTCTAAGCTCTTTTGTTAACCTAACTTTTTGAACATGCATGTTTTTTCTCCTGTTTTTTTTTCACTGCATTTACAAAACTCCCTTTCCTCCTTTGAAGTTTCACTGCCCATGCCCCATTTATTTGTTATATAGCATTGCAAAATATTAAAAATACTTTTGATGAGCAGCATTGTACAGTTACTGTGCTGTTAAGAACTTTATAGTTATACTCTGTTAATCTATCTACATCCACTCTATTTTTCACTTGCATCAAACCTTTGGATATTGTCAGTTCCACGTGACAGCAGAACAGCCACAAGTTAACTTGCAATGATTGACCGCAGCAAAGAAGATCTACTGCAGGTTAATGCTATTGCCTTGGAGTTTGCATTCATGCCTTGGGGTTATTCCTGCTTTAGTTCCTGAATCTTTTCTCAGCATGTTTTCCTTCTTTCAGTTATACCCCATTGATGCATTTGTCTGACTGGAGTGTTGCACTTGTCTGGACTGGCCTTTGATCTTAAATCTTGGAACTCAGGATCACCTAACAACCATGCAGCATCTTATCAAGGATTTTGGGGCTAGAGTTTTTCCTTCTAGTGGAGGGTATTCAACAGGGACATGACTCCTATATGTTACTGTAACACATAATTTATTTTAATGCTCCCACATTACAATAACTTCTTGGAAGTTATAGGTCTTCTGATAGTTCCTCCTGAACAGAAAGGTCCACTTACACATTTCACTTATAAATAAATAACATAGTACCTGTACCCTATAGTGAAGCCATGTAATAACAAGTAAGAGGTTGCCAGGCATGAAACTATTTCTTTCTCTCTTCTCCTGTTCCCTGGTTTAGTCTAAGCTTAGAAAGACAGCTGGTAGACATTTACATGTCATTTTCACATGCACTTGAAGTAAGTGAAATAACCGTGAAAGGTTATTGAAGGTCTATTTAAACAACTGAGAACATTGTTACAAACTGGTTCTTTGAGCCACCTCTTGAGTGGGGAGAAGGGGGTTTGCACAGTAAAATAATAAAATGGTTTCCCTGTCACCTTCGATCAGTGTACACTGTTCAGTTTATTACATAAAAATGGTGTCAAATTTACTGCTCCCGCAGATTTCACCTTTACGGATATTTTCTTCGCTGTTGGAAAAAAGAATGGATTTGATAATGTGTCTGCATGTTGAATGACTAGAAATGTCTTACTGTTTGTCCAAACAGCGAAAATGCCGTAGATGATTGAAAATGAAGCTCTTCTCATTGACTTGCTGCATATTTGATTGACTTGCTGGACAACTGTTTGATAGAAGAGCATATAATATATCATCACTCTTACAAGTGGGTCTGAAATTTTGCAAGAATGACAGGTGCTGGCAAAATGGCTTTACTAATCAGACCTGCACAATAAGAGCAACTAAAATGCACTATGCTTTTCAGTTTCACTAGAACAGACTTTTTCCTGAACAAATGTTTGTGGGAATTAATTCACGTCTGGAGTTTTTGTGAGGGACAGAGACCTTGCTGCAATCTCTGAAAAAGCAGTAAGCCAAAAGGAAGTGAGTGTAAGGTTTGTAAGGGATGTAATGATTCTAGTGAAAGCAATACTTAGGAAGCTTATGGAAATGTGGGCTTAAATAAGCTGTAATCAAGAATAATATGACTCTATGAACCAGATTGCCAGAAGGCAAAACTGAGAGGCAACTGAGATCCGTAGAAATGCATCTATGCATTTTCTTATTTTGGATGTTCTGCTCTTTTTCTCCTCATCTGAGTGCTTTCCCACTCCAACAATAAAAATAAAAAAAAAACCCACATGATTAGAAAAAAGGTATTTTCCTCAATGCTTGAATTTTTTTTAAAAGAGATGACATATTGTTTTTATTTTTCTAGGGGAAAAAAGAGATGCCCATGGCAATATTTCCACCAATATTGAAATATTTCAATGTTTGAAAACAAACTAGTATTTTAGTTGTGCATCTTCTTTTCTGACCATAATTTTAAAAGGAAGAAAACAGGAATAAGGGCCTGCAGAGATCCCTTGAAACTGCAAAATAATTTTTTAATTATCAAAATAGGAAATTTGATATTTTCGTAATTATATTAGGAAAAAAAAAGGTATTTTAATTTTGAGATATGAAGCTTTTCATAAGCTCTTTTAGGAAGCCCTTTTGCTTTGACTAGATATGACCACAATGTCTAGATAAACGATGGATTTTTTGCAAAGGGCTAAATGCTAAAGACTGTAACATATTCCATAAGTCAGCACATTCTTCCTTTGAAGTCAGTGCTCGGAAGTTTTATAATTTAAAACTAAATGTTTGTGTTCCATCCTAACTCCTCATTAATAAGGTCTGTGCATTGACTTAAGTTTTCTCATGCTTTCCAGCATCAGTATTCTCTCCCCGTTTCTTTCTGGCCTAAAACACACATTAGGCATTTAAGCACAGAGCAGCACAGCTGTAAGTCTTGCCGGGTTACCATAATGACAATTTATTGCAGTCCTTCACTTTCAAAGTTTACCTTTTCTCAAAAATATTGGCACTGACAGAAGGAGGCTATTATACTGCAAAAAAATGCAAACCATGAACCTATTGTGAAATATTTTAACAAAATTCCTTTCGTCACCGGTAGCTGAGAGGAGGGTGTAATATTCTGACTTCATTTTGTTTTCAACAGATTACAGATGGACACAGCTTTCCCCTGCAGGAGCTGACCTTGTGCCAGTGACATCAATGGAAACATTGCCATTGACATTATTGGGAATTGGATCAGATGCACAGTTTGCACCAGTCATGTGACAGCTGTAGGTAATGATATTTTTCTTATCACATTTAGCGCTTTCAAGAGCAAAGTGCATGTTAAGATTTCAGTTGCTTCTTACAATGGATGTGGTGAGCCAGTATTGAAATATGATGATCAATAATTTTGTTGCTTTGAGAAAGTCTAGTCAGTGATTTTTTCTGAACTTAATTGGACTAGAAGAAAGCAATCTAGCAGAGCTGATAGCAATCAATGCAGTTAAAAATGAAACTGCATAAAAATGGCTGAATACATTTATGTAAATAGCTGTTTTTTCACAGTCACTATCTTCAAATGGCACGATGCTAGACTTAATAGCTACATACTTTGACAAAACAGTACAAGCAGCAAACCAAGAAATGCTTTTTTTTTTTTGATATTTGAGCTTTGAACAAATCATTGAAATGGTTTCTGAACTAAAGCAAAACCTATATCTGACATCAAGTTTCAGAACTTCTGGAATCCAGTTCAACATGAGCTACCCAATGTCTGTAGGTACTGAGAAAAAGTTATGCCAGACCTTAGTGCTGGAACCCAAGTGCTCTCACCTAAATTTGAAGAATATTTCAGACAGATGTAGTGATATTATTAATTTCTGTTTCATTATGGATCTTGTCTGTTTTTTCACCCAAGCACTTTTGTTGTAAATACCCAGGTACTAAATCCTTTCATTTTTACATCACCACATGCACATTCCTCCTTTTGCCTCTGGATCATTACATTGCAATACTTTTCCACAAGACTATAATGGTATGTAAATATAAAATATTCTGTGTTACTAG
Source organism: Phainopepla nitens (assembly GCA_013400175.1). Taxonomy (NCBI): domain Eukaryota; kingdom Metazoa; phylum Chordata; class Aves; order Passeriformes; family Bombycillidae; genus Phainopepla; species Phainopepla nitens. The sequence goes on along the minus strand of VXBQ01008648.1, from coordinate 730,071 downwards.
CCAAAAAATGCATTCAAATCCAACTTGTTTCCTGATCTATTTTTTAGCTTACTACATTTACATGGATAAGACTAACTGAATGAGTGATCCAATTGCCCATGCTACTCGGCCACTTGTTTGAGTTGCACACTAGAAAATTCTACAATGATATTTTTTAAGATGGGTGCAACTATAGTTTGTTGCTTCCCAGGAAAGATTTGGAAATAAACAAATAAAGTTAATCACTAAGTTATGCTGGCATAACTTTTTGAAGAAATAGTTTCTATCACTTTATAAACATAAAAGAAAATAATTTCACCTTTCATCTTAAAATCTCTTATCACTGCACTGGGAAGCTTCTGTACTTTGGATAACAGTGACAATGCATTATTTGATGGGGGAAAGTTGAAAACATTTAGACTGTAAAAAATTTTATTTGCTTGCCACCATTCTCTTTTCTATCATTGTCTACTTGAAAATAAAAAATTTTAGGAGAAGAGGAAGAGTCACATTTCAGCCCTTGCCTGAGAAAATTTTAGTAGACCACTGTTCTTCAAGTATCAGAAAAGCTTTTATATGAAAAAGATATTCAATTTTTACTGTCCAACAAGTATTTATTAGTATTTTTTAGCCACTCTTCTGGTTTTGTTGCTGACAGGTGCAAGGTGCACGTATGCTCAGGTATTTGTGCTCATTTTAGGAATGGTTTCACAGAGGCAAAAAGGAGCTACATTAATAGCATTTCTGTTGGGAAGATTGAGAATAGTTTAGAGAACACACAGATTAAACTCCACTCTTAAAAGTGAAAGAACAAATTTTCCCCACTGGAAGGGAAAAAATAAGTGAATTTTGATATTATTTTCATAAGTGATATATATCTTAGGATTTTTCTGAAGCAAATTTTTAATAATTAATTATTTGCTAGTCGATATACTTCTGTACACTTATAAATACTTCTACATTTTAGATTAAGACATTGTAACTGTATTTTAATGAAATTTTGCATTACTTAGACCATACTACTTTTGCCAAATGCACTGGTGAACATTTATAAGCATACTATGAAGTAGTATCATAACAAAATTATACTTCTCAAAGAAATTAATAAAGTACATTTTAAGATGCATTACTTTTTTTTTTCAATTGTATTTGCTCACTACTGTATTACATAAAATCATAAAATACAAAAATATGAGATGGAACTTCTGGATAGTGTGAATTACTACATTTTTGCTGTACACATTTGATAAGATTTTGTTATTATTGTTCGTTTTTAAAACTTAGCAATTAAAGGCTTTAGTAATAACAAGAAAAATACATTAATGTCTAAGTTTCCTTTAGAACACAACAGCTTATTTTTTTGGTCATGGACAAAGATTTATGTTCCTTATTTTGTCATATATTATAATTCATCAATTTGAGAATTTGATCTTGATCAACTTAATATTATGTATATTTAATGTCTCAATGCAATAATGAATATATGTTTTCATAAGTAATAAAAGAGTTTGAAACATACTTAAGGTTTGTTGGAAGGCAAGATCTAGTCTGCAAGACCATTCTTTGATGATCTTAATTTTATTATCTTAATTTTTTAACATCAAACACCTGTGATTATAAAATAAAATGCTAGAAACTATTCAACAGAAAGCCTGAGTGAAATTCTCTCTAATTCCAACATACTGGTTTTCTGATCTTAAGTATGATTCCTATGAGTATGAATGAATTTCTCAGGAAACTGGGAGCAAACATGCTAAAAAAAATATAATGCTAAAAAAAATATAAGAAGCTGATGAATATTCTTGTTCAAGCAATATGGTAGGTTTTGGTTTTTGGATTTTTTTTGGGTTTGTGGGGTTTTTTGTTGTTTTTTTGGTTGAGGTTTTTTTTGTGTTTGTTTATTTGTTTGGTTTTGTTTTTTACTGGAAAGAAGATAACTGGTTACTTCTACACATACGACAACAGAATATTTACCAGGTTTTGAGAGTCTCTCTGCCACTTGATAGTGACTACTGCATCCAAACTGTATGTAGATGGCATGTAACTAATTCATTAAAAAATTAACATTGAAAATTTAAGCTAGGGATTGAAATTCATAGAGTTAAACTATCACCAATGCAAAATGATGCAATTGGAACTACAGTCCCAGAATAAAAGACTGGGAGTATCCTGAATGGGACACTAACCAAAGGAAAATAATGCCTTGACTGGAAGTTCAGCTTCAGAGTTCTTAACCAGCTTTTGGCCCATGGTCCTTTCTCTTCCTAAATAGAATTTTTGTTTAAAAACTTTTCATTTTCATATTAGGAACTCAGTGAAGCCCATTTGCCTCGTGCATGCAAAAGTTCCCTTGTGCAGGGCAGAACATAAAATAGGTAGTTTAGTATCTATGAAATGGCACATTGCACTGTGCAATGTAAACAACAGATGATTGTAAGAAGATAATTGTGATCCATAGTGATGCTGTTCTTACTAGCCAGAGACAAGCATATTCATTAACCTTGAAAAAGCACTGCTAAATGACATCTTGAATTTGTCTGCCAATATGGTCTACAATTATCAAATCAATTGGCTTTACAGAAAATCAGTTCCTATTCTTCTACATGGCTCTTTTCTGTTGGCACTACCTGTGCAATTTTGGTCTTGCCAAATCCTTCTTTGACAGGGGAGCTCCCTACATTTTATAAAGCCAGTATTTTCAGAAACATGGCTTGAAAACAAGGATCTCAAAATAAAGAAAATACTATTATGAAATAAAAACTCAGTTCAATATTCAGATGCACAATTCCTAGCATCAGTTGCTATTTTGCATAGTTAATTTCTGTATACGAAGAATGAAAATTTCATTAATGACCTGGAAAATAATGAGGTTGAACAGAAAGAATCTGCCCCTCCTAAACAGGACAACTACAATTGTTTCTTAGAATGATAATTTTATGCTTTCACGACAGGATGTACAGGTCCGCAGCTAATTAAACCTGTTACCATACAGATGCATATATTTATTACAAATTAAATTCTGCATATATTTTACATATAAACTAATTAATCAATAGACCATGCAAGTGTATACTATTCACTGTCTCATAGCAATGGATAGCATTGCTGTTATTCAAGGAAATTAATTATAATATCAGATAGTCATTACTGAAGTTACATGCTGCTATAAACATCCATCCATGAATGAACCCTTAAATGGTAGTAAAATATTTACTTAATTGCTCTTGTTTGTTTAAAATTTAAAATGTACAAATTTGAGAAGACAATCATGACACATATCCTTGTTATTTGAGTCATTGTCATTGGAGAAAGTTTAGCTGGGGTAATAGAATTCTTTTATTTTGTTCCGTAAATGCCAATCTAAGATCAATGATTTTATTTGAGCACTTTTGTTTGAGCGTGATTTTTCTTCCTGATTAATCTTTGAATACCTTTTGAAAAGGCATTTAACACTTATATTGAAATTTTTAAACTTCCCTTGACTGCTATCAGAAACCTGACTGCCCTCCACGGTGCTCAGTCAGCATTTTCAAATTCAGCACTTTCTGTCATTGATTGATAGAAGACACTTCTTCCAGTTACTGAGTCAGACACATCAGGGAGAGACAGACAGGCTGCAGAAGAAAATTTAATCAAGTAGAAACAATCTGTAACAGATTTTAGTGTTGAAATCTACTTACAAAGAATATAAAACTTTGAAATACTGCGTAGTTGATAGCAGGTATTTACTGCATAAATTTAAATGAGAGTACATCTTTTTAAGAATGATCACACATCCTACAAAACAAAACAGTAAATCACAGGGACTGGATTTATTGCCATAATATTAAAAAGTACCTTTGGTTTTGCCATGTTGTAACTAAGGATCCCAACAGTGAATTTAGTACACATTCTTCTCTTTGTGCATGGCTTTTAATAAATGAGTTAATGAACTCCATTCAGGCTTTAGCAGAAGCATGTCTCCTTAAACCAGTGGTACAACACAAAAATGTAGGTAAGAACCTGTGATAGAATTCCCTTCTCAATGTAAAGGATACATTTCATTTAAAAAGTGAGTTCATGGTTTGCACCTAACTCCCCAGGGAAAGGGAGAGGGAAAAAAAAAGAGCCAATGATGACTGCAGCTGAATTTTTATTGCCAAGCTACGACAGTTCTGCAAACACCATCCCTTAACGGGTCATTGGAAAATAGTTTATTTGAGGAAAACCCTAAATTAAATTACATTCTAAAACTTAAAAAAATTGCAGTATGGGTAAGAAAATGGTATTATACTTTTCTCAAACACATGCTTGGAAAAGGAAACTTCTCAGTCCTGTCTAATGTATACTATCAAATTGCATAACATTCTGATTTCTTAGGCAAAAATATTTTCTTAGGTGTAAGAAGAGTGGGTCATATTTTTGCAGTCATTGACAATCCTTTCCATGACTTTTAGCATCAAGGAAAGCATTGACAGAGATCAAGAATTAAGCAATTTATTTTTCGGTGAGAATGCAGGAAATACTGAGGTTTTTTTCTAATTTAGTAATGTTAAATTTTTGAAAGCTATTTCTGTTGTTCCACTTCTCCCTATCTAAGATCAACATGGAATTCAGTACTGTTCTAATTTCATTAATATTTTTGCTGTAATACCTTGAGACCATTAGACAAGCAGTGAGTTTTTTTGCAAAAAAATAAAGTCGTGGTTAATGCTTAATTCTCTGTAGATACAGGCTTGTTGGCTGTGTTTAGATTGACAATTGGCTTTAAGATAATACTTTCACTTTTCAAATAACTCTCAGCAGATATATGCATGTAGATCTGCCAAAGAATCTATATTTGTCTTGTTTTATGTTGGCAATATGATTCCCAATTATTTTTAAAATGTCCATTACAACATGTTTCCAAAGGACTTTGAAATATGTTATCTTTCTTCAAGGCACTATCTTCATAGACATGTTCAAGTTAATATTTTGGAAACTGCACAGAGAAAAAAGAAATTAACCCTTTGTGTTCTTCTAAAAATCCACATAGGGTTCCTAGTAAGAAGACAGTTGATGCTTGAAGTAAACCAGCAAAGAGTTTAAAGAGTTTGGCATAGTTTTACATGACAGACAAAAAAATAGCTTAGGCTAAATTGCCAGATTCTTTGTCTTTCAAATACCTAAAGTCTGCCAGATTCAGCATGAATGCAGAGATTTCTCATCACTGAGAACTTTCCAGGAACAGGATTTAAGATTACAGAGGTTCAGATTCTATTGATTTTATGTGAATTAGTGCTTTCCTGAGTCTATGTGAAATGCTTACTATCCATGTATGTTCATGTTAATGTTCCTAGAACCTGTTCTGGCTTATGTTTTCACAATCCTTCTGTACTGGTAGATAATTTAGGTGCAGTGAAGTATGATCATCAACAAGTACAGTCTTGTCACTCAGCCAAGTGTGCTACAGTGGTTCTTTGGGCAGCGTGGTAGATTTCAGATGTAAAGTTGTTAAGGAAAAAAGAAAAGCAGCAAAATAGAAAAACCCTCACCGTAATACAAATTCATTTCTTATAAACACATTTGCATTAAAATGCACAATAAACTGAAACCACAATAGGCGTAAAATGCAACAAAATACTCAACAACAAAATCAATAAAAACAAACAAGCTAAGCAACAAAATGAGTAAACATCAATTACAGCATTTAACAAGCAGGGATAGATAGTCTGAATTCCTAAGCTTTATATTAGGCAATGATAATTTGAGCTTTTGTATGCATTCATCTTCATGCCCCTTCCAATTTTGTGGCAGAATTGTACATGACATTAAAATTTATCTTGTGAGATAGCACTTACCATGTGGATTTTTAAAAATACAATCATGGATAACCTTATTTTAGCTCTTTGAGGTTTTAACTTTCCAAGTAAATGGGCCAAAATCATGCTCGTCTACTTCACATAGATGGTTTCAGATGATGATTGCTGCAACTGAATCTCTTTTTCAAATCATCTCATTAACTGTACTGTACCTCCCCCTCTGAATCAAATATAACACCCCATTGTTTAATCTTTATTATTTGAAACACAGTAAAGTGTCAAGGTGGGTATTTTCCAAATGTGTGGAATCAGGATGTACTGTTCATTTAGATTAAATCTGGTGATGTAAGCCTGGTCTTTCTGAGGTGCCTTAGCGCTGAAAACATTCTCATGAGTGTTACTCACTGGTCTTGTGTCCCAGCATCCTGTCCTTCCACTTCAGCAAGCTGTATGGTCCTGCCAGTTTCTTGACACTGTCTGCTAACAGAGCAGAAGAAAAAGGATAAAACCAAGTGCAAGAGTCATGGAGATAAATATCACACAGATGTGCTTCAGGTGACATAACAAGTTTCATGTATTACTTTATCGCCATGTTTTGTGATTAAATGACTATGACATACATAAAGTAAGCTTGTATGAGTAATTTAGATTTATTATTTTTCACCTTTAGTGCTTAATTATGCAAACTTGATTAGGCAGATTGGATGGGAAAATGTAGATTTATCTTTTGGCTAATAAAAAAAAGTGATAAACTGATAAAAAAGTGGTCGGTACCAGGAATTGCAGTGGATACCAAGTGCAGTTTTCCATTTTCTGTATTTAAAAGTTTTGTTCAAAACTCAATTAAATTTATTCCATTCACATCTACATGTTAACATATTTCCCTGGTATTGCATTAAAATAATAGTGTTTTATAACCTGTTGGAAATATTCAGGCTGTATCATTTTACCTACAAGGTCTTAAAAAATTACCCATAAAAGGTCATTATGTGTGGCCTGATTATTGACATGAAAGTAAAACTTACTTGCAGGGACAATTATCAATGTGATCAGTGACACTGGTTTCCTATGACATCATGCCGTGGATGTTTCTTGAAGAAAAAACATAAACTGACATGACAGATTTGCGTAGATACCTTTATAACACCTGCGCACTTTATCTTGCACTTTTCAGTGAGAAATACTTTCTCTTATTTTCATGTTACTTTGTTACAATATTAGTCAATAGTTTCCCATTCTTGTATTTTTGCCATTTTTGTATAAGTCGTTTCTCTTCCTCAAATAGAGACAATGAAGATGTATAAATTGTTACATTTCTTTGATTTTTCACTGCTCTTCCAGTTTATTATGATCCCTTTGAATTCTAAATTTGACCTTCAGAATTGTTCCGACTCTCCCCAGCTTGCTATTAGAAATGAACGTTGTGTTCTCTTTCTTTGTCAAGTTTGGTAAATAATGACTGAATAAAAACAGCTTGACAATCAGTAGGAATATGAGGTTGTGTATTAACTACATAAATAGGTTATTTGGCATGTATCTGGTATTGCACATCAAGGATTTCATATTGCTTTATATGATAGAATCATAGACTGGTTTGGGTTGGAACTTAAATATCTTCTAGTTCCAAACACCTGCCAAGGGCAGAGACGTCTTCCGCCAGACCAGATTGCTCAGAGGCCCTTCCAGCCTGATCCTGAACACTCCCAGGGATGGGGCAGCCACAGCTTCTCTGGGAAATCTCATTTTTTTCGGTTTAAAGCCATTTCCCCTTGCCTTATCACAACAAGCCCTTGCTGTATCCAGCTTTAACTACTGGATAGCTGCTATAAGGTCTGTCCGGTCCCTTCTCTGTCTCTTCCCTGTGATAATTTTGGGGCCCTGCTCTTGACTTTCTCCATCAGGTCCATGTACTTCTTATGCTTGGGACCAAGCATATTTGCTATAAGCAAATATTCAAGATGTGCTGTTATGTCAGTATCAAGATGTGCTTATGACTCTAAACACTGCAGCAGTGAAACAATATTAAAACATTTTCAGAAGGTCAGTAGCAACTTATAAATTAACTAGGTATTATGCCTTTGATTTATGCGGGTTTTTAAATGTTTGAATAACAAAATAATGCTACAGTTAGCCTTAAATTATTTTAAAAAGCATTTTTATTGCTACTTAGATGCTTCTTTAAGTAGTAAGCTGTCAAAAGCACAGCAGTTTGTGTCTTGTCACAAATTTGATATGGTTTAGGTAAAAAATGTCATTTTAAGAATTAAGAATGCTTTTATTCTCCATGTGTTTCAAACAACTTTACCTCTAGAACTGCAGATTTGGATTGGAAAATATTTTTATGGAATTGACACTGTAGTTTAGGGAATTTTTGTATATATTTTTCTTGTCACGTAGAGGATATCCATGTTCAGCAGCAACTAGGATCATGAGCATATAAAATAAAGCTCTACACAAAATCTCTGTATAATATATTAACACTGCTGCTGAGTTTAAGAGTTTGGGTCTAAACTTTCACCAGGCCGATGTGTTTTGAAGAAGAAGAACTTAAAAAAACCATTTATATCTGAAAAAAAAGAGAATTTACTAAGGGTTATCAATATTTCTTAATATCATAAACAGTGATCAGACAACAAATATTTTTAAAAGGAAAACAAGTAATTTTAAAAGGTCATACTTCCTGTGAAAATAGACTGTTTCAGTCTTAAAATTATCTGGTAAAAAAAGACTTACTTGAGATATAAGTCATGTGGGGCATTTACCTGTCATCTTTTCTCCTTAAATTACATGGACAGGCTCAGTAAATAGCAACTCTTTTCTGATATATAATACAGTTCAACCAGTTACTACTTGAAACTTACTTTTTCTTTGACAAACTTCTAGGTTTTCTTCTTGTTAGGTCAGATGACAGTAGATGATCTTGATAAAGAGATAAAAGACGTGTCTTCTGAATTGCTAACAAGTTCTTTGTTCATCATTGTTTTAGTCAAATTACAGCAATATTTAGTGAATTCAACATGAATCTATGCTTAAGCATTAAGATAAAACATTAATGTGCAATGTGAGAAAGTTCACTTAAAATAATTTTAACTCATATATTAATTTAAGTAGGTTAAGATGCCTCTAAAAATATGGGTTCAGAAATATTTTAGGGGAAGTTAAAAAAAATAGTCCTTTGGCTAGAGATAGTTTATGAGAACTTGAGCTAAAAGATAGTTTTATTCACAAAGTTGTCAGATTGTCATAATCAGATCAATTGTTTAAAAATCTAAACAAAACAAACAAAATGTCCCTCAAAAATCCTGTGACTAGTGTCACTGTAGTGTCTCCAAAATAAATACTTCATCTTCACATATTTTACCAAAAGGGAATTGCAAATATTATAGAGGGATAATCAATTCAATAACGAATGTTCAATAGTTAATATGCATTATGGATTCCGAGTTAAAACAAAGGTTTGTAGTAATACAATTACTAATTAGATTCTAATTAATAATTTCAAACTTGTAACATTTAAAAAATATATAGGCAAATCATCAGTAAGCAACCTACATTTCAGTTATGATTATGAGCCTTCATTATATTCAGTAATAACCCTTGTGTGGCCATAAACCTCTGTAAATTTGACCTGAGATTTCAGCTGAAATTTTTCAGGTTTATGCATATTTCAATATTTCATTTTAAGAATAAATTATCCTTGCATTGGATAAAATTGTAATTATCCATAATCTTTTGAAGTTAATCTAAAATCCTTAAAATAGAGCTACTTTAGGTCCAATTTAAAGTAAAGCTTAGATTAATAATCTGCATTTCAAGGGAAAAAACCCTGAAGCATAGCACTGTGTCTATCTCTTGTTTCAGTATATATTTTTGGAGTGATTAATTGAGGATATATTCTTGGAAGATATATTTTATATGCAGTATTGTATTTTAAACGTTTCAATTATGGTACAATTATGAAAGCTTAAAACCGCTGTGGAGCTTCCCTTTGCCATCGAAAGCTTGCCGTCAGGTACCAGAGTAATCTTTTCAATTCAAAAGGAACTTTTTTCAGAGAAACACATAATCAGAAAATGATTGGCATTGGGAGGGACCTCTGAAGATAATATAGTCCGAAAAGCCGTGTTCAGCTACAGCAGGTTGCACAGGACCATGTCTAGGCGAGTTTTGAATATCTCCAGAGGAGATTACACAGCCTCACTGGACAGCCTGTTCCAGTGTTCTGTCAGCTGCAAAATAAAGAAATTTTTTCTCATATTCAGATTCCTGTGTTTCAGTTTGTGCTTGTTGTCTTTTTTCTGTCATTGGGCACCACTGACATGGTCTGGTCTGGTCTCCCTGATAACTACCCTTAAGTTATTTGTATGCATTGATAAGTTATTTTCCTTCACTCATTTCAATGATTTTTAAAAATTGGGGGCATTTTTGAGTACCTATAAATAGTGAAAAGAAAACCCTAATTACAGATTTATGTTTATTTTTGTCATAAGGATTTATGTTCTCTTGTTAGGATTAGAGTAAGGACACTCATTGCACCTTAGTTTCCAGCTGCAAAAAAACCACTATAATTATCATCGTGTGTAGATCTCCTCCAAGGGTTTTCCTAGGATGTGGTTGAAGTACATTGCATTTAATGAATATCCTAGTCTTTCAGAGTGTCATCTAAGATGGATTTAATGCAAGTTGTAGGCTTGCACTTGGTTACTCAAAAAGCTTTTAATGCTGTACTGACATACTACATGGAACAGTAGAATGAGATTCCTATAAAAATGGGATTATTCTGTTGCATTGCTTATACTAGTTATCACAGTTGAAACCTGGTGAATAAGTTTAGTATATCTGAAATTTTATAACATTATTTAAAATCTCTGTTCTCTTCATCATGTTTAAGCTTTGGAAATGGTGCAATAATTTTATTTCATGGAATAGTAGATATTATTGTGGAAATATATAGCACAGACCCTTCTGTGTACTGTATTCTTATGCGTGCATCCTAGAAAGTTCTAACTTATCATTTGTGCTTGCTCAAAATATTATATTTCTAGAAAGGAAAAAAATGTTCCCAATGTGATATTGCCTAAGGACACTTGGAGTCATTAAGAGTTATTTTATCACATGAAAATATTTTTTAAACTATAGAAGTTTTACAACAGATTAAAAGGGAAAAAAAAGTAAAAAAAGGAGAACAAATGCACCGAGGCCCAAAGCTGTGGTTTTGTGTCTTCTTTAGAAAGTGACGAACTTTTATCTTAATAAATTTGTCTTATTTTAAATTCATTTGTTCTCCTCCTGTTTATAAATACTCCTCTGAAGACTTTGTGTAGCATTTTTCTAAATTCTTGATGAAGGCATAGCATTTCTCTGATAAGTCTTCTTTTCTCTACTTAAATAAATGAAGAGGCTTAAATTAAAATAATACAAGTTACAATGGCCCATATACTAGTGTTTTGTTCTATATGTTCTGTATTTCTCATTGCTAAGCATTCATTGACAAAGAACAACTCTGCTTTTTGACAATACACTGGGAGCTGGAAATCTTGTGGTCAACAAATAGATAAAGTCAAGCAATTATAATGGCACTTTCAAGGTCTACATTTTTTTGTGTGGTTCTGAGTAATTCTCTATAGATGTGATTCTAGATGTGGAGAATAGAGTGCTAACTGGAAAAAATTGATACCACTCTTTGAACTACTATGGGTAAGTTAGCAGTAGGCATCTGTTTAGTCTCCTGCTCTGCATATCTATTCCAAACCTGCTTAGATTTACAGAGGGAGGATTATGTCATGTGGAACTATAATAACTGCTGCTCACTACATCCAATGATCAGTATAGCTATGAAAAAATAATCGGTGATGTTCATAATAGTGAACTTCTGGCCTGAAAAATTGCAGATCCAATTTGATCAGATGGTTGGAGTCAAGTATGAAACTATTCAAATGAAATCATTAAAACATTCTAAAAAGAATTTGCAAAAAATTCCCTTGAGAAATTGAGTGGCTGAGGAAGAATTTTTAATGGAAAAATGTTTTATTGCCTGAAAAATTCTCGCTATTTTTCTATAGAATAGAACTATTTTTGTTGAAAAAATGATCTATCAACTTTCTGATCTGAACTTTCTTTAAATAATTGCCTTAAGAATTCTACTTAAATTTTTTTCTTTGCCTTTAATTATCAAGTAATGCTGGTAATATTTGAAGAAGAACATTTAGGTGTGAGAAAGACCCAAGTATGTGAAAATACACATACTCATGTGATATAATGAATATCATGGGTGATTGTACATGTCCACATCTGGTTGGACTTGCATGCACAAAGGCATTGGAAATAGCTAGTTGGATGTTCATGTACACCTCAGACACTTGCAGATCTCTCTCCACTTCCAAAATGGAGGAGTTTCAGTTTAGCTATTAAAATATATAAGCAAAATATTGAATACTTTCTATAATCAAAATATTGGATTAATTTGGTGAGACTGTCTTTGTATCGCACCTGTGCTCACAAAGAAGCAGATAAGCAATTTAATAATTTGTCCAGCAGAACAGCATTTTGTTTATCATGTATATTTTGTCTTTTAAAATTACCTCTCTATTAAAGCATTGTTCTCTCCATTAAAGCATTGCAAAGGATGCTTATTCTTTTTTCTTTTGCAAGATGATTTTTGCCTCTTCCAGAAAATGGTCAGTTTGTATCAAGAAATATGCACAACTGAGTAGCAGTTCTATGAGTCAGTCTGCTTTCAAAATACTTTAATTTAGAAAATTAAATGCACTAACCTCCGATTCTTTTTGAAACAGACTATGAAAAATATACAGAGTTTAATTCTAGCATGGCCCTATCTTTTCCTGTGCTCAGTTTTATTTTTTAAATAATGGTGTATTGAGGATTGCTGAAGGACTGCAGTTTAAATTTACTAATGCCTACCTCAATGGTGGGGAGAAAGGCAAGCCCATGAGGACTTTTTATGCTCATGGTGCTGTGCCATGTGTCTCAATGGTGCTATACCCAAGCAGTTGCGATGCAAACACATGCAACAACAACAGCAAAAAAAGACAGATATATATCTGGGGTGACCTTAGTTAAAATTTATGTTTTTATTCTCAATGTGAGTAGTCCTAAGTGCATGAAATAAAAACATTTCCTTATTTTGCACCGATATGTGGAAAAAGAATTGAGAAAATTAGTTTTCTGCAATCCTTGTTAATTCTTTGGTGTAAGAGACCATGTGTGGTTTGCAAAGTCCATGGTGAACAGAGCTCCTCATGTATGTCCAATCCTTCAAGATGCTATTGCAAAATGAATTATTTAGCACTGAAAAGATTTTTGTATGTGTTGGTTGTTAAGAAGAGTATCTAATCATAGTGCATTTAAGAGCCTAATCTTCCTTGCTTCAAATCAAAAGTTTCAATTTTGCTTTAAGATAGGGTCTTCATGTGTAAAAATGACAAGACAGTTAAAGACAGTGTATGGGCCTGTTTCACTGAAATGTAATTAAACCTAAGTTGGAGTGAAATAGTAAACTTAGAATTAGTGTTGAGAATAGTGATTAGATGTTGAGTTTAAGTGATACCATTTTATGCAATGTACAGTAATGTTTCGAGTTCTATCTGGAACAATCCTGACAGATCTTTCCAAATTAAATTTTTGTCTCTTTTATTATTGCATCATTTCATGTCTCATTTTTATTGCTTATATTTTCCTGGTTTTGTATTTCTGTTTCACAGAGCTGAGGTTTTACATGCTATATTGTATTTATTAAAAATAATTACGCATCAAATAATGAGTTTTATATCATCATTATATATTAGATGAGGTGTTAACATGCAACTCTGAAAACACTAGAAGTGATTGGTTTGGCTGCCATGGAAAGAAAAAAATTCAAATTTATCCGAACAGAGAACAATACATTTTCTCTGAATATTTGTGTTACTGAGGAAGGAAGCAATGTTCTGTACACATCGCTCAGTGGAAGACCTCCAGTACTGAAAAAAGATTTAACTGTATTGCGAAGATATCTCATGCAATGAAGGCAGAATGAAAGGTTTTCTTAAATCTGTCAGTATATTGATTTATTACACACACTCTGTAAAGAGTGTAAGAATAGATCCTCAGCTAGAGTGATTTATCAAAGCTCATTGTCATGGGATATCAATCTTCAGAAGCAGCGTAGGAATTCTGGTTTCAATTATTGTTTTCTGAAATTTTTATGCTAATCTCTGACAACTTTTATCTCACTTCTCTCAAATTTGAAGTGAGATCCAAGTCTTCAAATTGGACATTTATCCTTAGCAATGCAGTTTCTGTGAAAATGCAAAAGGTAAGATTCTGGATCATATGTCACAACCCAGCTTTCACTGTAAAGGTCAATCAGACCCTTAAGGTATGTACTGTGTCACAGGATAAGACAAACTGACTTCCTGAGAGTGAGTTAGACAACATATTGCCTTTGAGGAAACTAAATTTATTAATTTACGATTTATTAATTATGCTTAAATACTTGAGAATTAGGGGAGCAAACCCCTTTGTGTTTCTGTCTGCAGAACGAAGGAAATATCTGTCCTGAGCTTCCTGAATGCTTGAGAATCCCTCATGCCCAAGACAAATACCAGTGATCTCATTGAGGGTCCAATCTAGTCAGGTACCTCAACAGTACTCAACTTCCTGTGTTAGGAGCAGCTCCACATGAGATGTACTACCCGGCTCAAAAATAGCTAAACTGCAGTGGTAAGGTCCTATATTTCATGAACTTGGAGTTAGAATAAACTGTTTTGTCACTGCTCTTGGAAGTTTTATTATGTTACAGTTTTGTGAGCCTTGTTAATATTTATCTAGTCTTTCCATAACGACCTCTTAGGAAAATATCCAGGGGGAAACCTGACTTATAAAGTGACTAAGTAATGGAAAGGAACAGTGTTCATGACATATCCTTGTTCCTCAAAATTCCATATTAATTTCTTGTAGGCAGCTTCCTGATCAGCACAGTTGATTCATTTGAACTTTGCTTTAGTGCCATAAAACCTTCAGTGACCCTCGGCATTTAATTCAGGATTTCACATAAACCAAGACTTCTAAAAGTCTTTCCCATACCATAATTAGCAATTATTTTTTGTGATCAGCTGGAGGTGAATGTACCCCCCTGACCTGCCAAAGGGTATGCTACAGACATTTAAAAATATATTTCCATATATAAAAGTGTGAAAATAGACTACTAAAAATCATTTACATTATGAATTTATATCGTACCACGCATCTTTAGATATACAAAAGGTGCACCAAAATGCTTAAGCACATATATATCTTTTAAGTTTGTCACAACTATAATAAAGAATATAATTTAACTCTTCTGTAGGTTTACTTTGGAGTTTGCATAAACTTACAATTAAGCAAGTGCTTAAGCACTTTGCTGGATCTTGGCCTAAGAGCTTAATGATTATTTTACAGTATAATGACATGTCCAGTGTGAAGGGAAACAAAACCTCTGTCTATAGGACTCATTTGCCATGAAAAAGTCTGTCGGTATGTTGCATGATAATCAGTTCAGTTCAATGTACAGTAAATTGGATCATTATTATTAATTTTCCCATCTCCCAAGCAATTCATGAACCATTTTTAGAATTTCAACAGTTCATGAATCAGACAAAAATGAATTAAATAAGAACCCAGCCCACAATGGGATGATGAGTCAGAGTTCTTTTCTGTATCAGTGTCGACCAAAGTAAATCTGAAATCTAATGAGGATTGGCACTGTGGCAGAAAAGGCCATAATGAACATGAAACAATATGTTGAATTTACATGTTAAGACTTTTTGTTGATTTTGGCAATTTCACTGAAGATTATGTGAAAAATCCATAAACATCTGGATGAGAAGAGTGGAGGGTATCACTTTATATTAAAATGATGGAGTTTATATTGGGATACAATACTATAAATGGAAGAGGAAAGTAGTTTCTTGCACAGCTGTTTCCAATTTTGCTAATCTATATTTCAGGCCAAATTCACGATGGAATTAAACCACAAATTTACATTGATGTGTATGTGTCTGAATTAAAGATACAGGGGAAAAAACTTTTGAAGATCACTAAATCTCAGTAATACTTTGGAGGTATTTAGTCAGCTTTATTTTCAGAAGACAAAATTAGCACATACAGCTGCTATTTGTGGGCCTGTAGCTTTTGAAAGTGAAGGACTAAGTTTACAAAAGGACATATGTACATTTTTAGGCCCTGAAACATGGGTGCAAAAAACACTGTTCAGAATCAAAGCTTACGTTTCAGTCTGAAATCAAAAAGTTTTGCTCTAAAGGTTCTGTGTAAACATTTCAACTTGAAGATGCTGAGTATCTCCAAATTTTAATAGTTTTTAACAACAGATTCTTATATATATATATATATGTATATATATATATAAAAGCCATAGGATTCAGCAATGGCTCTATTCTAAACACGAGAGTACGTGTCTCTGCATTTTTTTATAGCACACTAACCAATGAATAGCCTATTTTCAAGTTTTCTCCATCATCAGGAGACAAATCAAACTCATAGCCAAAACCAGTATGTGTTCTGCTTCAGTAAAGAGGAAAGAGTGAAGAGATCAGAGCCAGAGAATAGTGTTTCACAAAAGGTCATGACGAAGCTCCTAAAATTACTGTTGTTTCTGTACAATTAACAATTTCATTGCTAAGATTTTCTATTTAGTATATGTATAATTAAGGGTAAAATAAAGGCATTTTATAACAAAAAAAAATTGGGATAAAGAGGACACCCTATTGTACTGCAGCAGACAGTATGACAAAGATTTCAGTGGTGGGATTGATTTTGCAGCACTTGCCAAAGGCAGTGCCAGAGAGCTGATCGTTTGTACCTCGAAAGGTCTTGGAATGGCGGGGCCTGGGCCTGCGAGGGCAGGCCGCACTTTGTGAGCTGTCAATCATGGTGCTGGGGGGTAACCCAGCTTCTGATTGGCCAAGCCACTGGCAGTCCCACCCAGGAGGCGGGCCCACACGGGGCCGAGGGGTTAAAAGGGTTGACCACGGAGTGGCCATGAAGTGACCAAGGCTGGGGCCGCTGCTTTCTTTGAGGCGCGGCTGGGAACCCAGGTTCGTAGCTATATGTGTGGTTTTCTGTACCTCTTCTGCCTTTCTCTCTTGTCTTAATCCTCTTTTCATGAAACTTGCTGGGTAACATAACATCGTAATGTTTGAAAGGCTTCTAGGTTGAATTGGCTAAGTTAATAGGAAGTAAATGCTGAGTAATGCTATAATGAGTGTTTTGTATTTACTTCAATATTGTATTTTGTCCTTGACCAAAGTTTCTTGATTTTCTTTATTTTTGCCAGTAAACTTCTGTGTGAATTTCACCTCTTGAGAGTATCTAGTGTGGATTTCTTCTTTGCGCTAAAACAGAATAATGGAACCTTGAGTTTAAGCCCTGAATTTAAGGACCTGGGGTGTAACAGATGCTAAAGACAGTATATCTAGTTTAGGCCAAATGGTAAACCTGAAAGTGTAGTGGTTTAACACCAGCCAGAAATTTAACTGTTGACCACCCCAAAAATTGCACATTTCTTGGTGCAAGAAAGAAATGTATTATTTTTAATTAAAAAGGAAATTTGGAGGGAAGTTACCACAATTTTAGTGCGGCTAATAACTTTTGAATATTTTGTACAGGTATTTACTGTTAAAAGAAACTCTTACTATAGAAACTGCTTAATCATTTAATTTACATGATCTTTGGAAGCCTTTCTTAACAGAGATACTATCCAATATGTCATTGGAATTGTTTTATAGGTTTATAACTCTAATACCATAATGTCAACAGCAGATTACCATGAATTTTAGGTAAAGGGCATTGCTTAATTGAAGAAAATAATGGCAAACTATTTTTGAAGTGAGAGGCTGTCATATATTTTTCTCTAAACCTATTAGATTGTTTCTATTTGGAAACCCTGTGTTCTAATTGATTATACTGTAGGGCCTAAGCTTTATTTCAAAAATGAAATAAAGAATAGCTGCTCTTCTGTTCCTAGTGAGTTCTGATAGTTTTATCATCTCAAACTTTAATGGATGATCTAAAAAAAATAAACTGGGAAACAAATTTAGTAAAATAATTTCTGATTGCAAGAGATCTATAAAGAATTGAATTGTTAAAGAGTGAATACTACAATTAAGAAGCAAGAAGAGAAATTTCAAAGACTTTATGGTATATATAGAAGCTTGAAATTTTCTTAAGGCCAAAGTACTATTCCTCAGAAACGGGGAATCTGACCCAAAAGAAGCAGTATCTGCATAAGTGATAAGGCTGAAATGCCTTCTCAGGCATTATCATTTCCTTATCAGGGGTGATAAGGAAACCTGTCTGAAGATTTACAGTCTGATTAGAATTCTAGTCGTTTTAAAATGGTTTCAGATCTTGTCTGAGTCTAGTCTTAACTGCCAGCTGTCACTCATATTGCCAGGTCAGTATTTTCTTCTACTGTCATGGCCAGTCATCTTTCTCTGACCATACCTGAAAATAATAATGTCATTAAATAGTTAGAATAATGCTACTCATTAACAAAACACAGCTTGTTGAAATAATTTGCTGCCATTTTAGGACGATTCCAGTGAATGAGAAGGGCACCTTAATGTGGTTCATCTACTCAGAGAAGAATGGCAAAAACAAACCATATCTAAAGATGGACAGTGGGATTCATTAAGGGAAAATGGTTGGGACTGAGACAGGTTGCAAATCAAAAGACTCAGGTTTTGTTGCCATGCAGAAGCTTTCTTTGTAACTTTTTCTCCTGAAAGAGTGTGTCTCTCCTTTGTTTTTTCCTAACCTTGCTGATTTGTTTGAAAACCATCTATTATAAAACAAATTTCCTCAGGAATAGTATTTTATATAAGTATGTCTGATATTGTTCCTCAGGTGTGTGAGTGTGTGAGTTTAATGAGTTGGACGCAGTGATCCTGATGAATCCCTTCCAACTCAACATATTCTATAGGTGTGTGATTCCCAACTGTCTCTGTGGAACTTCAGGCCTGAAGAGATTTTCTCCTTGCAGCAGGGACACACAAGAAGAAGGCCCATCATTGTTACCTTTGCTACCATTTTTTCGTTAAGTTACAGTGAGGCCAATATTCCTCCCCTTCTTTTTTCAGACTTTATTATGCCGTACTAGTAGTGTGCCTATGCACTGCCGTTACTTCTCAAGCTCTCATTTTCTATTCAGCTTTGCCTGATGGATAATATAGAAGCATATGGAAATGCAGAAGGACATGGCCAGAGGAGGAGGCTGATTAAACAGTGGGTAAAACATTGAACAATGTCATGACTGAACATGTATTATGCACACAGTTTCAATACTTGCAATTATATCTTTATATACCTTCATCCCCCAAGAAAATCCCAAAAAGTTATTTTCTGGGATTTGTAGTTGAAGGAGTTCAGCCTTTACTAGAGCTCTTGCAGGGACAAAATGACATTTTCCCTCACTCAACTTCTACATTATAGTATCAGAAAAAGTGTGTGAAACTATTGTGTGAATTGCAATGATAACAATACTGCAACAAATTGGGGCAAAAACATATATTCAAATTTTTATGACATCCTTCTGTGTACTCTCTCCTTTAGATGGTAAGGTTTACATAAATATCTTTAAAAATCTGCCTGTTGTTATTCTGCAAGTTAACAAATCTGTGTAACTATTATATTCTAGAATATGTTTTAAATATTTGTTAGCCAATTACAGGAAAGTCTTTCATTCAAATTCGATGAAGTTTAGTAGGTCTGTAAATATACATATGTTTTCTGTAATTTTTTTTGTATATGGATGTCTTAAACCTCATAGTGTGTGCATACATTGGAGTAGGTGTCACAAAAAACAAAATGCTGTTTTTTTAAAAGCATCCTCTATTATGGGCATGTAATTTGTTTCAAGTCAGCTAGATGATCCCAGTTTGTAGGCTTTTTTGACAGGCAGCTGACACCTTCTCTAAACATTTGAACTGTAGATGTGCTATTCAAAAGCTAAATATGTCTGCATGGTCCTCAGATCTCAAATGGGAAATTCAGGATCCCAGATCTGGATGTAAATCTCAGGAAGGATCTTAACTCAGGTTTGGACAAGCTGTTCATATATTCCATCCCTTCCTTGTCTTTTATAGACTCCAGGTGAACGAGCAGTTACATGTTGACTCTTGTCCCAGAATTTAAATATAGCCTAAGTGAACTCTTACTTACTATAGACAAGAGGGCTCTGCAATTTCTTGCTAAAGGGGTTGTAGTTGCAAGACATAAGAAAAAAAAGAGATATGCTTGAAAAAGAGCAGGTTTGCATTGCTCAGCACCAGGGTGCGCAAGTACCTACATCTGAACCATCAATTGAATATACACTGTGCTCATGTAAAAAAGTTTGGGCTAAACAGTTCATGGAATTAAGATGCAATGTTCATCCTTTGTTCATGTGTGCACCTCTGAATTTCTATGTAATGGTTATTGTATTGCTGCTGTGGAGGCTGTCTCATTTCCCTGAAATAAATGGAGACATTTGATCAGAGCAGTGGGTAAATATAAACTACTCTTTTGACTTTATGAGGCGCAAATTCCACCTTTCATTCTGCTATCTTTTTGAAAAGGCATTAGAGTCCTGATAAAGATTTCAGGTTGGGACTTTGTTGACAAATTTGTTACTGGACCTGGCGCTCACCAGTGCAGATGAGCTCATGAAAGGAGTTAAGATTGTGGCAGCCTGGGATGATGTGACCATGCCCTGGAGAAGTTTATCTGAAGATGTGTGGCCTGGTGAGGAGCAAAGTCAAGAGTCTGAAATTTGTGAGATCAAAATTCCAGCTGTTTAAGGATTTGGTGAATGAGATCCCCTGAGTAACTGTCCTTATGAACAGAGGGGCTGACCAGAGATGGCAACTCTTTAAGGCTACTTTTCTTAGAGCACAAGAGCTCTTCATCCTGGTGTGCAGGAAATCAAGCAAGGCAGGCTGGAAACCAGAATGGTTGAGCAAGGACCTGCTCCTTAAACTGAGGAGTAAGAAAGAAATGCACAACTGTGGGAGCAGGGGCAGGTGACCTGGAGAGTGGACAGGGATACTGTTCCAGTATATGGGGATAGGATCAGGAAAACCAAGGTACAGCTAGAACAGGACTTGGCAAGGGATGTGAAGAATAACAGGAAGGGATTCCATAAGTACATAGGTAAGATAAGAAAGAACAAGTAGAGTGTACTCCCCCTTAGAAGCAAGAAGGGTGAACTGATGGCAGTAGAGAAGGCTGAGGTACTCTGAGTTCTTTGCCTCAGTCTTCACTGGCAGAGAGGCTTCCCGCTTGTCTCAAGTCCCTGGTTTTCTGGGTGGATGTGTGGGGAGTGGAAGCCTTGCCACCATAAGCAAAGAGCAGGTTCTGAACCATATCATGAAGCTAAGTAGCCATAAGTCTATGGTACTTGATGATATCCCAGAATCCCAGGACCCTGAGGGACCTGAGTTTTGTTTTTGCCAAGACACTCCATCATAGCTGAAATCTCAAGACAGTCAGATGAAGTCCCTGGTGACTGGAAAACAGGAAACATCACTCACATTTTTAAAAAAGGGAGAAAGGAAGTTCTGAGGAATTTGAGACTTGCTTGTGAGCCTCGCCTGTGCCTGGGAAGGTCTTGGAGTGGATCTTCCTAACAAATACGCTGTCACATAAAAGGCAATGAAGTGATCTGAGGCAGACAGGACTGTTTTACTGAGGGCAAATTGTAACTGACCAGTCTGGTCAGTTAGAACAATCAGAACTAACCTTCTGTGGTGGAGTGACTATAGCAGCCGTTAGGGGAAGACTGACAGGTGTCATTTATCTAGACTTCTGTAATGCCTTCAGTACAGTCCCACATGACACCCTTTTCTCCAAATTACAGAAACGTGGATTTGATGGATGGACTGTTCGGTGGTTAAGGAATGGGCTGGGTGGAGGCAACCAGAGAGCTGTGTACAATGGTTCTATGTCAAGGTGGAGGCCAGTGATCAGTGGTGTCCCTCAAGGCTCTGTCTTGGGACTGTTGGTCTTCAATATTTTCATCAACAATATAGACAACGAGGTCACTGAGTGCACCTTCAGCATGTTTGCAGGTGTCATGAAGCTGAGAAGTGCAGTTGACACAACAAAAAAAAAAAGGTGTGGCCAGCAGGTTGTGAGAGGGGATTTTAAATACCCCTCTCCTCATGAGACCTCACCAGGAGTGCTGCATTCACATCAGAGATATTCAGCACAGGAAGGATGGGAGCCCATTGCAGCAAGTCCAGAGGGCTGTGAAGATGACTGAGGGCTCGAGTACCTCTCCTACAGATACAAGCTAAGACAATAGAAGTTCATACTGGAAGAAAGAAGGCTTCAGGGAGATTTCATTACAGCCTTCTATTTGCCATAAGGGGGGGTTATAGAAAGGAGGGAGAGGGAGAGACTTTTTATACAGGCAGATAGTGACAGGACGAGGCGCAATGGTTTTAACCTGAAAGAAGGCAGCTTTAGTTAGATGTTAGTAAAAAATTCTTTATTTTGAGGATGTTGAAGCACTGGCACAGATTGCCCAGAGAATTTATAGATACCCTATCCTTGGAAGTGTTCAAAGCCACGTTGGATGGGGCTTTGAGCAGCCTGATCTAGTGAGTGGCATCCTTGCTGTTTCATAGAGATAGGAACTAGGTGACATTTTGGGTACTTTCCAACCCTAACCATTCTATGATTCTATCATTGTACATTTGTTCAGTCATATTGACTTATTAATGCAAGATTAACTCTTAAGTAGCTTTCTAGGTGAATTAGAAGCTAGACTTTGTAGCAAGTTGCTTTTTTTTTTGAGTAAATTATTTTGATTAAGCAGTCTTCTGAATGAAATTGCAAAATAAATGTTTTTTTATGTCATATATAGTGTTTTGATCTCATATTATGCATGTCTTGTTTGTTGATTTCAGATGATTGCAATAAATCAGCTTTTTTAGAAGCAGGCACAAATCCAGCATATCCTCATTAGATTACAATAATTTTGTAGAATGACATTTAACTCACGTTTTCATTAAAACTACATTTTACTCATTTAATTTATTTTAATTCAAAAATGAAAAAAAGCCTTTCCATCTGTTCTTCTCTATTTGCTTTCTTCTTTAAAACAATTTTGCCCTTCTGTTTTGCCAAAAATAGTTGTACTTAACTAACTAAAGTATGATTCTACTGTGCAGCTCACCACATCTCTCATGAAATTGTTTACTGTTCTTGCTGTTATTATCAAGACATAAAGGAACATTCGAGTTCAATGTTTTCTGCACTCCTAACATAGGTGTTGTTTTGCACATTTCAGGTATGATGTCTTGTTAATGAAAACTTGATCAGATTTTAACAGCACAGAAAACAACACCATTTTTAATAGCATTATATCGCTTATCATTAATAAAATCTCCATTCATTGTTTTAAACAATTTCAATAATACTTTTTTCCTTTGAAAAACTTCCTGTACTGACCAAACTATCTTTATGCTAATGGAATCATTAAAGGGTAAAACATAATAATCTTACTCCCAAAGTCCATGAGTTGTCTTTTTCCCCTTAAATCTAATTGTGAATAGTAATTAAAGATTCACAGAAGCAATTGTAAATTCAGTAAATTTTTTTTTTTTTTAGGAACAAAAATCTTCTAGTTGCATTTCTTGTTGAATATCTGTTTTCAAAACTACATATAATTTTATTTATTAAAGCAGAAAGTATAAAGGCAGTGGTAGATATGATGAATCTTGACAACCGATCTTGACAAATGGAAGGCTTTTTCTGTATCATAATGAAAAAAAACTGTTGTAGTATGGTGATCTAAATGAAATCCTAAAAAGGTGATTAAACGGGCACTTGAAAAACTTATGTAAGCAGTATTTGTTAAAGATTAAGCAGTCAAACTCATAAGACACTTCATGAGGCTTCCATTGCAAATCATCCCATAGTCCTGTCCAACTTTGTACTTTCATGGATGATTTGGGTGATGGGATAGGAAGGATGCAAATTACACAAAGCTAAGAAGATCTGCAAACCTGTCAGAAGTCAAGATGCAAATTTGATGATAACCTAAAATAGTGATAAGTCATTTAAAATAAATGATTGCAATTAAATCAAGAGAAGTGTGAGATTTTTATTAGGGAAAATTCAATTCCCTAAATGCAAAGTTAAGATTACTGCTGTACTGGTATTTTTGAGGAGGAGGATCTAGGGATGCTGAGTATAACATCATACTGTGATGGTGAAGAACTTTCACAACGGGCTACACAAATAAAAATATCTTATTTAAACACTGTTATATTCTGAAAATATTTTCTCTCTTTAGTTCAAATGATACCTTGATCTGAAAAGGAAAAAGACAAAGAAAAAAAAAAAACTTGAGAGTTACTGCTACTTATACAGTAATTTTTGAAGAACATGGGTGTGCTTACTCTAGAGACAAAATCACACAGAAATACCAGGCCAGTTAAGTGTTCAAAGTTCGTGAAACCCCTGAGGTGGAAGAGCCCTCAAAGTAGGTTCTTTATGTTTATTTGGGATAGCATGAGAAGCACTTGGGCTTAAATAGCCTAAGCTTAAAATCATGTATTAGGAATAAGAACCCAACTTTAGGAAAGTAATGCGTTCAATGAGATTATTTAGAGAAATTGTGAAATACTTGTTGGACATTTTTAGACAGCACAAACACATACAAAATGTGAAGAATGATTGAAGTCATGTTGCTGCGGGCAAGACAATATCTTCAGGATATTTTCTTTGTACAATTCTCTAAATTTCTATTCACATGGAAAACTCCTAAGTTCAAGTCATAAAAATAGACTCAGAGACATAAAAACTACTGTGATTTTTTGCTGTTGAAAAACGGGACAAAAAACATGATCTTTGAAAGATTCTGTATTATTGTCCATTTTACCTATTTTTAGGTTTTATGATTTTAATTGAAACAGGAGCCAAGATTAAGGTTTATAATGTAAATCACCTCAATTAATAATATCCTCTATACAATTCTAAAGTGAGTAAGCCAGGTGAGATACATGAGTATTTCATTCTGCATAAATAAAGAACATGGTGAAAATACAACTTAAAAATTAGTAGAAAACTATGTACTAGTTTCTGAAGCCGTTGCATGCCTATTGTCTACTACTTAGTGAATACTGATTTTGAAGATCTCTGCTGACAAATGGTCTTCACTACAGTGATCTAGGTGAAGAAATACCTAGGTGTTTCTCCATACTCTGAAAGTTCTGGAGAGAGTTCTATGCTGCTGGTTCTGTAGCTGTACTGAGTCAGGATTCTCAAGTCATTAAACCAGAATGCTGAAAAGGATTCAGACCTCCAGTTGCAGGAACTACAGTAAATCTGATGAAGAGTGGTCATCTTGTTAATATTTGGTTTTTTTCTCATTTCTATAATATGTTTGCAACTATTTCAGATATACACTACCCTGAAATTATAGCTGGTATTAACTTTAGTTCCTAGAATTCTGTGCTGTGGATGTTGTGTTGAAATGTCTTCAAGTGCTAGCAGCATGTTAGCATTATACAAAGTTTCTTTAGTTTTGCACGGTATTAACTCATTCTCTTTAAATATCAAGAACTGGGCTTGTATGCATTTGTGTGTGTGTGTGTATTACTTTTAAGTGTATTAAAATATTATGCATATGTAGTTAACCTATGTGCGTGTGTGTGTGTGAGAATACAGTCCCCAGTATCACTTTTGAAGGCTAAATAGACACTGTAAGAGTAAAAAGATTTTTTTTCTGTTGAGACTGAAAATATGTTGTAGCCTTTCTAAAGGCAGATAACATCTTTCTTATGCAAATCTTGAATATTGCTAATATATATTTTTTAAATTTTAATTCAGTGTTGAGATATGTAAATCAGATAAGCAACCTTTTGAAAGGAAAGCCATCCTCAGGAAGGCTACTTTTGTTCACCATGCAGCAATATCTGATGGAAGAGTATTAATAGAGTTGCATTTTCTAAATTGTAATTGTTCAGAGGAATTATCCAGATGACTTGAAACTGATCACTGAACACTTTGTTTTTCAGTATGAGTGGGAGTCACAGAATCACAGAATGATTTAGGTTGGAAAAGACTTCCAAGATCATCAAGTCCAACCTATGACTGATTGCCACCTTGCCAAACAAACCATGTTCATTTATTTCTTGAACACTTTCAGGAATGGTGACTCCGTCACCTTCCTGGACAGTCAGTTCCAATGGGATGTCCAACCAAAACCTTCCCAGGTGCAGCTTGAGGCTATTTCCTTCTGTCCTGTCACCATTTGTCTAGGACAAGAAGCTGCCCCCCACATTGCTGCAATCTCGTTCAGCCAGTCTTAGAGAAAAAAGTTTTCCTCCTGAGCCTCCTTTTCTTCATGCTCCCTCAGCCGCTCCTCATATGCCTTACTCTCCAGACCATTCCCAGCCCCACTGACCTTCTCTGGGCATGACCATGTCTCAGTGTCTTTCTTGTAGTGAGGGGCCCAGAACTGGACAGAGAACGTCAAGGGATGGCCTCACCAGTGCCAAGTACAGGTGGACAATCACTGTCCCTGGTCCTGCTGGCCTCACTATTGCTAATGCAGGGCAAGAAGCCCTTGTCAGTCTCGGCCACCTGGGCATAGGCTGGCTCGTGTTCAGCAAGTCAAGGAATGAGGGAGTAATCATTATGCATTGAAATTTGCATTTAGGTTCTAAAGTAGCAGATTTTCAAATGTGCTGAATAAAATGGCTTAATTATCAAAATGACATACAATTAAAAATTTGTACAATGCTCACCTCTAACGTATTTCAATTTCTGTTACTCTGGGTCTACCAAAGCTATAGGTAGATGCAATAGCTGAGCTATTCTTCCCATGTAATAAATCTCAAGTCTGTGGTGGGCATCTGGGAGATTATATTAATATTTTGCTGTTATGGAAAATTGATAAGAGTTACATCAGATAGTGTGTGGAACTGAGTTTATTAAAGTAGATTTTTATGCTAATGGAAAAAATCCACAAGACTGGCATTTTTCTTTTTTTAAAATGTATGTCATGGTATTGTACATGGTATTTGGACTTTGGCTGATTGAATGGTATGTATAAAATTTCTGTTTACATCTGTAGTAAGGTGAGACAGCTGCACAACCTTCATATGCACTGAGAACTAAATTTGACCCTCCAAATCCTGCAGGTGCTGTATCCAAAAAGTGTACCTGGAAAAAGCATATTGACCATACAATTTCTAATTTTTCACTTCTTGGCAATAGAAGTGTTAGAAAGAATATTCTTTCCAATCATGAATAGAGAAAATTGTGAACAGATCCAAGGAAAAAGGGAAGATGCGACTCAACTAACATCACTTGATCCTGTAATTTTAAACTATAGCTGCAACAGCATAAGAGTTTGTGCAAGCTATCTAAACCTGAAAAAGGCAAGAATTGTAATACTTTTACAGTACTTTTTACTTTCAAATTGACCTATAAACACAGCAGATACATTTTCCCTGTAGGCTTAGCTTAGAACGTTATCCGATGATATCCATGCTTTTGTTCCAGAGTACTGTGTGTGACTAATGTAGGGACACAACTTTTATCGACTAAATTTAGTCATCGTAGAATATCTTAAGTTGGAAGGGACCCATAAGGATCCCTGAGTTCAACTCCCTGTTCTTTCTTTGCAAGACCATTTCCTAATGTCCAGTCTGAACTTCCCCTTATGCTGTCATTTCATTTCCTCACGTTCTACTACAGGTCACCAGGAGATCAGCGCCTGCGCCTTAAGGAAGATGTAGAGTGTGATGAGGGTACCCCTCAGGCTTGTAAACAAAACATGGAAATATCCATAAATGTCACATTTTTTAAAGCAAAAGAATTTCACTATTATCTGAAATTTAGGCAGTTATTAACTTTTAAAGACCAAACCTTTTCTCTTTTACGTTTCTTTAAGACATCTTGATTTCAGAAGGGTCAGGATCAGTCCGTTCATTACCTATCAATCATATATCCAGTATGTTTGTGTGCAGGACCACAACTTCCTAGGCAAATTTTCAGTCTACTGCAAATTACACCACACTGATTGCAGAGACATTTTAAATTCATAGTTTAGACTTTTTTAGCTATTTTCAAATGTATCCCATTTTCCTTAATTTTTATATTTCTCTTGATTTTTACAAAGGACATTTTACAGCCTGCTCTAAGGGTTCGTATATTGCATCAAAGAAGGTGGGGAATATATGATGTATATTAGCTTCACAAGCACATCTGTGAGCTCAGATTGGATGAAAGGTCATAAACACAATGAATGTTGCTAGGTAACAGTGCCTTTTAGTCAATTTAGTTGTGAAAATGAAAGGGTTTTTTTGTACAAAGATAGCCTATTTGGATAGTGCAGTGAACAGTCACTTTATTTTGATCTTCAGAGCTGTAATTTCAAAATAACAAACCTTTTCCCTTGAGAAAAAAAAACCTAACACATTTTCTCTATTTACAATGTACTTTACTGGAAAACATTCAAAGTCATGATAAAAATGAAAGTTGAGAGAGAGGAAATTATGATTGTTCCTGATTAATGAAAGAATATTTTTTGTAGTGGCTTTTCAATTCAGATTGAAAAATATTAATCATTTAAGGAGCAAAAGTATATCTATTGAAACACTGTAAAACCTAGAGCAACACAAAAAGACTAATAAAACAGCAAACCTATTCCTCTTTAAAAACATTTTCTTTTCAACCAAGCACTCTTCATGAAAGCTATTACTTCACTTTTGAGGAATCTTAACTCTTTAAAATTATTAAACCTCAAAGAAAACAAACTCTTACTAAATTGCTGGACTGAAAGTTTACATTAGTAAGTTGAATGGATGATGCAATACTAGATTAGCAGATGATATAATAAAATGCAAAAGTATTTTCTGTTTTCTTCTTTTTTTATGAACATCACATTATTTTGTATGAATTTTTGCACTCACGTGATTTCATATTAGAGATAGTAATTTTATGCAATGGCTACTTAGAGTCAATAGGAAAACTGCTTTGAGAGAAGGAACTTGAGTTCATTAGTCCCACTTGAGACTAATACGAGTTAAGAATTTAATTTATGCTCTATATTTTTGTGTAATGACTCAAACCAGGTTCAGTAGCAGGGAATAGCATAATCAAATTCAAGTTGTCTGTTTTCTCAAGTTGTTGTTTGATGTATTAGATCTCATGGGTAAAAAGAATATGAGTATACACCTAAATTAATATGTTTAAATAGTGCCATTAAGATTAAAGATTGATTGTGTTGAAATATATCTGTTAGCTATTATCTATATCTATTAACTGTTAGTTGTTGCAGAGCATCCAAATGAGGGCGATGAGGCTGGTGAAGGGTCTGGAGGGGAAGCCACAGGAGGTGTGGCTGAGGTCACTTGTCTGTTTAGCCTGGAAGAGGCTGAAGGAAGACCTCATTGCAGCCTGCAGTTTCCCTGTGAGTGGGACAGGAGGGGCAGGCATTGACTGCTTTGCTCTCACGACCAGTGACAGGGGCTGAGGAGATGACATGAAGCTGAGTCAGGGAGGTTTAGGTTGGATATCAGAAAAAATTTTGCAGCATGAGGGTGTTTAGGCACTGGAGCAGGCTCACCAAGGATGTGGTTACCAAGCCTGACAGAGTTCAAGAAGCATTTGGACAACTCTCAGGCACATGCTGTGATTCTTGGGGATGGTCCTTTTCAGGGCTGGGAGTTGGACTCAGGGATACTGATGGGTCTCTTCCAATTCAGCATATTCCATCATTCTATAATATTCTAGATTAAGACAGTGTATACCAGTTATGGATCTGCTTCTTACCTGATGAACTGGAAAAGCTATTATTGTCTAAAATTTTGAACAGTAGAATTGTGTCTCTGTTACCTGTATTGTTAGTGGCGCACTTGCCGTGTCACCTCACCTTGATTTAAAGGGGTTCTGCAGAGTCCAGATCCTTTGCAAGCTGCAGCTACAACTCCCTCTGCTTGTTTTACTAAATGCTTCTTCAACTGCTGGTTAGAGACTGCTTCTATTATCATCTCACATTTTTAATAAAAATACACTTTTATATTTCAAAGGTTGCTATTTATTTTAATCCTTGCAATATCACTAGGCATTGACATAGATACAGAAACGCCTGCACTCTGCATCATCCCAGCCAAGAGTTCTAATAACATCTGTTAGTTTAATTCTAGAACACATAAATAAATTATGCCTGTCAACTTACTGTGACTTCTTCACCCGATGATAGACTCGTAACTGCAGTTAATTTTCTTCAAACTGATTGAACATTTTGGAAAATATGTGTTTTGAAAGTGTTTGAAAGGAAGTAGATATTATGCTTGTACATTATTGGTTATACACAGTGGTATAGTATTCTGATTCCCTGCTGCCCACACCCCTCCCAGTTGCTCTGCTGAGGCTGATTCTGTCTGACAATATTATGTTATCTATTCATTAGCTGTTGAAGTGGAAGAAGATATTTCAGATTTTTCTAAAATCAGGGTGATGCAGGGCTAAATAGGTGTCCAGTGAAGCTGCATGCATTTCCTTGTCTTGTTATCAACATATTTGGTAATGTAGGAAAACTTTTTTTAATGGAAATTGATTTGACCAGGAGTGAGGTACTAGCTCCAACAAATTGCAGTAAGATAGTAATATCATTTCAGTCCCACTAAGAGTCCAGGGATCCAAGACATAGCTCTGGTTTTCCAAATTGTTTTGGTGTTATCAATGAATTCTACAATTTGTAGTTACTTACTTACTAAAATAAAAAATAAGTTTTAGTATGATCAACCATTTTCTGCTTGTTTGTGATTTTAGAATTGCTTAGTATAAAAGCAGTCCTTGTAAAAATATATGATTTGAAGGTAATCTGAATATGTGAGATGGATATAATCTGAATTTCAGTACCACAAAAAGTTGTTGTTCGGTTAAAATTTGAGATATTGGAGTCAACAAACCTAATGCTCTTGTTGTTGCAAGTTAGAGTATCAGTAATATTTTTTGTGCTTTATTATATCAATTGCCCAGCTATCTTCTCTTTAGTGAGGTTAGATCATGTAACTAGATTTGCCTGTGTAATTATTTTTTTCACTTCTAATGCTCAAACCCAATAATTTAATTCAGAACCTCATTTCAACTATGGAATTTTATAATTAAAAATATTCTATTTGATCTCGGTATCAGGTTCCACTAAAAGCTTTTACTCAGAAAATTATTGAATTAAAAGTATTGTACGATGTTAACAAAAGTATCAAAGTATCTCTTAGAACAGATTGAGAGGAGTATAAACTAAGGCCATAAAGAACATTCTTCATAAACTAATATGACATTTTACTCAAAATAAGACATAGCATTACCCTGGATAAATTCTTACTGCAAGTGCGGTGAGTGTAGTTAGACTTGTGAGTTTCAGAAAGAAGCTTCCTCCCTATCTCAAAATGCTCTGAGCATGAAAATTAGCTATTCTAAAGGCTGCTTATCTTTACTGCTACTCTTTCAGTTAAAACTGTTTTACATATAGAGGTAACATAGTCTACTTATTTCTCTTAGATACTCTTTTCTGTATACATTCAAGTAGACTTTTATGCTCCTGTAGATATATGGCAAAGTTACTGTTCACATTGTGTTCTACTCCTCATGGCACTCTTTCTGTCATGCCAGGAAAAGTGTTTGTGCAGATGTATAATAATCTGGAATGGGAAACTGAACTGGCAGAAGAGCAGTCAATAAGGAAAAGATAAGTTTTTGGGGAAGAGAAAGAAGAATGAAAAAGTGGCAAGATAGGGAATGCTTTACCAGTTCAGCACAAATTTAAGTTAATAGTGAACTGTAAGCTTAACCTCATCATTACAGTACAATACAATGAAAGTTTACACTCAGATGATTGTTTATTCTGATCTTTGCCAGCCTTTGTAAAATTCAGTGCATTTGAAGTGAAAGGTCCTCATAGAAGTGGATGGTATCATATGCATAGCAGTATTTTAGATCCTAGGGAATATTTAGTTATGAAAACACTGGTGCCTCTGAACCCACAAATGGATAAACAGAAGTTTCATTAAAAATATACTGAATTCAACAAAATGCTTTTTGCCTTAAATTTCAAACCCATATTTTTTGTATAATGAGGTGCCATTAGGGTTAAATACAGGAAAGTGTTTTGCTACCAAAGCTGTTTGTTTTCTCATTTGTCCGATAGGCAGTGCTTCATTATTTCTACATGGATGTACCCATTTTAATTGCAAAAGAATCACTGTTCTGCTGTCACATGATGTGCATGTTGCAGCTTTAATTGGAGAAAATTGCAAGAAGTTCGATAGGTAATAGCTCTATTTAATACTCGGATGAGTTTAAAAGTCTTCGTGTGCTGGAGAGTTGGTCTGAGGGTCGTCAAGGACCAGTGCAGGGTCCTGCACCTGAGGAGGAATTAACTCCAAGTACCAGCACAGGGTGGGGGCTGTCCTGCTGGAGAGCTGTTCTTTGGAGAAGGAACTGGGAGTCTTGGTGGATGACAAGTTGACCATGAGCCAGCAGTGTGTCCTTGCTGCCAGGAGAGCCAATGGTATCCTGGGGTGCATCAGGATGTGTGTGGCCAGCAGATCAAGGAAGGTGATCCTGCCTCTCTACTCAGCCCTAGTGAAGACACACCTGGAATGCTGTGTCCTGTTCTGGGCTCCTCAGTACAAGAAAGACAAGAAACTGCTGGAGAATGTCCAATGGTGGCTACAAGGATGATTTGGGGTCTGGAGCATCTCTTATGAGGAGAGACTGTGGGAGCTGGACCTGTTTAGTCTGAGGAAGAGTAGACTGAGAAAGAATCTCATTAATGCATATAAATATCTCAAAGGCAAGTGCCAAGAGGATCGTGCCAGACTCTTCAGTGAAGCCCAGTGACGGGATGAGGGGCAGTGGTTCTGAACTACAGCACAAGAGTTGTTGAGTTCTCCTCAACATGAGAGAGAACTTTTCATTGAGGGTTGCAGAGCACTGGAAGAGGCTGCCCAGGGAATCATGGATTCTCATTCCCTGGACATATCCAAAACCCACCTGGACATGTTTCTGTGAACAATAGGTGACCTTGCCTTGGCAGAGGGGTTGGACCAGGTGAACTCCAAAGTTCCTTTCCAGCTCTTAACAATTTTCTGATTCTGTGGGTGGGTGGTTGGCCTTTTTTTGTTTTGGATTCAGTAGGCATTGAGACTAATATACTTGATTCCTATATTTATGATTGTTATTTTGTTGTGCATTACATTCTGAGACACTAGCACTGAAATAAGATTCTCCACTTTCAGTAAGCCATTATCACACAGTGTAAATTCTTGCAGCTCTATTCACTGACAGTTTCAACATTGCTTTCTAATTCCATCTTTCAGCCAAAGAATG